>CALSBV010012168.1:3376231-3407610 GCA_943590825.1 Bovichtus diacanthus
ACACACACACACACACACACACACACACACACACACACACACACACAGATGAGTCATTTATATGGATAGCCAAATGGACTACCTAGTGCTGCTTCACCTCCCATAAAGCTGCCATAAAACCCTCTCCGCCTCTGACAGCTGACTGATTGGTGTTATAACAAGGCGGGTATGCGTGTGTGTGTGTGTGTCTGTGTGTGTATATAACGCACTGAGGTGGACAAATGTCTCGTACTGCCTGCGGTGGGTATAAAGAACTAGAAATGTTCTCTAGTGCAAGCTCTCTTGGCTTAAGTGATGCAATATTATCTCCATAATTATTGATCTAAAAATTAACCTTTTCAGCTCCGGTGAGCCATATGTGTATAATGACAGGTGGTGGTCATGGACTTGTTTTATCTTAAAACGGCCGTGTTGCCGATTTTGTCCGTCACTTACTCCAGACCCTGATTGAAATGTCCACACTTCACACCAAATCCCTCTCAGAGTGGGCGGTACGGTCGTGTCTATTTCTGTCTCTGCAGATAAAACGTGGCTTTAATATAAATTAAATTAGTATTTGCTCAGTCCATGTGTACTAAACATTTTGTCAGTCACAAGGACTTACGGAGGTCGGGCTCGCAGTTAGTGTTCCATTTCGTCCCAAAGATGTCGGATGGGGTTGAGGTTAGGGCAAAATTTGAAAAAAAAACAGCAAAAAAAACATTTCTTGTTGTTGGGGTAGATTTTTATTTGATAAAACCCCAACATTTCTTTTTAGACCTTCGGGATACTATTATCCAAAATATAATTATGGGCTGAAATTGCATGTCGTGTTCATTTATTCAGGTATTTTTTATTATTTAGTCTTAAGGACAATTCATACTTTTCGTGTCCGCTTTGGTCCTCGTGACGCAAATGACTGCAGCTGAAAGTATATACGAGTCTTTAGTCCTCTCTTAAATGTCCCTGTTTGCTTTTATCATAACTAGTCAACGTCATCCTGTTTTATTTTTGTCAAGTTTTAGTCGACTTTAAGAGCAAAATGCACAGACTTTGTCAAAGAAAACGTAACTATTTAAGTATAGTTTTAGTCAATGAAAACTGTTTTAGTCATCCGATTATATTGAACATTTCGGACAATGTCGTCGAGCACACATGTCACGTAGTCTCTTTTTCCTAAGCCCTGTTGTTGTCATTGTTAACTTTAATAAGTAAGTTACTCAGAGACCTCCTGACTCTGCTCCTTGTGCGTAGTCCTGGTATGGCAAGTCTATCATATTTTGCTTCCTCTTTTTTGTCAGCAAAAATTATGAAAAATTTTTTGTCCTGTCTTTCTTTTTCAACCATTTGCATGTTTATTTTTCTTCTAGAACATACATATCTGCTTTTTAAATGAATACTTAAAACTGAGAAATGTACATTTTATATTTATTGTTTCATGATTGCGCGTCTATCTTTGCATTCAGGTGATTCACCTGCAGTATCTTCCCTAAACAACTCCGAAAGCCGGCAGTTATCCTTCTACATGGATGGGAGACTGAGCCACAAAAAAAAAAAAAAAACAATCAAATCATTCCATTTTAAACTGCATAAAACAATAACGTCATAGGCAGTGACTACTCTGTCACTGAGTAACAGAGTAGTTTGTCCACATACTTTTGGCCACACAGCATGCAACTTGCTAACATAACAAAAGAAAAACTTCTTAAGGCTGTAGTGTTTCTTTTTGTAAATTGAGATATGTAGTTTTACACGCTTTTCAAGAACCCAAAAGGTCCTTAACACATACACTTTTACATCCATTAGCCCAGCACAAATGGAAAAAACGTTCCTTCTAATTCATATTCTCTCTCCTTTGCTCACATTTTAAATAGGTACACTCACTCTTACTTCCTTCCTCCTCCAACTCTCTCTCTCTCCCTCTCTCTCTCTTACTGCCTCTCACACACACAAACACACAGAAGCACACACTTGCAACAGCCCACAGCAGTTTCAGTGCTCCCCCGGTGTGGACAGCTCCATCCATTGTGTGTGAATAATGTCCAAGGTCACTGTGTACTCAGAGGGTGATCATAAAAACCATACTGCTGCTAACCACAGGCCCAACCACTGAATTAGACAGATGCTGGGCGAGACAGGAGAGAAGAAAAAAAGCAGCAAAGGAGGAGGTCAGTGCACTGTGTGTGTGTGTGTGTGTGTGTGTGTGTGTGTGTGTGTGTGTGCCGGGCGGTGAGAGAAAGAGGAGAAAGAGCTTGGGGAGCAAAGAAGGGACACAGGGGAATAGGTGAGTAGGGGTGCAGAGTGAAGAGGGGGAGAAAAAGAGGGAGTATAAAGGAATCCTGTCTCTCAGTCAGATCACAGAGGGGGACGGCAGAGTCTCGCACTCCCTTTGTCACTCCAGATTCTCTCTTCCTGGCTGCTGGCCATCTTGTGTGTCTGTTTCTGTCATAGGCCACATCTGGGGGTACACAATCTGGACTGTTGACCGGGGATGACTTGTCAAACCAGGGACACGATCTGTGTCCCAAATTTGATTACACGGCACTTTCCCTCCGCAAAATGTAAGAGGGTTTCTGTCTTAATTGGGGTTGTAGATAAGGTCGAGCTAAGCCCTCTGGGGACGAATGGAAGTCGCTGCAATGTTTGCTAAACTGTGTAAATGTGTGTGTGTGTGTGTGTGTGTGTGTGTACCATGTCGGTGGACACTAATGCAGCTACATTTGAAAACGTTTTGTGTCCAAAATGAGTTGCGTCCACATTATCCTTTCTGGATTGCCTCTGAATAGTTGTCCGTCAACATTTTAAACATCAAAATGACCCGGAAACTGTTAAACTGTGGCTCCTCTTAACTTTGGCGAACAACAAAATTGTGCATTATAGTCATCATCCATGAATGGACACTCCACTTCTAAATCTTTGATTGTTCACCTCTAATATCTAACTTCTCTTGTGTTCCGTTGCCAGGAAACTGTACGAGTATACAGTAGACAGAATCACAGTTGTTGTCTACAATAACTTCTGGGTAGAAAACCCCTTCATCATGTACATACAATACAATACAATACAACAATACATACAAACTGAAAATGAATGTTTTTTACGTTTTTCACAGTGTTATTTCAAAGTGTACACATCTCAGTCATCTAAAATGCATGTTTGATGCTTTCATATATCAACACTTTTACTAACGTTACGTTGGAGACCTAAATTACCTACATGGCCACAGAAAAATTATGCATTTCACATATTTCCGCTATTCAAATAAACCAGTCGTCTACCCCGGAAAGGATTGTTGTTGGTAGCGCAATGTCACCGTGATTCCGTCGTGATTCCGTCGATAGTGATTTGATTAATAGTTATAGATGTTATCTGTTAAAGAAAATACTTAGGGAATAGACATTTTGGGAAATATACCTTTGTTGTTTTTGGCCCAGTTATACAAGAAGTCTGTCCAGTTGGTAAATATAAGGCTAGAACGAACAGCCGGTTAGCTTAGCGAGCCACTGCTAACAGTCAAGACATGTCTAGCACATAACCAATCATAAAACTGTAACGTTACACTTTAGCTTTTGAACAAACAAGATAAAATGTGCTATAAATGAGGTCAAGGTGTTCAGTAGGGAGATTTAGAGGTGCGGGGATGCAAAGGTTGTAACCTAGGTTACTTGATAAACCGTTTCATCCTGTCTCCAGTCCAAGCTAAGCTAACCCGCTCGCTGTAGGCGTTACGTACACCCATGAGAGCGATATCGATCTTCTCATCTAACACGGCAAGAAAGTGGCCAAAGTGTCACATTCTTCCTTAGATGCAGGCGAAGAGTCTTTCATTTACTGTTTTTTCTTCTTTGATTGGATCCATTGTTGGAAATAATAGGCCTGGTTCTGAGAAAAAGTGACACACGCCAAAATTGTATTACAAAACAGCAAATGTATGCTCAAAATTGTGTTGGACTTCAAGCAATCAACAAAATGACATACTGACGTCTAAAAATAAAGTACTGTATCAAAAGCTCCTCACTCGGGACAGCAAACAAAAAAAAAAAGTGTTGTTTTCAACACCAAAATTAACAAAATATTACAGGCTGTTTATTTACTGCTCAATGTGTTGCCTTTTTTTACACCAGGCCACAGCTTTATGCACGTCAAACCTACGGTAAGTATCCCTGAACAGAGACCTCGGAACAAAAATCTTTGTGTAGCTTTCAACATTGTGTGAGCGAGAGAGTTCATTCATTGGAAATTACACTTTGACCTCAAAAAAAAACACCCACAAGCTCAGCTGATGAAGACCCTTTTATGTCGCTGAAAAGATTCAACTTTGTCGTGACTGCATTGATATCATTACAGTTCAAGTCCATGATATTGTGAGAGTGGACTTAGACACAATCGCCTCTTGTAACCGATAGTAAATTGTCACACAAATCTGCAGTTCCCCTCATCTCTAAAGAGCTTCATAGTGGCTTTCTGCTTGATTCGTTTTTTTGGCCCGGAACTTTACTGTGTTGTTTTAATTTTACTGCTCTCATAGCACCCGTTACAGCCAATTAAATGGCGATTATTAGTTGTTACCTCTACAATTTATAATACTTCAAACAGGGTAAAATTGACAAACTGCACCCATTGGGAAACAGTCGCAGTTTTAAACACATAGTTAACGTTTTATATTTGAAACAAAACTGCGTGGTTAGGTTTAGGCCCCCAACTACTAGGTTAGGTTTAGAAAAAACTCACAAGTACTTTTTGTCACGGTTTATTCTACGTCACCTGACTTCCTCTTTTGATCCCGTGTCATAATTACTATGGCCACTAGAGGTCGCTGCTCAACCCTTTTGAACCTCCCTGTGGTGATCCAGTTTACCAATAGATGAGTCATTATTGCAAAATAAGCCCAGACAGGGTGTGCAGGTCTTAAATCTCCCTGAAGGGGTGCTCTCGGCACCTTATCCCGCTTATTACACGGCTAGTTACTAAATGAATCACTAATTTAACAGAAAAAATAACTTTATCGATTTAATAATGATTTCATTGCTTCCGCTAAGAAAAATTGTCCGTTAGATTTGGTTGGAACTGCGGCGATAGCAACATAACTCTGTAGCCTTCTTAAAATTCATATTATGTCAAACCTTGAGAAGTGACGACATATAAAATGACAATCGAGAAGGCTAAGTTCTTCCCTTAGAAGGGATTTTGAACAGGTGCATAGAATGATCGCAGCACTGATTGAGTTTTTCTGTCTCGCTACTATCAAAGTCTGTTCACATTTTCTTTTCCATTAGCCAGTCTTTAGTCACTGCTGTAGGATATACCGTGTTCCCTTTAGTGTTTACTTCATGTCTGTCTTCTTCAATTTCACCAACTTCTCTGTCTTCCGGCCATTTGTGACTTTCTTGCTTTTTCTCCGCTGTTTTCTTTGCTCTTGTTCTCTTTTTCTTTTCTTTACTGGGGACAGTTCAGTCATCATGAATCCAAAGTTTCCTGCTCTCTGTAATATTATTAAATAAATATTCCATGCTGTTTTCTGATGGGACTAGTGCAGGTTGTTTGTTTTTTTTGGCCACAGCTGACGTTAAATTTATCGGACTTCTTTCTCCGGATTGATATGATTGGACTTGGTCCTACGATCACAGATATACAGAAATAACAGATTGTCGAAATTGTCCAATCGGAATCCAGTATTCAACTAAGCCCTGTAATAACAACTGATAACAACCATTTAATCGGCTGAAAACGTTGCTTCATTTTCATGCTTCACCTAAATAAATGGTGAACATAGTGAAGCAATTAGCAGAAGAATCTATTTGGCCATCTGCCAAATAAATCAGTTGTTGCAGGCTTAAGTAATGTTGAGCATGTTGGTTGAACAAGATTGTTGATGCTTACTTCCAACATGACTCTGTAATAAGGTGTGCAGCTGTTTGCACCTCCATGGATATTCCCTACATTCAGCTCCTTTTTTTTTTTTTTTGTTCCGCCTCATATTTTCACATGTTCATGATCCAACGGAGCAGCAACGTGACTTGTTGGTAAACCGTGTTTTGTAAGCGTAATTTGTGTGAAAGGAGAACAGAGTGAAGAGAATCAGAAATCGTTAAAGTGAATTTATTTAAAGATTTTGCACACTGCATTCGTAGTATTCCACCAATTACCGCAGGGAGGTTTGAAATTGTTCGGCGGCAAACCTCTAGTGGCCGTAGTAATTATGACAGGATCAAAAGAGGGAGTCCCGTGACAAAGTCTGGATAGGGTGGAGGTTGGTGTCCCGGGTGAAACCAAAAGTCAACATGCTGCAATTTACATGACGTACACTTCAAGTCATAAACATATTTTTTTCAACCCAAGCCATGATCTTTTCCTAGAACTAACCAAGTAGATTTGTTTTACTGCTTCACAGCGTGCGAGTAGGGGCAGTTTGCCCCATCTGAAGCATTATAATGGTAGCGATAACAGCTGATAATGGCTTTTTAATGGGCTGATAACGTTCCAAAGGGTGTCTTAAATGTACTAGCGTCCGTCTGGACAAAGTCTTGAAGAGTGTGTGTGTGTATCTCATCGCATAATGTTTTACTAACTTACTTGTTTTTTTCCCCCGTTTGGTTGGATTCTAACTAAATTTACACTGTGATGTCAGTTTCGTTTTTTTCACGTTCAATTGACAGTATTTGTCTGAATGTGTGTGTGTGTCTGTGTGTGTGTGTCTGTGTGCGCACGCGCGCATGTGTGTGTGTGTGTGCGTGTGTGTGTAGTCTGCTTCCCTTCAGCTCCCCATGCACCTACATAATTAGTGTGTTCTTGGTAATGTAGTCTAATGGCTTCACAGGAACACTCTGAAATGCTGATGAACATCTGTTTGGTAGAAAACTCAGCTCACACACTCTGTCTCTGCCTATCTCTCTCTCTCCCCCATTCCCTGACAGAAACTCACACTTCACGCATCCTGTGCCATCCAAATAGCAAGGGGCGTGTGTGTGTTTGAATCTATGTAAAGGATGTAAATGTTTTGTACCTGAGAGAATGAATCCAGCCTAAAAACTCAGACACCTGTAATTACAGGAATAACATTCTGCCTCACATAGCACACACACACACACACACACACATGCACAAACACGAGACAGAATTCTTCCAGTTGTTTATCTCCACAGTGAGTTCGAAAAGAGCCAGCAGAGTTGTACAATTTTCTTTTTTCCTTTTTTAACACACCAAAACGCATGCACACAAACTGACCTGCTGAATTTATAACAGGTCAATGACAACATGGAGTTCCATTTACATGAGAGCAGGTGGCTTGTCAGTGTGTGTGTGTGTGTGTGTGTGTGTGTGTCCTTGTTAGGGCTGTACAGTTTGCTGCCCCTACCAAGGTCACAGAATGTCTCAGTGCACCCTGGGAGTCGGAGCGACCTGTGTGTGCATGTGTGTGCGTGTGTGTGTGTGTGTGTGTGTGTGTGTGTGTGCGCACTCTCGCCAGCTGGCAGAGACCCAACCTGCTATCAGTGTCGGCCCTTCTCTTGGGGAGAGATCTACGGACTATTTAAGAAGGTAAGCAGTGAATCTGACTCCTTCTGTCTCTCTCTTGCCTTTCCTCCTCTTCTCTGTCGTGTCTCTCTTCTTGTCTTCCTGTCATTCTCTCAAATGTCAGAGGAGAAACAAAAGTGAAAAGTGTGTTCGTGTAAACCTTCAGCTCTGCATGTATGCATTTTCCACGATCCAATTCTTTTCAACGTCTCTTTGGTACGAACGACGGGAACCAACTCGTACTTGCTGAGGGACTATTTTTATTTTTTTTTTCAAAAATTTCACTGCCTGCACTAGATCCACCACCCTTTACGTGAACAGTGAGAACCAGCCATTCACAAGAGGTAGACTTGTAGTTCTTCTATATTTCAACAATCCTTGACATATTTCTCAGTTGTTAGCTGTAGTACAAAGAAGTTTTAATATTTATTCATAAAAATGTTCTTGTGGGAAGCATTTCTCAGATAATTGTTTATCCATCTGATTTGCACTAAAATCTGATTTGCACAAAAGTTCATTATACTTTTTTTATTTTTTTTTATTGTGCCAATAAAAAAGTTTTCTAATATTAAGTGTAGGCTGAATGCCATAAAGGCAATGGAATTGTTTTTTGTTTGTTTTTTACATAACCTATTTCATACAGAGGGAACATTTGGTTAAATTCAAAGTAATAAATTCACTGACAAAGGCAGCTCATTGACATTAGGTCCGGCAATACAAGTCATTTAGTGCTGCTAAACTCAGTCCACACCTGCAAAATAAAATGATATTGGTGGGATGTCTAAGTTTGAATTTAAACCAAATCTTACCCTATCTTTATCCTAGTGATTATTTTGCAGATAAACCTAGTAACCCCAGCACCCGGAAAAAAAACCAAGAACAAATGGCTCTCGGAAAGGAAGGGAGCCATGAGATCCGGCTCCTTCAAAGAGCCGTAATTCCCATCACTGCATTAGCATGCAATCCTGCCACCCTCATGTCTATTTGCATACCTGACGTGCATTTTCAGAGGCATCAACTTATAACATTTACTGTGATGCTGCAAGACTGACATTCATCTATTTTCCTTCCTTACTCTCAGACTGCAGGGTGGACAGATGAAGGGACGGTGGGATGGAGTGATGAAGGGGAAGAGAGATGCCAAGAGAGGGAACCATGTGACGGCGGCGGCTCAAACAAGCTGCCTAATTGGGCACGAGAGGCCTCACAAGTTTGGTGGCGGAACTCTCAAAAGAAACAAAAAAAACTTTTCTAATACAAACTCATCCAGGAGAGGCATAACGGGGTGCGGGTAATTACACACGATTGCACGCAAGCGTTTACAAATGCAAAGCATGAGATATGATGAAGTCATAAAGTCTGATATAATGAATTCTGTCAGAAACACAGTGAGCAGCACACGCACAGGCCTGTTAACGAAGTGCAAAGGCTGTTCGAAAGCAGGGAGAAGGAGGGCTTGTGTCTTCCAATGACACGTGCACATGTGTAAGCTTCACACACACACACACACACATGCAGGCTTAATATAATAGGAGTCCCTCAGATCTCAAAACAGTTGCATTATTTAACAGCAGGACTAGGATAGCCTCCAATGTGTGTGTGTGTATGTCTCTTCTTTTCCAGCTATAAATACACCTGCATCTGAGAATCCCCCTGTTCTCTCTCTCTGTCTCTCTGTTTTCTCCTCTCCTCTGTGTCTCTCTCCATCTGCACTGGAACTTTTGTACTCCTCAGTGATTCATCTACCATTTGAAATACTTCCTGACTTAAGTCTAAATGGTACCTGGCATGAAATCAAAATTCAGTATTATAGTTTATTACAGGGAGGGAAAAGCATTGTGTCAGTGCCTGCTGTTTTTTTTTCATTCAAAACCTGCCGTCAAAGTTAAAGGTATGGTTTTCTCCCGCAAGGAGAGGTGTGATTTCACCTCTGTTTCCTATGAAATGAATTGTTATCTCAGCACTACAAATGATCGATCGGCTTTAAGAGGCAACGCTATAAATGTCATGTTGCTACAGTAGATTGCAAAGTGAACTGTCGCATCTACAGTGTGAAATCACTGCCACAGTCGTGCTTACAGCACCCAACCTGTGATTATATAGTAGTTCTTGGATAGGCCATTGGTTTTTCTCTGATCTGCTGTTATGACAAACATGTCTGAACAGGCAGCGACCCCCGACTCTCCCATGGCTTCTTCAAGCTGTGAAGTTGAAAACCACCATTGTTGTGGGATAATGGGAAATGATGTTTGTTGAAGGCTGCAAAAAACAGAAATACTGTTTACCATGACTATCCTAACATGCTAAAATCATAGACTATAAAAAGTCACATAGTCACCATGGCGTCATCTATTTGTATTTGGACTACCGATTTGAAGCCTTGAGTTTGGCATTTTGGTCGTCGCCATCTAGTTTTTTTGGAATCAGAAGTGACACTTTTCGACGCCAAAAATGTTATGATAAACTTTCATGAACTGAAAACACTCCGAAAGGGTTACTGTTCTGAGGTGAAAACATGGACAACACCAAACCGGAACACCCACTGTGGTAGCGACCTGTCAATCACAAAGTTGCCCCGCCCTAAAGCATACCCTGCTCTATCATCTGTTGTACTCTAAATGGGCCCATTGTTTACAAAATGAACATCATGCTGTAATGAAGAAGACTTGAAACTAGCAATTGAGACCATAAACTCATTAAGAAAATGTTTACTGAGGTAATAAAATAAGCGAGAAGTAGAGTCATTTTCTCATAGACTTCTTTACAATACGACTTCTTTTTGCAACCAGTGAAGTCCCGCTCTGCTGGCCATTAGAAAGAATGCAAGTTTAAGGCACTTCCTTATTGGCTTCACTTTTCAGACCCGGAGGTTGCTGCTTGGCTAAAATGTGCTTGTTAAGACTAAACACAAAGTGCAGTTAAGGCTGATGACCGATCATTAATCATGAACCAAAAATATAGAAAAACGTGTTGACCTGATGATGCCGCCAGAGGAAAATTCTAGGATCGTTTTGTGGGGAACATGCGTCTCTGTACAAAAATGTGTGCCAATCCATACTCTAGATTTAAAGATATCTCACTGCTGATGGCGCTTCATGTAAAGTCAGGGCTCACTTAAGTCATTCATTCTATGGGCCAATGTTTATGCAACACTCCCCTTATTCCCTAATAAATATGAATTATAAACACGAAGATACTTGAGCAGCTTCGGAACGTAGCCACTTCAATTTGATTATAGTAGTCAAAACCTAATGAGGCTCAAACTCTGTGTTGTATGAGACTTGTATTTAGAATCAGTTCAGTATGTCAAACTGAGAGAGAAAGAAATGTCCAGCTGAGGGAATCAATACTTTATACTACTTAAAAGCCATGAGGCAACCTTGGATCAGCATTAGAGGCCATGCTGCACTTACAGATCAAGGATTCAAATGGGACATTGGCAATCTCACAAATAAGGCTTTTTGGAATTACCCGATCCTACATTTAAAAAAAAAAAAAAGAAGAAGAAAACTTCCACTGTCTCTCAGGCATGGATTGCATTTTCAGTTCAATGAATCTTTATTTTAGGTCTGTTCAGTGAAACCTCATCACATGGAAGGCAATTAAAATAATGGCAGGCAGTACACTTTAGACGGAAAAACATACATGTGACAGAGTACACACGATCAACTTATCACTTGATAGTGATTTTTTCTCTATGAAGCTATAAGGAACTCCGCTAATGTGCTGCAATTGAAGAGAGTGCTGCTGGAGAAATGTTCAGCTCAGCTAATGGACAGAGAAACTGGCCATCAAGAGTCAAGACATTTCACTCTTTTTTTCCAATGCACAAATGGAAATATTTTAATTATGAGAAACTATATTCCGTCACACGGCTGCAACCGAGGCTTTAACGAGGTATCCAAGGTCTCCCAGTTCTTTAGAACATTGTTTTGAATGTTAAGAGGCGATGAAGAAGGTCAAATGTATACAAAACCATGGCTCAATTGTACATTTTAACACATTTTTAGTTGTATATAAAGGATTGCAATATAAACCTTGAACTATTCTGTTGATTACATGATTGCACTCATTCAATAAGTACAAAAGACCTAGAATGGTCCATGAGTCTTAAATTCAAACTTCATTACAGTATTTCATCCTGGTATAATAACACACATCCAATTATATTTTTGTTCATGACATTGTAAGAATGCTTAAAACAGAAGTCTGAGCGCAGACCTCCACCGAGGACAGTGGTGAATTCACATGCTTCAATTTTCCGAGTTGGTTAGTTTATATCAAGCACGCAGACAACAAAAAACATAAATTCCTTTATGGCAGTAAATATAATTTAAACTAAATTACATAACAGCAGGATTGTTACAGAGCAATCACATGATAAAAACTATCTGGTGGCATGGACATGTCATGGTGTCCGCCAGCTTTTTACTCTTGTGCACATTTTCTTCCGACCAATCTTGCCTGCCAGTCATTCAAGCTCCTGCCCAGCCTCACCAGCAGTTGCCCTCAGTGTGTTCCAGCCAGTGTCACCGGAACCCCCACACCTGTCCACACACTTGATCCCCCGTGCTTAATTAAATTCTGATGGCGCAAGTACACTTCAACAGAACTGCTTGCCGGATGGTCAATCTGCTTCTACAACATACACTTCCGCAGGTTTCTCTTTAGCTCTCTTTTTTTAAAACCGTTATGAAAATATATATTTGTTATTGTCACTTTTGTGTTTATAACCAACTGTAACAATTTGAGGGCCTTTCAGAAGAGTCTGAAAATGTACGTCCGTTATCCCCATCTTTAAACAGTTATGGCATGTTCTGGATATCTGAGCTCCTCTTCCTCCAGTTCTATGGATTGTTGGAGCGTAATACTAGAGCTTTAACTTCTGGCCGAGCTTCCTTCCTTCACCACAACAGTCCAGTGCATTGGCTGTATCACTCTGATGCCAAACCAATTCTGATTGGCCCAGCTCTAAATCTTTCCAAAGCGGAGGGGGACCAGGCAAAAAAAAACACGCAAGACTTTGCGCAAGACGATGTGCATCCTGAGGCCCAGGAGTGGCAACAAAAAGGCTTTGGTTAAGGTTAGGGAAATATTGTGACTTTTGGTAAATGTTAATAATGTCCTTAAACTGCTCTACGGCACACACAGTAGGTCCCAACTTGATGAAGCCAACAGGAGTGCATCATCAGCATAGAACAGAGACCCAATCCAGAAGCCACCAAACTCTTTACGTCTCGACCGCACTTTGAAACTCTGTCCATGAAAATCACAAACAAAAAAATCCAAGACAAGGCACAGACTGTCAATTTAATGGGCCACAGCATTAGTGAATAATTCTGGAATCTATTACTGTCAACTGAGAACATGAAAATAAAACTAAATGGGAACATTGTGGCTACAGTCTTCCTCAAATAGAGATGTCATGCAGGATTATGTGTCATGAAGTACACATCTCGAAATGGTTCCAGGAACCCAACAGTTACTTTATTTTACTCGACTAACTTGCACAGTTCTCAGACCATAATCAAATGAATATGATTTTTTTGAAATGAGGTGAAATGGAAAGCTCACAGTCGGTTTTAAAAAGATCATTGAAATGAGTTGTCACTGTGCGACCAGCGTCTGTCCCCAGCATCTTGTTGACTCTTTGCCGAGAAGATTTCAGGCTGTTCTCAAATGGAAAAAGGAGTTGTGCTGGGCACCAACAAGGTGTACCTACTGAAATAGACATTGAGTGCACATGAATCGATGCTGGTGGTACTGTTGAACATGATGCTCAGGTAACAACGTCCTTAAATCACCTCCTTCCCACAAACAACTAGATTCACCAAGATGCACACACGGGCCATTAGAACAAAATGCATTCAAGGTACTTGCTGTTATTGATTTTTGTTTACAAGTAAAAAAAACAAAAAATACAACAACTCCCCAGAGTGGAACTATGGTCAAACCATTATGACCGCTTTTATGGAAAAGCATCAAAAGAATTAGACGACACACACACACACACACACACACACACACACACAGAGTCAAACTGAGAACATTTGTGCCGAAGATGAGGGTTGCAGAGGTCTGTGGATCAATCAGATAACAAAACACAAGTTAAAAGCAAGTGAGGGAAAGGGAAAGGAAAAAAACCCCACAAAGGACACAACAGTTGAGAACCGTCAGTTTGATTGGGGAGCACAAATGCACTTGTACAATCTTACAGTCTAGTGGTGGGAAAGAACCGGAAGATGATTAAAAAGAGAGGACAGGGAAAGAGCGCCTTACTTGTTTGTTTTTTTTAGTTATTTTTTTTACTTTAGCTCAGAGAGAGCGGCAGCGAGCAGAGACGTGGTAGGATGTTCCACATAAATCTAATTTACTTTGCTGTCTGCACCGCTAATTTGCCAAAAGGACGGATTCTTGTCAAAAAAGGGTGAGACGTAAAGCTCGTGCTCTGACAAGTAATTGATGCTATTCACTTTTTGAGTCCAGCCATAAATAAAGTGCGCTCGGTGCAAGTCTGAGCAAATTGAGAGGGTCAGGTGAGGTGAAAATAACTTGTGTGTGTCTTTTAAGCCATTTCAGAGCGTCTTACCTGTCGACTAATTTTTGATCAATTGTTACAGTCAGATGACTTATAGTTGCTTCATTACTTTGAATGATGATGACTGTGTTTGTTGCACATTCATCTACAGACTTCCCTTCTTTCAGGCCCAGACTTGCAGCCTGTAGATAAACACTTCACTCTTCCCGGACTTCCTTTAGCTTTTTTTCTTGTTTACCAAGCCAACCCCTTGAATTATTGTTGTTTTACACATCTTGCCAAAGGGTTGGTCTGATTTTGCTTGCGTTTAAAGGTTCATTTGCTATTGCACAATGCTTGTATGAGCAGACTGACAAATACGGAGGGGAAAAACAAAACATCGGCATCAAATGAATGAAAAAAAGGTCGGGGAAGCCTTGTCTCTTTTCTCATGTGTGTCTCTCACCGTCTCCTTCTTTCAATTTCTTTCGCTTCCATCTCTGACTCACCAAAAACTCGCAAGTTACCAGCTGCTTTTAACATTGTTTGTAAAAAAAAAAAGCAGCCTTGCATAACATTGTACAAGGAAAAGAAAACAATCTTTTTAGCCTTTTAAATAGTCATAAACATCATATTTGAGGACAGATACATGATGGGTGGATAATGACACAACAGTCCCCTGGGAACAGACATGCAAATGGCCCCACCGCCTCGTTTACTTTGGAGCAAGACCTGCTGACTTGTCACCCTGACTTGTGTGAATTGTTTAGCCTCTTTGAGTGAGTTGTTGTAGCTGTTGTAACAAACCGCCTATAGCAGATCCCCTTCCGGACTTGCCAGCTGACCTGCACACACCTCACGTTAGTGGAACTGGGTTTCTCTTTCAATTAAGCTTTCTTTCAAACAGTTAGATGAGAATATTGAATCAGCCCCCATATCTGTCCCTAAAGTGTGAATATTAGATAGAAGGCTAACTTTCACAGTTATAATGGCGGTAGAAAGGTTTAAGAAAAATCCATTCAGCAACTGTGCAGATATCCATGTCTACAGTACACTTTTGAGAAAATCATAAGCAAAAAAGAAAAAGAAAAAGGATGTGGATTTTATAAAAACAATAAATCTGCCATTATTTCTCCCGCAGTGAAAGCGGTTTATTTCTTTAAAGTCACCAGTTTCAAAACCAATTCAATATGTCTGACTTGATGACATCAAGCACGCTTTCATCTGGTCCGTGCACGCCTACGCAATGCATATAAACTGCATGTATAGCATCTGAATATCGCGTGTAGCCCACAGAGAGCCTGTGTTTCCGCAGTGAAGTGTGTTTGTTAGCAGACCCCCTCTGGAGCCTGGGTCACTGTGTTCTATTACTGCACAGTATGCATGAAGCCAAACAAACATCCTGGCAATAGGCAAAGTAAACAGTGGCTCAGCACCCCTGCTGCCATTTAAAGCACAACATGGGGTCTGTGCTGTGTGTTCGGAGGGAATGGGACACTGGAGGTAAGCACGTAATATTTAAAATAACTTGATGAAGTTGAGAGAGGTGTGTTTTTGAGCATCACAGGTGAGTGCAGGAGTACGAGGGAAAATTGCGTCCGATGTCATGTGTATAGTGGTGGGAGTAAGTACATTTACTCAAGTGCTATGCAATTTTTAGGTACTTGTACTTACACATCCAGAGGGAAATATTGTGCTTTTTACTCCACTGCATTTATTTGATAGCTTTAGTTGATAGCTATTTTCCAGATAAATAATACAAACTATAATCAAAAAATAAATCATAAGGTATTACTATGGATACGACTTCATTGAATCCTGAGAGAAATGTACAAGCTAACCCGTGAGTATACAGTATAGAGTGAAAAATAAGGGGGGGGTCAAAGGGTGCAGATGACACTGGTTGAAGGCCCAAGGGGGCTCATGCAAAGGTCTGCGGTGGTGACGCTACTTTGAGAACAACAAATTTGTGTAGAAAGCAGCACAGTCCTTCTTGGCTTAATAGCTGTATTCAGTAAACATTTTGTTATTGAGCAAAAGTAAATAACAAAGTTAACATGATTTGTTCAAATGCAATCTTTTTAAATTTCGTTTTTTACGAGAGATTTGAATAAATACATTTGTTTAAAGTAGCAAATAAGCGCTATAGACGACAATGGATGAGGGGCCCAATTGTGAAATGTTGTCCGCCTGTCCATAATGCCTAAAGGCTGGCCTGCTTCTTCCGCCACTGCATGTGTGTGTGACGGTGTGTTTATGTGCATATCTGTACACTTTGCAGATGTGCTGTAGGGCCAATGATTCATCGTCCTTCTGCTGCCGGCTAGATCACATTGTGTCCCGATAACACCCTCGTCTTCTGCTGATAATTGTCTGCGCGGCTGCTCTCCTCTCCTCTGCTCTCCTGAATGGGAAAGACAAAGAACAAGTTTGTAAAGGAGCCTGAAAACTTAGTTAGGGAGTAAGGAGACAGTCGGCGATGCGGGTGTGGTGTGTGTGGGGGGGGGGGGGAGCGGAGTAGACAGACAAAAGGAGAGGAAAGAGAAATGATGATGATTAGTGTGGATAGGCAGGAAGAATTGAATCTTTTAATCTCCCAAAGTGGGAAGAAAGCGACCTGAGGCATTTGTGATTGGATTTCCTTTAAGTCCACAAGTAGGTCAATAGAGCTAGCATTGCTCATTAGCAAAGAGGGAGGAGTGGAGAGCCAGGGAAAAGTTTTGTGTCAATACAGTGGGCATCATTCATTTGCCCTTTCCTCAGAAGAGGAGGAGCAGCAGAGAGAGTGCAACGGGAAGTTTGTCTTTTTTTTTTTGTTGACTGCCTGAAAAAGGGTGGAGGGGAGTTTGGAGCAGGCAGCGGATATAAGGAGGTGGAGAAGACTCGCAAAAGAGCATTCACACTGAATCTCAATGACGGTGTTTGAAGAGGAAATAGAGATTTCTCACATGTTGAAACCGAGGGGCCTTATTAAGCCAAATTTAAATGATCCAAGGTCAAATCCAGCCGAGCAGAAAATTGACAAACAAAAGTAAGCCAGCATGCATAAAGTCTCATATTCATCAACACTTAAAAAATGACTACCACATACATTGGGCTGTGAATGAAAGCATTAGCCACTGGTTTTTGGCATTTGGCTGAATAATAAACAAGTAGTAAAAGCCAGGGATTATTCTCCCAGCCCAGATTTCTTTCTGCACAATTAGATTGTGCTCTTAAAGCACAATTAGCAATATGGTGCCAAAGGCAACTGGAGAGAGGAAGGAACGAGGAGGCAGAGCTGTGTGAGGCAATAAAAAAGAAACAAAAAGGTTAAGTTGAATGGAGCACAGTTTGTATGGAAACGCCAGGATGTTTCTTTTTAAAACATTTGTTGTGCCTGAGTGGATGATGCTTTCCAAATTGCAAGGGCTTTATCCAAATGTCATTTTAATAACATATTTACAATAGTTTAATATGATGATACTCAGTCTTAATTACAACACACTTTAAAATAAAAAAAACATACAGTACGTCACGGAACAAGATTTAGGGCTGTTTGTGTTTAGAAATTTCTTTTCACATATGGTTCCCATATGGAGAAATCCAGAATTCCTCCCCAACATCTCCATAATAGTCAGTGTCAGTGGGGGTCCCGGGCCTTGTTGATGAGGCCACCTGCAAATGGGAAGTTTTACCGAATGTGCGAAGGCGAGTGCACCAGAATGTAAAGTGGGATATAAATCCTCTGGACTTGTTTCCAAGATGTTCATGAGATCATCAATGGTGAATGAGCGCCGGGAAACACAGCATGAAACGGAATAAAATAATAATAACAAGACCAAACAATGTTCTTGCCCGGTGCACATACAGTAGTTTAAAAATAAAAAATTAAAATTAAAAAAAACTTTACAGCAGAAATAGAGATGTTCACATCCTGGTAAAAAAAAAAAAAAAAAATGGTTTTGGTCTCTATAGCTATTTTCCCAATCCATGACAACTGTCCATTTTTGGATTAGGAGTTAGCCGGTTTGCGTCAGTGCCAAGATGTCGATGACTGGAACCGTCCACTTTGAGCTTCACACCGGCTCTTCAGAAACCTATGGTTGACGTCACGGAGACTACGTCCATATTTTATACAGTCTATGGCACCAACACCATCCATATTGGCTCCTATTTTGATTGGATATGACTTGGTCTATCACCTCTTCAGTGTATATTGGCCACTAAAGTGCAAGGAACAACCACACACTAAATTGGTTGGAACATTCTTATATATAGCAAGAAAGACTATTCGCAAATTCTAGTTTCTGATCTCTCCACTGGACGATTGGTGTGAGGAGGTACTGAGAATACTCCCTGTGGAAAAGCTTCCCTACACCCTTCATGACAATATTGAGAGATTTATTAAGATATGGCCACCAGTCTTGGGACACGGTGGACCCCTCTGGACTGGACTTCCTTCTACCTAATTAGCAACATTGGAATTGACTACAGCTTACTCTAATAATCTGAATGTAATTATGTCAACCTGGTGATGCGTTTGTGTGTTTCTTTCTTTGTATCGTGTTTGTAAGGTTATGACTCCTGCTGTTCAAAAACTATAAAAAAGGTGGTTCTGTACATATTCGGAATTGGAAGTAAGAATCTATATGTGATTGTTGCCAAAACTTCAATTGAAAAGAAGATACACCTCAGAATTCAAATAGGGCTGTCACAGAGGACTGAAGCGGCAAGACTGGCAAATCCAGTGTCGTCCCTACAAAAGTGAAACAGAACTACTGTTTATGAACTTCGGTTCATAAAAGCAACATAATGTAGAATTCGGTATTTTTTGCGATGTAGCACCCCTTCAGTGCAATTCACTTTTACACTGCTGTCTTAAGTATGGACAGTTGAACACGTACATTTGTATGATTACATTACTTCTGATCGAAAACTAGCCAGTTGACAACTTTGCAGACAGGCTGACGAGCTGCTAGTAGCAGTTAGCAGTTACTGTTACTTTAGCGACAAGTAAAGCTTTCTGTCCATCAGGAAACCTCCAAAAGTCCCAGAGAGTCGAGGCGAAGCAGCCGGAGGACATTATAAAATATGATCCACTTTCACCAAAATCAAGTTAGTGGCGTAAAGCTTTATGCACTTCTCCCGGGAGATCGTACCCACTCACCAAAGTTACATAGTGCAGAGGTGGGGATGGTGACAGAGACGCCATTCTCCCTATTACAAGTCAGTGTTGCATCAAAATTATCTTGAAGCTTTTATTTTAAGATAAAATAGTTGCATACATTTGCTTTAAAGGGAGTAGGGCAACAGACATTGCATTCTGGGTCATATATGGGTTAATCTGGCATTGTTGCTGATTACTTGCTCAGAGTTACATGAGGCGATCAATACCACTCTCAAATTTGTCCGTTAAGTATGTAGCCTGGGCCAGCAGGCAATTAGGTTAGCTTAGCATATGAACTGAAAGCAGGGGGAAACAGATAGTATGGGTTTTCTTGAGATGCTCTGGCTTCCCCAAACACATGCAACTCAGGTGAACTGGAACCTCTTTAACTTGCTGCATTTTGCTCAATGCACTCTGGGATAGGCTCCAGTCCCCAGCATGCATTTGTCATGTCATTTCTTAATGTTGTGGTTATCGCTAACGAACTGCAAAGACCACGTTCACGGAAAGAGCTAGTTTATTTATATATGACGATGATAAGGATGAGGATGATACTTTGTTGTCAGGTCAAGTCTGACTTTTTTTTCTTTGCATCACATCAGCTCCTTCAACCTTGACGACAAGTTTAGTGCAATAAAGCAAGGATGCATACATTTAACATCACATTACCAGAGACTATTCAAGACCCTCCAACGCACATCTGATCTGGGATTAGGCTCCATATTTGTTCTCTCATTATTGACTGTATTATTATTGTATATACAGTATAATGTATATACAAGAATAGCACATAGGCAGCACACACACACATACAATACACATCTACAAACTCTATCTCGTGCGCACAAAAAAAACAAATATTCATTAACCTGCCTGTGAACACATGCGCACACACGCACGTAATGTAGAAAAGGAGCTGATGCTGATGAAGCAGTGGCAGCCTTTGGGCGGAGGCCGATGATGGATGGAAGGGAGTTGATGACTGTGTAGGGTGGCTGCTCATCCCCCCCCCCCCACACACACACACACACACACACACACACACACACACACACAGTATCTCTCTGTACCTTCCTCCCGTCACACCCATATCCCAGTCTCCCGCCTTTTTTTCTCCCGCCGATGAGTGATGGAGGGAGGGTCCGCCCTGCCTCCGCTCTACCTCCCTGCCATTCAGGGGTGTCAGAATCTCCTGCTGTTTGGACCCTGTGCAATTTATAGAGCTGCTGCGGGACGGATGAGGGTGAGACGGAGGGAGATGGCGGGGGACTAGAGAGAGGGACGAAGACAGCGAGAGGAGAAAGAAGAGGAAGCAGAAATGAAGGGCCAAAGACACTCTTAAGGTCAACAACAAGGGAATTTCTCTGACATCCGTACAACTTATACCCAGAACGCTCCAAGTTGTTATTCTCTGGCTGATCCCTAAAGCCACAGTTTGAACCTAAACATTTCCATCACGAGCAGCAGCCTCATTAGAGACTTCATGTCAAAGAAAACGGACGTTGTGGTCGCAGCAGAAAGTGACAACCGATTAAACTGTGCGAGATGGTTATTAGGATTAGCACTGAGCAATTAAATGTTAATGATATAATGAATAATGAGCCCCCACTCGTTCTCATTAGCAAACAGTTGTTAATTGTATACAAGGACACTACCGGCTGAAGCAGGGAGGGAATGAGGGAGAGAAGGGAAATTGGAGAAGAAAAAATAAGAAAGGAAAGAGAGATCAAGAAGAAGGGAAAAAAGAGGGGGGGGGGGGGAGTACAATAGGTGTAATATCACTACTTAATTTGTGAGTTTTGGATTACATGATGGACACCTCAATCCGAGTCCAAAGTCCAACAGGCCTGCCTCAACGTACTGCCAGACATTTTGTACAGACCCAGCTCTGCAGCTGCTCGGGGAGCACAAAACCTCTCTCATTTCCTGAAAACGCCCAGAAATCTGAGACAGCGCCGATAACAAAAGTAGTCTTCTCAAAAACAGGATTTTAATAGAGGGTTAGGGCCTGTTTCTTAGAAGCGTGTACTTTTTTTTTCCTTTTTTTTTATGAATATCACATTTATTTATTTAATTTGCTAGTCCTGAGGAGGAGGCTTCTCTGGTATAACCAGAGTGCCCCCATGAGGCGGCAAGCGAGACCTGCTGACCGTCCAGAGGGATGAGCATCACTTCGGGGACCTGGCGGCAGTGCACTGGAGTAGATTAAGAGGGAAAATTATTTATAAATTTCCCTTCAATTATTTATTGAGCAATCCCTCCCAGTGTTTACTCAGGGGTTATTAAATATTATGCTGCTAAGCTACTCAAAAAGACAGAATCGTCAGAGGACATCCCGGGATACTTTTAATTCCGGCGCTCACAGAGCTCACTGAGCTTTCCAGAACTGCCGTTCTGAATGCAATTAAAGGAGCTGCTGCTCAATCAAATTCTTCAGCATTTCACTTTCTTCCTCTTTTATTTGGCTTCAGCAAGAAAAAAATGTGCAGTCTCCGGCCCCAAAAACACAGTGTGGGGAACTGTGTACACAGACACTCGTGTATGCGTGGCCCCAGAGGTAATAGAATAACTGCGACTCAGCTAATCCGATCTGCCTCTCTTCCTCCATCTCCAGCCCCTCTCTCTATCGCACTCCCTCAGTACATTGAGGGACAGACCTCTGTCTGCTGGCTCGGGAGACTGTCAATAGTTTGTCCAGATAGTGGCAGCAGGCTTAAGCCAGGGAGATGAAATGTAGCCTTGGATTTTGTCCTTCTTGGCTCCCAACACAAGCCATCTAATAGGTTTTGGTCAGAGGGAAAGAGAGCGAGAGAGGGAAGCTTTAGCCAGACAGTAGATGAACATTACGCAGTTAAAGCAGCCGAAATCATCCTGGCCGACACTGATAACACACAAGTATACGAACATGTTCGTGCACAAAGTTCATCCTACTTGTGTCTCCTACCAGTAGACACGCACACACACACACACACACACACACACACACACGCACACTGTAAAATATTACAGAATATTTCATGTTTCATTCCACATAGAGAAAAGCTTACAGGGAAGTGTGTGTTTGACATTTTCTTCGGACAATCTTAATGCTTCTTTCCCCTTGTAGGGATTCATTCCATCTGCTCCGTTCCCTCTCGAGCAAGAAAGAAAAAAAGATGTGGTGTGTGTGTGTGTCCTTTTGCTTTGGGTGGCTCACTTTACCAAAAGAGAAACGGGGGTAAAACACAAACCATCCGTATCATCCTTCTCCACTCTCACCCCACACTCCGTCTGTCTTGCCTCTCCTCCGTCACTATCGCACATCTGTGTGTGTGTGTGTGTGTGTGTGTGTGTGTGTGTGTGTGTGTGGCCAGAGGGTAGTATACTTCACAAAGCAAAAAAACAAAAAAAAAGACCAGTCAGAGTAAAGAAAAGTGTCATCTGCTTGACAGTTGTAGAAATCAGAGCTGGAGACGAGATTAGTGTGTTTTTGTTTTGTGTGTGTGTGTGTGTGTGTGTGTGTGTGGGATGTCTTGTCAATTTATGTTGACAAGCTTCACTCCAAACACTCGCACACGCACACACACACACACACACTGTGGTGAAGGCTGCTGGTCTGGCACATTTCAATGGAGCAATACTGACCCCTACTGAAAGCAGACATTTTTGTCAAACGTATGAGTATCATGATGCTGCTCATCACAACTTTTCAAAGCCTCAAGTCAATTTTATTTATATAGCAAAATATCACAAACCACAGATTGGCCTCAGGGTGCTTTACAGTCTGTTTTATCAGACCCTCGCTTCGGATAAGAAAAACTCCCCAAACAAGCCCCTTTAATGTGGTTAAAGAATAGGCCCACGTGATAAAATGACAAAATATCACAAGAAGGCACTCCCTTTTTAAACAAATTAAATGCCTTTATTGTAAATAAAGAATCATTTAATTGTTTAAAAAGATTTAGAGATTCCTTGTGAATTTTGTCTCTACTCGTATCCTCCTCCAACGATCACCTCAAAGAAACTCTGTTTGAGTCCAGGAAGCGAAAAAAAATTTAATAATTAAATTACAAGAAAGACAATCCATATGAAGAAATGATACATAGAGCGTGAACGTATATGATGAAGATGGATCAAGGTGGACGTCAAGCAGCTTTCCAGTTTCTCACTTTCTACCTCATCAGGTTGACACGTTTCTTGTGAGTGTATCACTGTGACTCAACAATAACCATAAAGAGAGGGTTTTAATGAACAGCTGTGAAGAGCTCTCTTTGAAGATCGCTCCTCTTTTCCCCACAATATCAGTCCATCGCAGCAACCTGTTAAAAAGGCCACTTTTTTATCACGTTTGGTTTTCAGTGGCATAAACTTTTAATGACCTCCATTCCCGCTCTCTTCAAAAGTAATGATTGTTCAGGAGCGTGAGCTGGCGTATTTCTCCTGACGACATTTTCAAATGGCAGTTTGGGGATTTGGCGGCAGTCTTTCGGCTGATTGAACCTATAATGTCAGTCTGTTTTTGATCCGTGGCGCAGCGTGTGCACGCAAGCTCAGAAAAGACAGCTTTGCTGAAATACCAATAATGAATGAACAGTAGATGGGGCCGACCCTTCTTAAAATCTTTCAGTTTCATTAATAAGCAACCTGAATCGGTTATATCTTTTTAACTGGTGTACCACATTACTGCGCTTTACTGATTTCATTGAAGCTCAATTCCTGCATCAATTTAGGAGAACACTGACTGTAGTAAAAAATACGACTAAATGATTTTCCGTATCAAATATTGCAGAGATGTGGGTACCTATTTCAGCCCTGAGTAGTGCCTGCAGTTCTCAAACAACCTCAATTGAGTACAATGTATATAGCCTGAGGAGGGGGGTTCCGTATATCACTTTGGCTTCTGCTGGTTAAGTTTATTGCTCTGAGCCCACGGTAATAACTGAAGGCGACTCGGATGAATGTATCAATGTTTTTGTCAGACCCTCTCATGGATTTTGGCAGGTGGAAAGTAATAGGGCAATGTTTAGAGAGATTTTAGTTTGGAAATCAAGCTGAAATAATAAAAGTGAGTGGCATCTAGTTCCATTACATTGGAGAGAAGGCAGACATCTCCACGGCCGATATCTCCAACACTCGGCAGCTCACACCAAAACAATCTAGATTGATAAAAATCACTACAGGTAAGAGGAAGAATATGCATTCTTGATTTTGAGGGTGAATGTCCCTTTAACCCCCTTGGTGAAGGGACGTAATTAAAAAACTGTGTGGTCACTTGTTGTTAGTGCCCAAACTAAAGAAGAAATACGACTGCAAAAAAAAAAATTATTCTGGGTGGCTGTTAACTGAGGTTTTTTATTTATTTTTTATTTATTTTTATTTAACCCTTTGAGTATAGAAACAAGCATAGATACACTGCACACACACGTCCATGCTCATTCACTGAACTAGCAAAAAAATAAAAAGACAGAAAAAAAGACAGGAATTAAATCCACTCTCTATAAATGTAAATATATTTAAAAATCACTCGCTGCTTTGGGGGGGGGGGCAGACACGTGAATTGCATTTTCAGCTTCTCAACAATGAGACGGAGGAATTAGTTCAACAAAACAAAAAAATTCAACCGCTGCGTGATGGCGGTGGCAATTTGCAATGGCCTGGATCCTCGTAATGCTGCTGCTACAAGCTCAACATGAGGAATCCTATGCTTGGCTGAAAATGTTGCACCAGAGGAAGAGTGTGCGTGCTTGTGTTGTTGCAATTAAATGACAATAAATGCATTGATCAACATGTTGAGGCCTCCCCTACTATGTGCTGAGCAATAATTGTTCACACCAAGATGGTTGGATGCCAAACAAAGAGAGAAAAACAAGCAAGATCAAGGGATGTACAACATGATGAAAACACACCATGAAAAAGGGACATTCAAGAAACAGACTCACATTGACAAAGGCACGGAACAAAAACAATTCATACCGGGCCGAACGCCGATGAGAATTGACGAACAGAGGAGGTTTTCAGAGCAACGTGAGACAAAGTTCTGCCGGTAATTGATTAGTGAAGCCGCATTATCATTCACCGTGGAGGAGCACCGCTCTGACTGTTTTCACATGTGCAAATACTGTGTCCATGACAACACGAGGAAATTGCATCAGCAAAGAGCGGCACTGGTCAGCAACGCATCCTCTCCGGCAGTGCTCAAACTTTGCTGAGGAATTTTCCAAAAAGTTTGCAATTCATGGCGGGAACGGGCAGTGGAAAAGGACTCGTATTCAAGCCTAATGCGCAAAGGTGCGTCATTTTGAATTGAGTGAGAGAAAAATACATGATGGGAAAAGAAGAGAGCAAAATGAAAGGATGGCAGGTGTTTGATAGAAGACCTCTTGCATGGTCTCCATGATCAAAGCCCCAGAGGTTCTAATTATTGCAGAGAAATATCCCACAATACCAATCTATAGAGTTGCTACCAAGCAGAGGTGGGACCAAGTCATTGTTTGCCCGTCTCATGTAAGCCTCGAGGCTTTACACTCAAAACATAAAGTTTAGGACTCGGGACTTGTCCGTCTTGACTTGGGATTTGAGTCCTACACTAGTCACAATGGGCTCATCACCAAATGGAATGCCATTTTCAGTGTAATTATTAGTATATTAAATTGGCAGAAATCGTGATTGAATGCTTTTTCAGAAAATGTTTTCATTTGTTAAAACTGTTTATAAAAAAAATTGTTCTCAACTTTCTCTTCCCAAATTTGTACGACATTTTCTGCAAGACTATTGGTGATGTATGTATGTGACATATTTGTTTTATGTCTCGATGAAATAAAAAATAAAGATAAATGTAAAAACAAACAATGGATAGGTTCCAGAATATAGTTCTAGAGTTAAACAAAGTGGATCTGGGTAATTAAGTGTCCACGTGTTGGACGTGAATA
This sequence comes from Bovichtus diacanthus, assembly GCA_943590825.1. Lineage (NCBI taxonomy): Eukaryota > Metazoa > Chordata > Actinopteri > Perciformes > Bovichtidae > Bovichtus > Bovichtus diacanthus. The sequence continues at coordinate 3,402,297 of CALSBV010012168.1, forward strand.
ATTTTTTTTCTAATGACATGCTTTCAATCTTTGGGCTTGGGGGAAGGTATCAAGTATTTTCAAGTCAAAATGACTCAAGTCCAAGAGAAGTCAAGAGTCATTGGTGTTAAACTCCAAGTTGAGTTGCAAGTCTGTCTTGATTTTGTCAAGTTGAGTGTGACTTAAGCCCAAGTCATGTGACTCGAGTCCAACTCGGCTATCAAGTACTCGTATTACAGCACGTCTGAATTATACGTTTTTAACTGGCAGGGTACCAGACCCTTATAAGTATGTCTTATGTCTAAGCACTGTCCTGACCTGTAAAAAAATCCTTTTTTTTGAAGACCGAGAGCTGTAATAGTTGATTTTTTTTTTTTACGGCCACATGGGGGCAGCAAAACTAACTGAAAATACAACATTGACATATTATCACCTTATACTTATAGGTGTTACGACAAATGTGTTGGCAAAACTGCTTACAGTGCACGTCCAACAGAGGCGGAGCAAAATTATCCTTAGTTTATCAGAGTCATGTTTCTGGCCACCTGACGAAAGTAAAGGTGAATTCACACCTCCGGTCCTTTTTCCGCGTTGGTACGCTTCATTTGGGCTGGTGCGAAAGCTGTTCATTTAACCCTGGTGTGAACCAAACAACCGAACCGAGACCCGGACTCTGTTTGGCAAATATAAATGTGACTTAATACTTCATTATAACATATTCGAGCATAAAATGACATCAGATTACTAATGGGAGAAACACTGCTGGCCTTCCCATCATTTCAAAGGCCTTGTTAACAAGGATATGTCCTGACCCTGTGCTGCCCTGGTCCATGCCAAAAGGTACTTTAGGGAGAAGTGTATAATAAATCAGACATTTAAGGCAATTTAAATTACTGCTACAATACATTCTTAGTCGTTATGTGGACAGAATAACTTTTTTTAAGGTGAAAAAGTAGATTTTTCTGTCACTTTGTCTGTCCACTGTAGGGGCACTTACACACAGCAAGAAACATTATGTGATTTTAGAAGCTTCTGCCAGACTTGAAGGACAAACAAGCGTCAAACTGTGAGACTGGCAGGAGAAAAAGTCCAGCACAGCTATTATTACACACCCACACATACACACACACACACACACACACAAACGCACGCACGCACGCACGCACACACGCACGCACAGACACGCACATTGATGAAAGATGTGCGTGGCTGTCCATTGACAATGACAGTGTGAACCCCATTGGTAGGTTTAACTGTTGTTCTCATTCCCTTTCTCTGCACACACGCACACGCACACACACACACACACACACACACACACACACACATGGCTGAGTAAGCCATAGAAATACATACATTTTTCATAAATAACTCCTAATGTCAAATGGCCGCTTTCATTCCTGTTCACTGAGAATAGAAGAGGTGTGTATATGTGTGTCAAGGGAATGTCTTCACAATGTATTGTATCTTACCACCAGGAGTTATCTTGAATGCCACTGAATGTTATTAACTGAGAGCTTCCTCTCGAAAACCTATTCGTCAGTATTTACCGAAAAAAAAGAAGAGAACACTTAAAGTAAAAGGAATCATGCAGGTGACCTCGTCGCTAACAAGGGATTGAGGCCTCGCGAACAAACTGAATTCCTCTTCAAGGCTCACCGGGTCATATAGACAAAAGCGTCCGCGTTTTGCTTGGAACATTGCAATTATTAATGTAAAAAGGATAGTTTGGATTCATAAGCAGTGCGTTACCTACAGTAGATGGAGGTCAGCGCGCCTCCATTTGGGAGAAGCAGACCAGTAGTGTACCAGTACGGAAGCTCAGCTATGTACTGCTGTGTACAGCGGCAGCAGCAAAAGGTATTTTAGCCACGGTAAAAGAAGGCCCACCTAAAAAAATCAATATCAGTTTAAGTGCACGCTATATTTAGAATATGTTCACCACTTTACCTTGCTGTCAGACAGCCTTTTCCACCAGACGCCTTTGACAAAAAAACAGTAATTTTACCTTGCAGAACACGGGGAGTTGCTGGTTAATTAGTGTTATTGTGTGACTTTGGCATTTTAAAGGATTCGTTCACCAAAGTCACACAATTAAACAAAAATAAAACGAAAGTATATAAGATAAAAATTATAAATATATAAATTAAAAAGATCCCAATAGATGACATTTAATAAACACAATATTATAATTTTTCCTAATTTCTCACAAATCCTGACTTTTACTCTTGATAAAAGTATGATTTTTTTTCATGTGATCTATTTATTTCAAAGTGGTCCTGTTAGATACTCCAAAGTATTTCGGTACCAGATTGTAAGACTTCTGGACCAATCAGAACAAATGTTTTCTTTTCTTATCATAATGCACACCACACACTACACACACCTGTCAACTGCATCAACTCCACCTCCACACAGAAATATGTGTCTCCATGAATAGTTTCATAAAGCAGAAAGGCTAAGTGAGGAGCTCGCTGTGGGTATTGTCAAAATGTTTGTAAATATGCAGTCCCTTAAAGTGCTGCCGACATTCTTCAGCAGCTGGACTTATTCTTTCACACAGTAAAAATGAGGTGAAACTCAAGGACTTAAACCGGGCCCTCTTAATGGATTTAGTAGACTTACAACAAAAGGGAATAAAAGTTAGAACGAAGAACACATCAAAGTTAAATTTCTTCTGCCTGAGCTGTTTTTTATGAAATATGAATGTGTCATGAATAAGGCACACTAGCCTCGCAACATTTGGCATAAACCTCCAGCAGTGCACTCAGTAGCCTGTTAAGCACTGAATTTAATATTGGAATGATTTGGCACAGAAGAGAAAAGAAGACATTTCTTAGTGTTCATGTAGGAAGAGAAATTGTTTTCCACATCCAGTCATGCACTGCTTATGCTATTGATTGCCCTGTCGGAAAAAACAAAAAAAACAACAAAAAAAACAGCATGTAAAGGGGTGACAATTCTTTGCGATGTCAGGAATTTGAGATGGGAATTATCCAGAAAGTGTAAATCTGGCATTATGCTTTGACACATTTTGTCTGCTTTTTCTCTTGTCTGCCCTTTTTCTCATTTGTCTTTGTCTCTCCCAGCTCGGGGAGACATTAACGGCCTCTGTAATGAAAGGTAGAGGATGAAAACCACCAGACGGTGCTGAGCTGCACACGTTACAATTTTAAACATATTAAAAAACAGTGGGAGATCTGAGGGCAAAGCCAAAACAATTCATGACTGTGAAGAAATACACTGGAGCTTCTTGCGCGTGGGGTACTTAAAAAAGTACTACATTTAGGTCATTTAGGGACTGTACAAAAACGATTGTGACTTTTATTTTTGCTGAAGAACTTCTTGGGAGATGCAGGGCCCCCATATTTTTTTTTAAATTTAATTTCAAGTCTTATATTTGTGAGTGTTGTTAGATGTAGTCACATCTAAAAATAATGTTTGGAGGTGTGTTTTATCATTTGCAGAGGATTTGGGGTTGCGGTGAAAATATCACAGCCCAGAGCTGTCGTCTGTTCCCAGGTTCACTCATTCGAGGGCTGTGACAAACGCTTATTCAGCAAGACTTTTCCAGCGAGTGCTCCAAAAGAAACAACGAAATCTGAAATCTAGAACCCGCTGCCTTGTCTTCTAATCTGCATTTTCAATTTTTCGGTTTTGAGGAAAAACGTGTTTTTCTCCTGGATAGTGGTCATCGTTTCAAACACGAGGTTGACATTGTATTTAATACATTAACTGAAACAAAACAAAACAAAGACGCAAAAAAAACAATAAAACCCAATTTGGTTAGGTTTTCTAAATACATTTTTAAAAAGTCAACGTTGACTTTTGGTTTCACACAGGGTGCGGTCTGTGTTTGTTTGACCCATTCGTCCTACATATTTGGTCTTCTGTGAACTTTGATGAGAGACGTATTTGTGATACGTCAAAAACAAATGTAACCCGGGACAAAATCAGTTCCCTAGAAACATAATTGACAATGCAATTGTGTTTGTGTATATATATATATATAAAATAATAATAACAAGAATTAAGGAACGTTCCTTGTATAGGAAAATCTACTTGCCAATAAACCTGTTTTTTATTTTTTTTTTTAGATATTGGGAGGATGGTATTGCAGTTTTTTTTAAGTGAAGGGTCCAAAGAAACTCTGAATAACTTTAGAGTTCATGTTTTATGCAGTATGACACTAAGGAAGCACATAGAGGCTCAATATCTGGTATACTTTAATAAGTAGTCATGGCTGCTGCTGATAATAATCTGAAGTCACCAGCACAGCATCTCTGTGTTCCTTTACTGATCCATTTACTCTCTTTCTCTGTTCGACTTGTTTTTTTCCCAGTACTTTTTTTATTTTTATTTTTTAAACCAAATCCAACTGAACAGCAGCTTAGCTTGAAGTAGCTTCTCGACAGTGCCAAAAGGAAAAGCCAAAAAGACCCACAGTCTCTTATTCCTCATAATACTGTGGCCATAAAGTGGCTTATGATTCACTGAAGGGCCAGAAAGAGAGTCTGGACAAAGAACAGGATATGTAACCGAATGAGGAGGCTAAGGAGAAGAGGAGGAATGGGAAATGAAAGCGTATTGAGGGGTGGGTTTTTTTCTCTCTCTATATATATATATTCTCTATGTTAATTAAACATCTTCAGGAGAAATGCAGTATTTCACCTCTAAACTGGGTCCATACAATCTCTAATGTTCATATTTTAGTTGTAGTAGTTTGGCATAGTTATTTTATTCTAATGTATCTTTATATTGTGTATTGCATTTACTCCTGTGTAACGCCTGTCAGTCAGTCAGTGGGAAAGAATACCAGAATTTGACCAAACTGCTGAAACTCTGAAAGCTAAAAACTCTGCTGTCTTATAATCTTCACGTGATCATCTGAGTTTACTGAGCACTGATGTTAACCGGGGCTGTAGTCTGTGTAACGTTACGTTACTTTGTTAATTGGACTAAATCCAAAGTGGCAGAAACTAGAAAACGACGGCATATTCGTCTCATCTTCCCGGGGGCGGTGCAGCCAGGAGAGCAGGAGGAGAGAGGTTGCAGAGCCGGCACTCTGCAGCCGCCTCCGTCAGACGTAGCTTCAGTCAGCGGCCAGAGAGACTTGAGCTCGGCCAGAACAAGCTCCAGCCCTGCAGTCACAGCGGGCTGCTGGACCTGTGTCACAGCAGCAACAGGGAGTCTGCAGCTCCCCGTGCTGAGGCTGAACCTCAGCTAACTGTTAACTGAAGCTACAGCGTCTCTCGGGGCTGCAGACAGATATACACTCAGAGAAACATCCTCCTGGCAGCTGTGAGGACGGAGCGAGGTGGTGCGGAGGGTTTTC
>CALSBV010012168.1:3412610-3425237 GCA_943590825.1 Bovichtus diacanthus
ACCACCCCCCCCCCCCCCCCCCCCCCCCAACACTTGGCAACTCACTTGACAGAGCACAATACTCACCATCAAGGGAACCACTCCAATGCACAGAAGAAGAACAAGACGGCTTGTTCACTTCTTCTTCCTTCACAGTCAGTGCTGGCAACACGTCTTCTTCTTCTGTTGTCTGCACAGCACAGAGAACACGTCACACAATAAGGTTTCATTTTGATTTGTTAGTTGGATGTTCTGTGAAGAATTTTCCTGGAGTAGTAGTCATCATTTATTTTGGTACTTATTGACAATTTTCCAAAAAGAATGTACATAAAAATAAATAAATAATAAGGCATTCCATTAAAAGAAAAAAGGAATAAATAGTACTCCTAGTTTACAAAACCAGAGTTCCAAATGTTTCATAAAAAAATCATACATCAGCTTTATATGGGTTTACCAACTTATTTCTATTTGTCCTAACCCTTGTGTTTTTTAGTTTTTTTAACCATACCTATTCCCCTAAATTCATACCAGAATTTCAAACAATGAATACAGTTAGGAAGCAAATGATTTAGTTTTGTAAATTTTCTGGGCTGTTTAAAGATCAACTCGATCCAACATTTTTAAAGCATGTATGTTAAGTTATGTTAGAGAACATATACATAAGCCTCTCAGAACAACAGTGATGCGGCGTCACTAAGGCTACATCCGCACTAATACTTTTCCGTTTTAAAAACGCATAACTTTTGCTAAAGTTAACGTTATAAAAAAAAACTAAAAAAACACTGCTGACTCTGTTACAGTTTGAAAACTGCGGGGTTATATTTTAGTCTGGACGAGCAGAAAAGAGACTTCTGAAAGCGATGACGCAGAAACAAGCAATTGGGGCTCATCAGTCACGATGTGTCCTTCCCTGATCGGTTACGCCCCCATCACGTAACACTTTCCCAGAAGAAAACAATCATCAGCCTTGATTACCATGTGACTACGAGTGTTAAATTGAACATGGATAACAAATTACAGCCGTTGTTGACCTTGTGCTTATGCTAGCAGCTGTTGCGCAGTTAAATTCTGCATTTTATAATGCTACTTCTGCCTACATGTGCGTCCAGCAGTGTCAGCAGCCCTCGGTGGAGCGGACGTTTGAAGTGAGAGTTTGCGGCTTTGAGGAGGCGTTTAGAATAAAATGGAGAACTTATTTTGTTCGGCACAACTATTGTGAAGTTCACAAAGAAACTGTAAACGAACAAAGCATAAAAGCTGCTCTCCAGTACGATGGGGACTTCCAGCCACCCGGCAGAGCTACGAGTGGGAGTACAGACAACAACTAAATGAGGGGAAACGAGTGAGATGTGTGTTGACCAAATTTCTTGAGCCACAATGGGGTAATACTTCGATTTGTAACTGTTCATTTTGTAAAAGTAAATGTAATGTGTGTGAGAGAAATAGAGAAAAGCCTAGGCTATGGTAGCCTCATAGCAGCCTTGTAACTGTGTTTGAAAAATAAAATGTGCCTTTCCCCCCCGACTAAATTTGTCTCTGTTTGTATGTGGGAAAGATGGAGGCAGATCTTAAGTATCAAACAAGACCTTTTACTATATGAAGTACAAAAATAGTCTTGTATTTTCTGTAACTAAGCAACCAACCGCTGAGTAGACAATCAGCTTCCTGTTTACACCGGCACATGTATGCCCAGTGTATGTGAATAGTCATGTAATATGCTATCAGGCCTGTTAGTATTTTTAAACAAAAACTTATTAGTGTGGGTGTAGCCTGACTACGAATACAGACTAATGCCGCCAGCTGTTATGGAGAGTTATTTCCTCTCACGCAGGCGCAAGGCGTAAGTGCTAGTTTGCAGTTAACTGTAGTCTTTGCGGCATGTTCAAATGCGACTTTTTGGTCAAGACGCAGGCTCCGTCGCCACTTGTTCTTGGATGACTGTTTGGTGTGTCTGGGCCTTAATTCTGCTCCGAGATAATCCTGTGACCCACCTGTGATCTCCTCTCAGGGCCAAGAGTGGATGCTGGAGTGTCTGCTGCCTGGGTTGACTCTGGTATGACTTCCTGTGTGCGGTTTATTGTCCACCTTTCCACTAAGTCACCCTCTTCTTTCACACCACAGCCCTCCAAAACATCTGAAAAAAATTAAGCACTGAAGTAGTATAACATAATACAGTTTTTTTTTTTTATACCTACAGAAATAACTTTCTGATTTTTCCTACCATGCTGCTGTTCGTTGGACCTTTCTTCTGCAGTGTCACTGGACAGTTTCTCATCATCGTTGGCACAGTCCACACACCTCCCAGGTTTCCCTCCCTGGTCACCTAATTTCCTCTCAGCCCATTGCAGCTGCATCCTCAGGGCCTCCACCTCCTGGTTCCTGCGCTGCACCTCCTCTAGGAAGCCGTCCTCAACCAACCTGGTGACCTCATACATGGCTGTCTTTACCAAAGTCTCCATCACATCTGAGAGCTGGGTCTGGAAAGTTACAATGAGGGTGTCCAAGTCCGACATGATATAGACTGTCAGGGTCCCGTGTCTTATAACGACAAAAAAATCGGGGAGGGAGAAGGACTCCAACTTAAGATGTATTCTTGGAAAAAGCTACCACAGGTTGTTTACGTGGTACACCATTATCGCAGAGCAGTCTCGTTCCAACACTTGTTGTTATACATCCACTTACTGTTGTTGTATTTCACGTAATGAGCAAAAAACGGATTTTAATTCAATTACAAACGTTAAAGGGCTGGACTAAGGATTCCCAACTAGCCATTTACCGACACGAAATGCCTTCATATCAATTCAAATTGTCACCTAGCTAGCCAGCTAATGTGACTACTTAGCTTAACGGTAGCATTCGTATGCTAACCAACGTTAACGGCGTCAAACCGTAAAGAAACCGTAACGTTACACAACTACGAATTATATAAACCATAGTCGAGCCTAACGTGCTGCTCTATTTACACTTCCACGAGTAACGACTGTTTAGCTAAGTAAATTAATGTGCACCAAGCGTTTAACCGAGCTAGCTGTTTAAGACTCGCTGGTGGTTCTTGTTTTTGCTCGTGACGTCATACAGAACGCAGTACGGTGGCCTTACCTGAAGTTTTGTGTGAATAACAAAACGCGTTTTAATAAAGTGAAACCTATAGGCTGCACCAAGCAGTCGATTTTCACTTAAAGAGGTACTGCACACTCTTACGTGTTTTTGAGCTGTAAACTAAATATGACTTTTCTTGTGTTATTCTCTAATGAAAAGCATCACATGCTGGTTTTAATATTTATTATTTAAATAAGTTTCTTACTAAATGTAAATGGGTTGAAAATGTCCTAATATGTCAAGTTCTGTTTTAAATCAACCCTAAACCTTGCAAGGCCAATGCTGACATAGAAATGACTGGTTCAGACTTATCTATTTCATGTATATAAAAATAGAATGTTCACGCAACTCCTGCCTCCCTAAATGTATTTGATACTTCCACATCAAAACTGGGCCCCTACAGTTTGATATTCTGTTACAAATATATGTGGAAATGTTCACTTTGTACTTTATTATTCCCCCTAAATTTACCCAAATAGCATTTGCTGAATAACAGAAAAACTAAGTTTTGACCACCCACGCTAACTATTTAGGAGCAAAATACACTTGACCTATTTTGTAGAAATGGAACACACAGACAAAACTCATACAGCCATGGGAAAAACATGAAAACGCCACACAGGTAACCCCCAGATATAGAGGTTCAAAACTAGAACCCTTTAGCTGTGAGGCAACACACAAAAAGGACACTCTGAATTCCAGTAGGATTCTAACCATAGAAATATTCCTCTTTTATTCTGTCAAACTCCCTCTCTTCCTCTTTCAGCAACAAAAAGATTTGACATTTACTGAATCCCTTTTCTCAGATGAAGGCCGATTAGATTTAAGGATACTTCTCCTTTAGACCCACCTCTATATTCTATACAAACTCTCTTCTCAACCACCTTCCATCCTTCTAGCAAAAGGGGGTGTCTGATCAACCCTCTACTGAAAAAGAGAAACCACTGAAATGTCATCTGGAGTACTTTGACTTGTTATCTTCCAAACTCTTGAATCATGCTACCCTAATGTGTCTTTACTGACACTCCTCGTCCACAACAACAGCTACATAGGTATATAGATAAATATTCAAGCTTAATGCATTAAATAGTTGTACCATGGCTTGCTGTACTTGTCGGACTTATATTAAGGGTTTCTGTAATAAAGGAATGTCCTTTGTTTTGTTTTTTTAATTTTGCCACATGGGATTCACTTTACACTTGAATTTATTTAAAGACTTTCATTTTTTTTTTTAACAGACAAAGAAAAAAAAAAATTACCAGGTCTATGGACAAAAATATAATTTTGTAATAAAGTTTGTTTGTAAAGTATAAAAAAAATAAAAAAATTTTAAAAAAAAAGTATTTTTCAAGTGAGTTCATGGATTAAAACAAAAAAAAAAAAAAAAGCAAATCTTAGAGAAACATTAACGTCAGTTTTAATTTTATTTTGAATCTGTAACGTAACCACAAGGATAATAAAAGTCTTTTTTTTCAGTCAGTCATTTTTGCAGTGACAATAGATGCAGCGATATACTGGTACAAATAAGACACGTTTTATCTTTGTCCTATATTTTTCATACCAACAAAAAGGTTTTTAAATAAAAACCAAAGGACTTAGAATTCGAGAAGAAAAAAAAACAAAAAAAACATCCATGGCTCATAAATAAAAACATCCATTTTTAAATGTCCTTATACAATAAACAATCAGAAATCTTTTGATGCTTTCTCCCCAAACGTCTCTAGTTTTTTTAAAGATCTGTCATGTGTTTCCTTTGATGTGACTTCAGATGATCCAGGCGTTTGAAGCTGCGGCCACACACAGTGCAGCAGTATGGCCGTTCCCCTGTGTGGGTGCGCTGGTGAACCTTCAATATGTCCGCCCGTGTGAAGCTCTTATCGCACATGGTGCAACGATGAGGTTTTTCCTGTGTGTGAATTCTCCGGTGCAACTTCAGATTCCAGAGGCGGCTGAACTGGTTCCCGCACACGGTGCAGCAGTAAGGTTTGTCGCCTGTCTGGCCACACTTGTGTGTCTTTAGGTCAGAGAAAGAAGGGAAACCTTTACCGCAGTGGCTGCAGAGTTGGAGGCCCTGCCCCGAGTGGATCCTCTGGTGGACTTTGAGGTTGCAGGCTTGAGTGAAGGTCTTTCCACACTGTGCGCAGGAGTACGGTGGCACTTGTCCGGGGCCTTTGTGTGTCTGCTTGTGGGTCTTTAGTGAGGCCGAATCAGGGAAGGACATGGAGCACAGGTTACAGGTGTGTCTCCTCGTTCCTCTCCCTCCTGCCTGATGCTGCAGCCTCTCTCCCAGGTTTAAGGTGTCATTGTACGCACCTGACGGCCCATACATATCCTCTGAAGACGGGTCAATGCGAATGCCCTGGCCCCTGAAGTTCAACCTGCCGCCTGGATCACCAGGCACATGTTCCGGGTACAAAATGCTCTGGTCTTGTAGATACCCTTCTTCATTGATCAATAAACAGCTGAGCTCTCCACTCACGTCAATGTTCGTCCTTGAGGGAGAGCCTGCAGGTGAGCCGGCCGTGTCCCTTCTATTCTGTGTGGCATCCGCTTGGTAAACTTGTTGCTCGGCTCCTTCTGGTGCTTCCACGTCCCCCTCGTAGTGCCCAATGTAACTCAGCTCCTCACCCAGGTGGGATGGCGATCCTTCTAGCCCGTCCAGGTTACCCATGTCTATCATATTGGAGTCTCCATAGCCAGTCTTGTCAAAGTTACCCAAATCTTCCATACCATACCTGCTCTGGAAAAGTGGTTCAGATGGGTCACTCGAGCGCCAGTGTTGGCCTGAATCTGGCCTCTGGTCATAGCCAGCTTCCCAGCTCACGTGGCACTTTGGGGTCTTCTGGTCACTGAAACGTTTACTTGGCCCCGGTACACCTGATGACTCTGAGAGGAGGAAAACATTTTACACAACAGTTATGGACATATACTGTACGTACAGGGACTAAAATGACCCGATTACCATATAAACACTGAAAATAATTGCTTTGAAACCAGTGTTGAGAAAGTGCATCATCTGGTGTATAGTTTTCCTATAAAATAGTATAGCAGACAGGACTTTATACTTATTGTAGGAGCCAATTAGCACTCAGATCTATAAGTAGGAACCAATCTTTGTCTATTCAGGTGTTCCGCCGGAAGGTAAACAGTTTTCGACCACACACGCTGAGGCAGTGTTTAACCGGAAACTTTTGTCCTGGACTTTAAGTCATCAGACACGGTAATCAGTGCGTCAATTAGTTCAACAGTAGTGCGAAACCTCAGTGGCTTAAAGTGTTGGCTTACTCTTTATATTTATGTTATGGGATTGAAAATGAACATATTATAATGCTTAAAAAAAGGACAGTTCACCCCAAATCAAAAATACATATTTTTACTTGAAGTGCTATTTATCAATATAGCGTGTTTTGATGTTGGGAGATACCGGCCGACTAGATGGCACTCGGTTCACCGGAGCTGATTGACGTTACAGCTCAGCCGAGGAGGACGCAGTTAATGTTAACATCTCGCGCTTTCGTAGGTGCACACTTCCTTTCCGCGCGACTATACGGTAGAAAGAAAATAGTTGCAACGTAAAACTGCTCCCAACATGGTCTGTGGATTATCTTGAGTAACCGGGTCATGATTTCTGAAAGAGACATTGCTGGCAAGTTTTTCAGATGTATTTTTTTTTTTGTCACTTCGACCGAGTGCCATCTAGTTCCATTATATTGGAGAGAGGGCAGACATCTGTACGGCTGATACCGCCAACACTCTGCAGCTTGATAAAAGAAATCACTACAGGTAAGAGGAAAAATGTGTATTTTTCATTTTAGTCTGAACGGTCTGTTTAAAATATGAAGAGACTGACCCTCCAAATTGACTCCCCATCTCTCTTGGGACTCATTGGTTTCTGGCGTGATCCGAAGGGCTTCCTCCTTGAACGGTCTATCCAGCTTTTCCCCCTGTACACCTGGAGACTGGCAGAGGGGCTGAAAGACATTAATGCAGGAGGTTTAACTCCAGTCTTACTCTAGAAAACCACAAGCTTGGCATTAGATCAACAGGTGGGTCTTATTTAAATGCTACAGCATTCAAAAGTTACAATAAAAAACAAAATACTGAAAAATATTACTTAACTCCTGAGATTTGTACAATGATGACCATTGACTGTGCTTACAAAACACATTTTGAACCTAATTTATTGAAGCTACCAATAGCGCATCAAACTGCCATCTACCTGTGGTGCCTTCATGGCACTGTGGGCCTCTGGTCTTGCCTCTTCACGACTAGGCGTCTCTCCATCAGTGCCTTCGGGGCTCTTCGACTCCTCTTGCAACACACTCTCCTGCTTAAGACTTTTCTCTAGAAGACAGGGAAATTATTTTTCGTTTTTTTTTTTTTTTTTATATCAAGGAGCATGGATATTCTTAATTGCATTTGAAGAATTAAAACATAATGGGTCAAACTCCTCCCACGTGGAGAATCACATGGAGATTCTTATCACAGCTGTAATCAATATTTCCATTCAGCTCTACCAAGCTTCATTCTGATTTGCAGATGTGGGTGCAGCAGAAACAGGTTGTCAACAAACACATCCCGCAGACACAGAGCAACATGAGAATTAATTTGGAGTCGTGCTTCTGGCCACAAAATGAATGAAGGTCCGATATTTGCTCTAGCTCGAACACTGATCTGGTCTCAAGAAAGTCCTGAGGGAAATATCTGCTCCTCTATGTTCACCAGCTCTTTGCTAACTCAGTCTGTCTGCTGTTTGGTGCCGAGCAGGTCGAGAACAGTTGGTGTATCAGAGCGTTTTTATCTGAGTGTGAAAAAAACAGTGACTTCAGCGAGGAGACCTGAAGAGGTGGGTGGTAAATATCTGTTGGTTTGTCTCTACCAACAACCCTTTTTCACATTACTACATAGTTTTTGATTCATTGTTAATATAAAAAAATATTGATTTCGGCCGCTTTAAAGCTGTTGCAGAGCACCTTTGTTAACTCAAGATAAGATGATCTTTGTCATCCACCTACATACAATGCAGCACAGTACATAGAGGAACAAAAAGGTGTTTCCCCCGTGTCCTATGCAAAACAAAACAATGAACAAACCACAAGCTGCAAAAACAGGTACAGAACAAGATACAAGACAAGGTACAAACATATAGTGCAATAACAAACTCGTAGTGCAATACTAGAACAATGTAAATACATTATAAAGAAGTGTAAATATAAATGCAGGTAGTGTGAATAAATGTAAACACATGTAATAAGTGATTGTGCAATGAACAACAGTAAAAATCAGTTCGTTTTTTTTCTCTCAGATCAATTCCTTTCCGAGAAATAGCCTACATTTTCTTTCACACGTATGATCACTGAAAAGATGATTTTCGAGGACACGTCACCCATCATTTTTAAATTATCATATTGGGAGTTAATAATGGCGTAATCGAGATGAGTAAAACCAACCGACAGAACTCACCTGTCACTCTGGGAGTTTCCTCCCCGGACGCCCCGGCTCTCCCGCAGTCGAGACATCTCCCCCTCCTGTCTCCCTCCCTCTCTTTACGTCGACCCTCCGACCACTTCAGTCGCCTCTTCAGGGACTCCACCTGCTCCCTGCACCGTGTTACCTCTTCCAAAAAACTGTCCTCCACCAGTCGAGTGATCTCATACATGGCAGCTTTGAAGACCGTTTCCATAACACCAGAAAGTTGGGACTGGAACGTTACTATAGTTTCGGCCATTGTGCCAACTTCAGAGACTGTAGTGTGGTGGCAGCTGGTAGCTAACGTTGGTCTCTTTAAACTGGACGTGCAAGTGTCTTAAACTCGGGCTTGCAGTCTCTGAAACGTTAAACAGCTCGTAGACGTATGCTGCTCGGTCCACATTTACCGTTTGGTTACTTCCATCACACCAAACCTAGGTTAATAATATACAAACGTGTAAAGTCGCTTGTAATGCCACCGTTAGCTAACTAGCTTGCCGCACTAGTTGTGATTCAGAGGTAACGTTAAATATTCCCACCGCTATGCAATAAGCAATTATAAGAAACGTAACATGACAGAAAGATATATATAGCTTATGTTCAGTGGAAGGTGGGTTTGGTCGCAAAAGTAATTCCCCTTTCTTCTCTAACGTTACAAATTCCGTTGAGCTTTCGCATTTCCTTCTGATTCCGTAAACAACCGCACTTCCGAGATTATAAATATACGGGTCGCGAGTTGGGACAATCTTAATCGTTTCCTGTTGAATGGGTGTCTGTTAAAGAATGACGCTTCCTACTCAGGATTCGGTACACAGAGCGTTAATGGTAATACATTACTCACATGTGTACCGGTTTATAATTGTTTTACCAATTGACTAAATTAAATTGAAAACACACAGTTTGGCATTTAAGTGGATGACCGGATATTTGCTCAACTCCCTCCTTCCATCGAAGTGCGTCACACAACGCAGAGACCGCCGTCTGTCCACGACGGGAAGGAGACATGTTGAGCCAGTTTCTAATGCCGTGTTTATAACAACGTTTCAGCAAATGCACTGGTAAAAGTGGACACCTGTCAAAACGCGGACGAACGGTAAAACCATACCAACATGTCGGCGAATGATTTTCAGACGAAGTACTCTTCTGTCATGGAGAGCATGCTCAATGCTGCAATTGCAGAGACCACGAAACTTTTCGAAACTATGGTCGATGAGCTGAAGGCGGAAATATCCAAAATCAAAAAGGAGAACGAGGAGCTCAAAACAAGATGCTGCCAGTTTGAGAACGCGAGAAACCAGCCGGCTGTCTGCAACGTTACCAGAGAAAGTGAGCCTCTTCCAGGGCCTAGCGACGGCTCTGAGAAACGTGACCGAGCTGTTCAATGTGGTGAGTTGTGATGCCTGTTACCCCCCAAACAAGCTTGGTAATCTTAATCAATGTGATTGACTGCTAATGCCAAGATTATGAGTACATTCGTGTTGTGTGGGATACATAGAGCAGCTCCTGGCTAATGGTCTTAGCTTAGCATCGCTCATGTAGGTGTAAAGCGTGGGATCCGAAATAGGAGGGAAACCATACGATGCTATCTCTGCTAACTGCTTTGTGACAGCGTGTTCAACAGCAACACTGGCTCGTGACGTGACTGTCGTATACAGTAAGGACTAAACTGCTGCTGACAGTATTCACTTTACATTGCACATGCAGTACCATGTTTGACTTCTTACTTTGATTGGACAGTCTATTAATTCTACAATTATTACAATTCATTTGACATATTTAATTATTTGGCGTGATGGGGTATGATCATACAATGTAGCCTTTTGTGTCAAGAGTTATGATCGTGCAAATTGTGACACATTGTTTCACCTCAGTCTTCCATGGCTGAGGTTTTATTAATTTAATACTGATATTATAGTGTGTGTGTGTGTGTGTGTGTGTGCGCGTTCAATTAAAGTAAGAAGTCAATATGGTACTAAATCACAATGCAACGTAAATACTGTTTATCAACAGTTTTAGTACTGTATACAACCATAATGTAGCACCCTGCTGCCAAGATTGCATTGTATGGTTTCCCTCCCTATTTTGGATCCCAAGCTTTAGAATAGACTATGCTAGGCACATAACGCAAATACACACTGTTATTATTATTATTATTATTATTACTATTAGACAATTATATATGTATATATTAGGGGTGCACTGATGAATCTGGACTTTGGCATCGGCCGATTTACTGTCATCGGCCCATCTGCAAATATGGTGATCTGCGGCGATGGCAGTAGCCGATGTTTATCCGCGCTGGCTTAATGTTGTGTTGCATTCCGACTCTGGCATGCCATGACACCTGTGTGCACCCGTTGCCCACACGTGTGATTTTGTTTTAAAATAAAAGTCAAACAAAACGTCAGTTTGCAAAAACTGTTCCTGTAACATTTCAAGAGGAGGTACTGCAGTCAACAATTTTGACACATCGAATCTCATCGGCCATTTGAAAAAGGGTTGGGATTAGAAAGCTGGAGGAAAAAAAAAAACAGAGATGAACAGGAGGCCAGGAAATCTCAAACCAACAGAACGACTCTGTATCAATCGAGTAATCGGAAAAGAAATACTTTTGCTTTATTAAAGAGCAATAGTAAATGCACAAAAGAGAAAATGAGACAGTGACAATTAACAACTAATTGGTTTCCCTTTTTTCTTTTTTGAAAAATCAACATTTCTTTTGCTTTAATTGCATACAATATTATCTTTCAAAACTAAAACCATTTAATTCAAGTGCCATATAACATTCTAGGTTTTCAAGACCACATTTTCTGAAATGCAAAAACAAATAATACATTTTAAATGGGCTACTCCTATAAATGTGCTATACATTTAACTGATCCAACAAATTAAAAATTGACATTAAATTAATCTTCAACGCAAATAATTAGCATCGATGATTTCTAGTAATCAAGTTACTTGAGGAATCATTTCAGCCCAATTCAATCAGTTACAATCCAGGTCTGTATTGGTGTATTGACTGACCATATTTATGTGTATATTTCACGCGAAGCCCACCGCTAGCTAGCCATCTTGACTTGCAATAGTCCCTTTAACTGAGGCAGGATTCCATACTGAAGTGCTTTGCATGATGTGTTGTCCAACTAGGTCGGAATCCAAAGTGCACTCGAAGGCAGGGTAAAAAGCTGGCCATCATAGGGAGGCATGAGATGGGATAATTGTGTTGAGACCAAAAATAACCCTGCATTGAAACGACTCATGGAGCGTCAATTTATTTTTTATCTATAATTGCATTGATAGTTATTTACTGCAACCAATCACATTTTCTATCGTCCACGGCACGACGGGACGCTGTTAGTCTTGAGCCCTGACGGTACTACCAAGCGCTACGGTACTGTAGAAAAACGAGTAACGCCACATTATCAGAATTTTGGTATAGATTTGGTACCGAAGTGTTGGTTCTCGTGACATCCCTACTTACAAGCATAAAACCCAAGCAGTACTAGAACATGTATAGTACCATGTACATGCCAAATGATGGAGGAGAAACTGAGCATTAACAATCTAGGACGTTAAAGACGATCTCCGTTTCTATTAGTATGCAGATGACACCAATATTTATTTTTTTAATTACAACAATAATATACAACTATGTATTCATACTATCTCACTGCACTTTGCCTTTGTCATCTGAGCCTTTCAACTCTTTATTTGAGCTGTCAGAGGAGATTAGGGAACCTAGTTCTTTGTATAATAGCAAGCTTCTTTTAAATGTATTTACACCGAGTCAGCCCAAACTTATATAATTATAAAACCTTTCATGAAAGATTCAGGACATAAGCCTTAAAAATCACCAGTTATCCCGTTTTTTTTTTTTTTTTCTGTGTTCATGTTTACAGACCTTGTTCCTTTCCGCACGGTGCTGGTGGAGCAATGTCAACCTTTGATGCACCAGGAGATGGAGTACAGTTTGCAGGACCACAATTATGGAGAGGGAACTACTCAAATGGCCTTTATAGTTGTCAAACACGAGGTGTGTGTGTGTGTGTGTGTGTGTGTGTGTGTGTGTGTGTGTGTGTG
>CALSBV010012168.1:3425247-3455180 GCA_943590825.1 Bovichtus diacanthus
TGTGTGTGTGTGTGTGTGTGTGTGTGTGTGTGTGTGTGTGTGTGTGTTAGCAAATCACCAAACTTTTCACATTCATGTCTTCTTGAAATTAAAATGTTTGTCATCCCGCTGCAGGACTCTTATGATGATGATTCTTCTGTCATAAAGCAAGAGGAAGTTGAGCCCACTACGGTTTGCGAGCTAGTCTTGAGTGATAAAGCAGGTTAGGATCTGAAACTTGACTTTTATTTTCTCAACTAAAGTTTGATCATTTGTAAGCTTTACAAAATGTGTTAACTCTCAATATTCTTACGTTTTTTTTAATTTCTTCTCATGTTTCCTCTGACTTCTCTATCACTGCGGTGCCTAGATTCGCCACAGGCCTCTGCTTGTGGAACTGAAAAGGAAGGGCCTCTCCTTAACCAGGAATGTTCAACTGGAAAAATATCCATGCCTCAAAAAGGTGACGAGACTCCAATGGCCCTGGAACTATCCTTTTTGGGACTTGATAGCGGTCTACAAGGAGCCCAGAACCAATCGTCTGAATTGGTGCCTTCACTAGTCATTTCACTTGCTTCAATAAACGATAACATGGAAGAAGAGTATGAAGTCAGTCAGAAGTTATCAGAAACACAGGGAGAAGTCATAGCACTTGAAAAACACCTATTGGTGGTTTCTCAGCATCAATCAGAGGTTGATCCTCTTGAGAAAGAGCAACCATCAGTGGTGCCCCAAAAATGTGAAAAAGAGGGGAAAACATCTGTAAATGAACAAGATGATGTTACTCTGCAATCTACAGGGCAATGTTTGGAACAACATACACGACTCGATAAAGGAGACTCATGTGAAGATTTAGAAAGTGGCGTGGCAGTAGGTGAGGTTAGTCCCCAGCCTGAGTTATCAGGACGACGTAGAAGAGGACGGCCGCCAAAGATATCTAAACGTCTGCAACAGTCAGCGGAAAAAAACGGACCGCCGGCAGTTTCAGTAGCATCTTTAAGTAAAAGTTGTTCCTCGAAAAAGAAAAAAACATCTGAATCTCAACAACTTTCCATTGAAAAGGAAAAAAGGACAATTCGGACTCCATCCACTGAAGTTTTATCTGCAATTAAAACATTAAACACTCGAAGAGGTCAGCTCAGAGAACGCCACAGCTCTGTAACTCTTCAGGATGCAATGCTATTAGTTGAAGCCATGAATCAGTCAACGGTAGATATGGCGGTACCACCAAAAACACAGTGCGCTCCCTATGTGGGCACCTTACAAACTTTGGACGAGGTCCCAGCTGAGCCACAGACCCCACCACTTCCTGTTGAAACTCGTAAAGCTGCAGTGAAACAGCCCGTAACAGAGCTGTGCACGACAGCACAATCGACGATAGAGAAACTTAGTGCCACTCCTGTGAGTGCAGATGCCACTCCAACCAATGAAGCTCAGGTCCATATCAGCGTTGTCGCACCAAAACAACAGCATAAGGTCACTCCATCCAATACTGCTCCATCTTTAATGCCCTCATCAACTGTTGCAGTTGAAACAAGTGTGCAGTCCCTTCAGCAACACCCTCCCCGTCCTCTGAGAACATCGGTGGCATCCAGCAAACCGGGTAAGGCAATATCTCGTAAAATAATTGCAATGCCAAGATCCTTATCAAAACCGCATAAAATGGCAGCTCTGTGTCCAACCCAACTTCCGAATGTTTTGTCAAAAGTTGTTGCTGCACAGAAGAAGAGTATACTCCCAGGCTCTACAACTGCAGGCTTGCCTCTCGGAACACCTTCCGTTTCCTCTGTTCCTCAGAAAACTATATACGTTACGTCCATGAAATCGGTTCCTGTTGTTCCTTCACAGTCGACCGCCACCTCAACAGACCCACAGTCAGAGATCCTACAACACCCAAAAATAACTATTATAATTCCAAGACGGGTGTCAGCTGTGGAATCAAGGAAACACCAGTCACAGACCACTGTTCTGAACACCAAGCAGGGGTCAGCCAAACCAGCGGCTCCTGTTCAGGTGACAACGCCGCAGTTGATTTCTTTGTCACATGATTTAAGCGTTTCTGTGGATATGCAAACCGCCTCAGATCAAGTGGCCACAGTAATGTCTCAAAAAAGGGATAAAACCTTGGACCCTAACTTGGAATCTCCCAAACAAATGGCCTCTGTTTCTGAACCAATAAATGCACCTACCAAAAACTGTCCAAGTTTAAACACGTCGGTCGCAAACCCCGCGTCTCCAGCGCTACCACCGACTGCTGAGCAAAAACTCTCTGCTGTGGTCAGATTAACCAGGCTCCCTTTTCCAGTATCAGCTAAAGAAGCAGTCTTAGTCTCAAGAACGCCGACAGATGGATCTACTGAAACTCGGGCATCATTGGCCTCTGAATACTGCCCAAATTTGGAAGATTTTCCCAACAGCAGGCCATGTACACCGTCCCAGGTGTCGGCACTAGTCTTTGAGAACTCAACAATGGCCATCAACACGACTGAGCCTCCAGCTGGTACAACTGGTGAACCTACTTCTAATTTGGATGCGGAATATATCAACGTTGCATTGCGAGATTGTGCGTCGACTGATGGCCCACGTATAGAAGAGAAACCGTCGGCTGCACTCGTACACCTAACCCCCATCACCACCAAGGACACATCTGATCCTCATTTACAGATGACTAAAGCCCAGTTCCTGGCGCAGCTGGCAGTGACACCTGTTACGCAAGACCCAACAGAGGTAATGTAATAGTAAACACTCACCAGTCTGTTTAGCGACATGATTGTCGTGAGGGTTTAAATAATATTTTCACATTCAGGAAGCCTGTAGGGGGAAGAATAATGAATCAGGGATGTGATGGTATTGATTTTATATATTTCGATGTATATTTTTTTGCTCTCCTGTTGTTTTTGGAATTGCATAGATCAGTCACACTAATCGGCTTATCGTGCAATATATGGACATGGGCTCATATTTTTACGTTATCGACTTATCGATTACTACATTGAATTGACCTCATAATTTTTTGTTACCGACTTATCGCACGATATATGGACATGGTCATTTTTGCTGACCGGAATGTTGCACGTTGTGTTATTTACATCAGAATATCACCGAAATGTTTGCCAACATAATGTCATAATGGTAGGTCAAACCCTGCTGTTAAGACTTGGGTACCGTATTTTCCGGACTATAAGGCGCACTTAAAAGCCTTTAATTTTCTCAAAAAACGACAGTGCGCCTTATAATCCGGAGCGCCTTATATATGGATTAATTCTGGTTGTGTTTACTGACCTCGAAGCGATTTTGTGTGGTACACGGCGCTCACGCGCTCTGTCAAAATGTTTTAGTACGACTTTGGTAAACTACAAAGCTGCACCGCTTGCAGCATTACGGCTACCGTGGTCAGGAGCGTCGCGGAGTAATACATACTGTGCTTCACCATAATATTACAGCGTGTGTGTATAAGGACCCCAAAATGGCGCCTGTCAAGAGACGCGCTTACGACGCGGACTTCAAACTCAAGGCTATCAGTCACGCAGTAGAACATGGGAATAGAGCAGCTGCAAGTGAGTATTGTGTTGTATTTTACGTGTTACAACTGAACAAGGTTGGGAGTTATTGTGAATACGCTAATGTTTGATTTAGCGGTATCAGACTGTTTTTTTTACGTGTTACAACTGAACAAGGTTGGGAGTTATTGTGAATACGCTCATTAACGTTTGAACAATGTTGAGAGTTTTTGTGAACACGTTTAATAAAGTTTGACTTATCTGACTGTTTTGTTTCGCTTAATGCGCCTTATAGTCCGGTGCGCCTTATATATGAAAAAAGATCGAAAATAGACTATTCATTGACAGTGCGCCTTATAATCCAGTGCGCCCTATAGTGCGGAAAATACGGTATTACGCAAACATTGTGCATTTTTGTTAACTGAGCCCTATTGTCCATATTATAGTTTGTGTTGGTTGTGTGGTTTTATTTTATTTACGATTTTTATTTATTTATTTTGGATATAAAAAAAATAAGAATTCTAATTCCAACATCTGAATATTCTTAAGAAAGGGTGTATTTTTCATTATTATGCTAATATTTTTTCAGTGGTATAAAATGGTCTTAAAATGACAATAATATCGTTTATCGCAATTATTTTTGGGACAACATATCGTCCCAAAATTTTTTTTATCGTGACAGGCCTAGGAACGCACACCACATTAGCTTGGTGTTTAATGACAATTTTTTAGCTTATGTGTAATTTTTACCTTTTATGCAAGTTATCTTGAAACTGAGTGAGAGTCTAGAATGTGTAGATTGTATAGGTAGAATGACTTTTTTTGTAAATTAGGCTTGCCGAGGTAGTCCGTGTTACCGGTGTTACACGGTGTTCAGACATACCGTAATTTCCGGACTATTCAGCGCATCTGAATGTAAGCCGCACCCACTGAATTTTTAAAAAATATGTATTTTGTACATAAATAAGCCGCACATGTCTATAAGCCGCAGGTGCCTAGTGGTACATTGAAACAAATGAACTTTACACAGGCTTTAACGAAACACGGCTTGGAACAAAAATAAATAGGCCTTTAAACGCCTTCAACTTGAAAGCTGCATCATATGCCTTTCTCCGTGTCTTTGCCATGATGAGGGTGACAAAATGACCGTAATCAGAATCGTGACCATTCATAATGTCCGCTGTTTAAAATGTCCGCTGTTTAAAATGTCCGCTGTTCATAATGTCCGCTGTTCATAATGTCCGCTGCTGAAGACATTCCAAGAACTAATAATGCAATTGAAGGTTGGCATAATGTTTTTAGAGGTTCATTTGGTACACTGAATGAAACACCGAGAAATTTCGTAAAAAAGTTAATTACCGTAATGAATGGGAAGTTTGAGCGCGCTCGATTTACGTCACATTATGTGACGGTGCTCAGTTTTTTGGCGACATGAAGCTTGTGAAAGCGGGAAAAATCCATAAATTAGCCGCGTCATTGTATAAACCGCGAGGTTCAAAGTGTGGGAAAAAAGTAGTGGCTTATAGTCCGGAAATTACGGTACACCCATTACATAATTTAACTCAACATCCCCACCATCGTTTTGCTTTATTTATTTATAGAAATGGAACCCATAGAGTAAATTTTCACATTGGCTATCAACACCGGGCTCTCTGCACCCACTTTCGTAAAATAAAATAAAATCTTATTTGTTAAGCCTGTTATCAATACTAGACGGACAACAGAGTTACATAATTGTTTGTAATTCTTTCCTATTTAACTTGAACTCTTGCAAAGAATATTGTGAATTCTGTGCTTGTATTTGTTACTAAATACATGTTTTATCTTTCCTTTTTTTGTTTTATAGGCGTCCTCTAATGACTCTGTAGATGCCGCAGCTGCTCATGCCGAGGCCAGCACCAGTGACGAGAAAGTGCTGCAGACAAAATCCATTGTGGCCCAACTCCGAAGCCATCTCAAAACTCGCTTGCAAGCTAGAAGAACTAAAACAAATCCATACACAGAAACGGAGACCCGCTCTGTACACCCTAAGAATCGTAGGTTAAAGAAGGACACAAACGCAACTACAGAATCTATTCCCCTCAGCCCCAAAAACCCAGGAGCAGTTAAAGATGTTACTTCTCCAAAAAAGAAAACTAATGACCCTACTCCTATTATTATTCCCAGGAGATCTGGACTTTGTAAAGCGGTAATTGGACCCAAGAGGACTGTTAGTGAACCAACTACTGTCAGTTCTAAGAGGTTTAAGGCTGCTAAAATATCCACTCCTTTGAGTCCCAGGAGGTCCAGTACAGGTCCAGATGGTGTAGGCTCCAAAACTAAAATATCCACTTCTGTGAGTCCTAGGAGGTCTAGCTTAATAAAAAGTGCTACTCCTACTAAGACAAAATCCACTTCGGTGAGTCCTAGAAGGTGTAGCTCCATTACAGAAAGTGCTAGCCCAAAAAATACAAAATCCACTTATGCGAGACCTAGCTCAATTAAAGAAAGTGCTAGCTCTAAAAAGTCAAAAATCATTTCTGTGCGTCCTGGGAGGATTAGTTCAATTAGAGATGGTGCCAGCCCAAAAAGTAGTGCTAGCCCTCAAAGTAGTAGCACCACTCCTGTGGGCCCGAAGAGGAATATTTTAAGTAAAACTGGTACTAGCCCTAAAGCGTCTTTCAAGGAATCGCCTTCTTTCTGCCGTAGGAGGTGTACCTTACCTAAAGATGTTTCAAGCAGTGCACAAATTAAAAGTGAATCCAATTCCTTCAGTCCTCGGTATAGTATTACTACGGACGATGCTATTTGTAAAAACGCAAAGATTGACACTGGTTCCCCAAGTGTGAGGTGGCCTAAATTGGTTAAAAATGGTGTCAAACCTAGAAAAACGAGGGAATCCACTCTTGCTAAGAAACCTAGATTAAGTCAAGATGGTACTGGTCCTAAAAATAATTTGAGAGTGGCGAATGCAAAGAAGTTGGCAAGAGCAGCAAAAGCTAAAACGATAGCTAAAATGAGAAATTCTAGTCAATCAAAATTGCAGAATGGAGCTAAAACATGCCAGTTAGCCGAGAACCGTGAGGCTGTGAGGAAATGTATCGCCAAAGCTGTTTGGACTCCTCCTCGAATGTCGGCCAGTAAAACGCCTCCAGCAGGGGGGAAGGAGACGAGGTCCCCGGATCAGCCACTAGTTTTCCCCCCAAGTGTTTCTCTCTTCCCCATACCTGTCAAAGGGCCACCTGTTGTATCACCATTACAGCCTTTATCAGTCATTGGTAGGCGTCTGCTCAAGAACCAGTGCGGGGAGTGCGGCCGCGTCCTCAGCAGCATTGCTGCCCTGGAAAGCCATGTTCGTCTCCACACAGGCCGCCGACCTTTCTCGTGCACGCTCTGTGGCAAGAGCTTCACAGACTCCAAAGGTCTCAAACGGCATGGCCGCGTCCACCGCAATGGTAGGATCCATGTGTGTCAGCAGTGCGGGAAGGGCTTCGTCTATCGTTTTGGCCTCACCAAACACCTCCAGATGGTGCACCGGAGGATCAAACCTTTTATCTGCCAGATCTGCCACAAGGGCTTCTTCACAAAGCGAGACGTGGAAGCCCACATACGGATGCACACGGGAGAGAAACCATTCCATTGCAACCTCTGCGAAAAGAAATTTGCAAGGAGGGTAGAGCTGAATGTGCACTTAAGGTGGCATAACGGGGAGAAGAGACACTGGTGCCCATACTGTGGAAAAGGATTTTTAGACTTCAATAACCTGAAAAGGCACAAGTATATCCACACGGGAGAGAAACCACATTCCTGCCCTCACTGTCCCAAGAACTTCACGCAGTCGGGCCATCTGAAAAAGCATGTTAAAAATGTGCATAAAATCCTATGAGAGATGAAGGCAGCCTGTTTCACTGAGAATGTCTTTTATAATGAGCTATGTTATGTCTTGCAAAGTGAGAATAATTAGTGCGGCAGGGAGCAGTTTAGTTTTTTTTTTTTTTTCTTTTTGGAATGTATTTGTAAATTGCAACCGGAGAATTGCGATCTTTTCTCGTTTTTTTTTTATTGTGTTTTTATGAAGGCTTAAAGGTTCAGTTAGTCATTATAGGAAATAAGCTATTTTGCTTTCTTGCCAAGAGTTGAGTTTGAGTTGAGATTAATAACTTATTTCAACTAATGAAGTCCTTTTCTATTTTTGTTATTGAACAAGCGATGGCACAAGACCTGCGAGCTCGCGTCAGAGCCAGTTTTAAAACGTTGGTGTTGCCTTCCAAACCCCATACTTTTTTTTTTCACTTTTAGTACGTACTGCAGCTGCACTTGCATACCATGTACTGTTGCATGCAATGTGCATACAATTGGGACATACTACTACTTTCACCTTAAACTTTGACCCTCTTGCTCAAATATCCCCTGCGCAAAGGATTGTGGGTCACATTAGCCAGAAAAGCATGCTGGCCTGCTTTCTGCAAAATGCGAGCGGCTGCAGTAGGACATCCTGGTATTTTTGGTGCACTGCATTTGACATACTATGTATTGGGACAAATGGGGGAAAAAAAATTCCGCATACTAAATTGTATGGTAGTATGAGTATGGGAACGCACAGTGGGCATCTCTTACGAAAGGCCCTAATTTTGATAACGATTTCAAAGAAATCAAGATAAAGGGATAGTTTAATCTGACTAACCTCAAAGCAGCATTTATGATGTGCATGGAGCATCCGTTTTGGACACTGGCGTCAGTGCAAACATCTGTATGTTGAGCCGCCTCACATTTTTTTTTATTCTATTGGTTCATCACAAATAAAGCATTTAACAAAAGTCTCAGTAGATATGTTAAAATCTCTTGCTGTTTTGATATCACTTGAATTATTATAATTTTTTTCCTTCTCATTTCTAAGGCTACCAAACTGAAAATGATTGCACATACCACATATCAAGAAGTATTTGAAGACTCCCTATCCGCTGTTACGAGACGTAACTGACATGCGGACAGCTGTTACATTGTGATTTTGCAATATTCGGTGTATATATATATATATATATATATATAACGACTGACTTGTAAGTATTGTAATTTTAACTGTAAAAAGCTTGATGGTTTGAATACAATTTAGATTCTTTATATTGCTGTGTCTTTTATTGCATTACTCCTCACTGCTGCTGTTTACAAGAAATGGCAATAAGGGTCAATATTGCACTGCTTGTGCAATATTTTACCACCACAGACGAGAATTGTAAAGAATTTGACCGTGAATGTGTTTTTTTTTTTTTTTTTTTGTTGTCTTTTGTTTAATCGCCAAAAAGACTTTGAATGTATGGTCACGGTCGTTGCACAGCTTTGGTACGAGCAGAAATGTATCACTTGAGGTGATGCTTGAATTTATTTTCACTTCGTGTTTGGTCTAAAACACAAAAAATTTTTAAAAAAAGATGCGTCACTGCCACACAGAGAATATAGCACAGCTTTAGTGGTCACCTGTGTCCGGAGGAGAGTACATTAAAGTCTGTTTTAAGATGAAATTCAACCTTTTTTTTTTTTCCTTCTTTTTATTACTGCCATTGTGTCTAACATTGTGCTGTATTCCATAAGACTCATTCAATGTCATATTTTTGGCAAATCCTTTATTTCCCCCCCTGAAAGACAAGGTTGAAGCCTGTTTTCGATATTCTCAAAGTGCTAACTAGCCTTAAACAATTGTTCGACGACGTTGACCCATCCGTCTTTTAGAACTCTGAACCTCATGTAAGAATTCCTACATAATTCTTAATTTACATTAATTTGATTGCTATGTATATTTTCTTGCTCCCGTCATTTGAGAAAGCGGGTAATAAATGTAGAGGGGACGTACTGTGCACTTTCTTTTGTCAGAAAACATTTGACATTGCTTCGAATCATTTCGTCAGATGTAGGACAACATTGTCATTTTCCTCCAGTAAGGACATTTCAATTTTAGATCATTCATATTATCTCAAAAAAAAAAACTATGATGATGATTAAAGACTTTTTCCACAGTTCATTGTTAAAGGCATTGTTCCTGTGACACATTTTCAGGTATCTATGCTAAAGTTTGACCATTTTAATTCTAACTAACTACATTCGTCATTCATTGTGTAATCGGTGCATCTTTTTTAAATAAAATAAAAAATGTAAGCAGGATATCTGAGCATGAGGTGGCCACCACCAGACGGAAGTTTATTTTAATAAGTTGAACAACCTAACAAAACCACCATTAAAACCTTGTCACAAGGGCAGATACCAGCAGGCACAACCACAGCGACATGGTTAAAGCAGGAGGGCCAGCAGAGCGCACAATGGAATGATAGCACTTGCCCACATTTCCAACTTTATCTACAGCTATGAACTCCACAATCTGTGAGCAGCAGGATGCCGTGTAGTTGGCCTGAACGAAGGGATCACTCAGGGAGGAGGTGGTGAGGTTTCCGCTGCCCTGGCGCATGCCGATGCTCTCTATCCCCGTGCCGTTTCCGTCGTTCAGTTTGGCCGAGAGCTCCCACTCGAAAGGGCCACACTGAGAAACATCTCCAGGGCAATTGTCGGCCAGCACGTTCACCACTTCGCACGAAGGCTGAAGAAAATCTGTAATCTGGACAGGGCAAGAACGGAAAGGCGGGAAATTGATCCATGAATTTTAGAGGATACTGTGCATCTGGAAAAGCCTTCTTTGTGGCTGCGTTCAAAAGCTTTTTAATTGACTTATTGTTTCCCCTCTTTCCAGCTGTCATCCTGGATTTGTCTGGTTACCTTGGTAAGAACGGAGAATCTCAAGACGACGTAGTTGGAGTCGGCACCGCTAGACGACATGGCGTCCAGAGTCAGAGTGAAGTCGGTGCCTGATGGTGTTTTGTCAGGTGGCGTAATGGTCATGGTAGCGTTGGCGTATTCTCCAGTTGTCAAGGTGAGCCTGTCGAGAGAAGAGACAGGAACACACTGTGATTACAGGAATAATACACGCATTTACATTTTGATTCGCCTATATTAGTGTAAAGACTCCTAAAAAAATTATTGATGTATGTATACATAAATAAATGTATGGGAAATCCATAATGATAACTAGACACGTAACTACAAAATGCTCTCATCCCTCGGCCAAGGAGACAGTTCCCTGTGGAGTGTCGTGTTCTTTTAATTTGAAAAGGAGATCCGTAGAAATCAATTGCGGAAAAACTTCTCTTAAAGTAAACGATATTTATTCGATAATGATGATATGATGAACATTACAAAAGTACGCAGCTGCGGTCCGTCCTATTTCACCGTTCCACAGACCACATTAAAGTAGTTACTCTGTCTCACGGATTCACAGGACAAGCCCCGATCTATTGTTTTACAAGATCTTTTATACCCGCCGCCTTTCAGGTATAGTCTTCTCCCATTGGTTGGCTGGGGTCAGGTCCTATTGGCCCCTTGTTGGCACTTAAGCGTGTCCACGCCTCTTAGTGCTTCTCTGCTCCAGTCAGATCTTCAGTCACCCTTTTAAGAAGTGGTGTACCCTTACGTTTTTACAGTTTACAATATTGTATATCATTTCAGTTTATTAGTCATTCTTATGCGCAGTCACTTAATTTAAACAACATTTAACACTTCTAAATATGAGAAGAATAATAAGGCACATAATGGTTAAACATTCATAATACTTATCAATAAGGATGTAATAAACGTGCATTGTAACATTTAATACATTGATTTTTCTTACAGGAGCGACGGTTAAAATCTGTAATGTAATTGCAGAATGCAGTCCTATAATTCCTGAATCGTAGCTTTCACTCGTTTATACAAGGAAGGCAAAATTGGAAGTTAAATGCACACGTGAAGGCACATTGTAGCGGGGCTCAAAGCACGTTGACCATATGTTTTGATAAGTAAATTTATATAATTTCTGGGTTTTAGGACTCATTCCCTGCACCGCTCTATTGTCGGACACAAGGCGCCCTAATCCGATTTCTGCAGCATCAGAAGCAGTTCTGACAGAGTACGCTGGCACCTGAAGCCTGACCCTAGCATTTACTCCAACTGATGGGCGGGATTGCACAAAGTTACTCCACCCGGATGTAATTTATCCCTAAGCTTCAGGCGGCAGGAAAGCGCCGACTGAGAAAACGTGTCGGTGTTGATAAGGATATTTAAGAAAGTTATTGTTTTAGAGCTGCTTCCACTCACCTGGATGGGAAGGACATGGGGAAGTCTCTGTCGTTTATGGCATTGAGTTTGTATTGACCACCAGAGCCCTGGGTCATGACACTAAAGGGGAACTTGAAGGCTTCTCCTGGCCTCACACTGCTGTCCACCACGGCCTAGAGGGAAATGGAAACGAAAAAGAAGGAAACGAAACGGGTGAAAAGAGTGACGTACGCCGCAATTTTCTTTGATTTTTACTTCCATTAAATCAAACGCAAGCTGCTTGTCTGTGTACACGGGACGTGAAGAGACGGACCTGGATATTGACGTTGGAGATGGACATCTGGGTGGTGGACTGCCTCTGAAATTGACTATCTGACACTTTGTCAGTTCCTTTCAAAGTGACCACAAACTCCCCCTCGGGTATCACATCAACAGTCACCAGGATGTTTCCATTGCCCATGTCGGTTGTTGTGCTTTTGCTAACGGTCTCGGGACCGGACACAGTTACCAGGGTAACATCTCCTATGGTCATCGAGGACGGACCTTTCCTACCGAGTACTGAGAGCATCAGAGTGGCAGGCCGGCCTGGGTTTCCAGAGGAGAGGAGTGAAGAAGCAAGGTTTGGGGGTGAAGGGGGAGAGAACAAGAGGAACATTAATTTTCATGCCAAAAGCACTTGAATGGCAGTAACATTGGATAGTTTTGGGAATGGGTTGTGGAGGGATGTTTGATTTGCCAAACCTCATCATTAGTACGTCTTTGCTTGTACTTTTACTTATAAAATTCCATTTTGAATTCATGACTGATACTTGTGACAGAGTAATTATAGCCTATGGTGTGGCTAATTTTGCTTAAGTAAAAGAACCGAGAACTTCTTCCACCACTGGTCTTTAGCCTCATTTATTTACAGGAATTGTAGTTTAGCTACAGGAAGTCCTGTAGCCTGAGAGAGTTGGCTTTTAAGCATTTAATGTCTTGCATATATGTATACTGGTTCTGGGTGCTAAGATGTTGGTATAGTTGACTAACTTGCTTATCAGTTAAGTTAAACCTGCATTAATATATTTTTTGGCCGCTTGCAGTTCCAAACGCAGACATATTATCACCCTATAAAGTTGTGGCATGTAAAATTGAGTATGTAGTGCATTCACTGTAGCCTATAGTATGTGGATTTTGTGATTAGCAATTTCTGAGTATGCAGCCTGAGTTTATTGCACATACTCAACTGCCCCACAATGCATTGGGTCTGGATGCCTTGACACCGCAGTCCGGTGAAATTTTGAGCCAGGTTTAACACTGTTAATGACACTTTATTAGGTTTTTAACATGTTTTCGGGTGATATGGTAACCATTAGATTCCCAATATGTGGTCAGTTTATCCAAATAATGCCTTTTTGGAAATTTGCTCCAAAGCTTTCTGAGATGTGACGGAGGCACTGGCAGGGTGCCTTGAAACGGGCCTGACCGTCAGTTATATGATGCGTCTTGCTTGAGAATACTTCAGTGTTCAGTCTGCTGGTAAAATGATACTTAATTGAAGGAAATGTGTCTCAGAAACCGCTGCCTGCTGCGTCTGGAAACAACGCTGATGAGAGCGGTGAGAGTGAAACAAAATAAGAAATTTGGACCTTAAAACCAAAACAGCGAGTGTGTGTCTGTGGTTGTTACATACTTTTACCGTCACGTCAAAATGTCAAAATCAAAAATGTTAATTACAGCAGCTTTAAAAGTTGACCTCTCTGAGACTAAACATTTATGATTATGCTTTGGTGACTTAATAGTTTTTCCACCACTAGGTGGTGCTATTCTAGCACAGAGACTGCACATTGAGACACCTGCCTCAGACACAAACACATGTATAGCAATTAACTACACTAATAATTTTTTTATGTACCAAGCCATCACACAATATCTCACTGACAGTCATTTGGATGTTTGGTATTATGGTTAAGAGACACTGTTAAAACATTCATAAATCTTCCTTGCTTTATAGTGTACCTGCTTGTGGACGCCCACTGAGTATTGCATAACCTGGGTGAGGTCCCTTGAAGCTTTCCACAAAGTTATAGATGAAGGTGATGGTACTCTGACCTGGAAACACAAGCACAGACTTACAGTAAACCCAGATACAATGTATAAAAACAAAATTAAGTTTGACCAAAAGCTGTGTGTTAATAAGTGTAGAATTATTTTAACAATAGAATTAATTAACATGGTTTGCATGGACCAAAAAACTGTGGAAATAAATATGAAATATGCTATTGATTAAAAAACAGTTCACACATAGGGGTCAGTGCGAATATGGCCTCAGATTAATTTAAAGGAAGAGCTCAACATTTTGGGAAATACTTTTATTTGCTTTCTTGCCAAAAGTGCAATACCACTTTCATTTCATTTGTCTTATGTATGTTCAGTAAACATGGGGCTACAGCTAGTATTCAATTAGCTTAGCTTAGCACAAAGAATGGTAAGAGGAGGAAACGGCTAGCCTGGTCTGTCCACAGTTAACAAAAGCTGCTTACAGCTCATTATTTACATGTTATATCTTGTTTAATCCATACAAAAACCAGACTGAACTGCTGTTATTTGCTGGACTATATTTTGGCAGTGAGCAGTATCTTCCTAAAATCTCTGCAGGTCGCCTTACAATCTCAGATTGACTACTGTGGGACAGAGCCCGGCTAGTTATTCCACCCATCTCCAGTCTTTATTCTGAGCTAAACTAACCAGCTACTTGTCTTATATTTAACGAATAGATATTAGAGTGGCATCGATCTTATCGATCGTCTTATCTAACTTTCGGCATGAACTTAAATATGAATATCTCTCTCCATGCTGAACTATACCTTTAATCTACAAATTAGGTATATACCTGCAACTTTAAGTGTGTATGGTTGGTTTGTGTCGATGATGATATGCCAGGTTCCGATCTGGTTGTCAGCGCCAAGACTAATTCTCCACAGGTTGCCCACTGTATTTAGGGTCCCCAGTTTTCCGCTGGCCTGACTGTGGCTCTGGCTCACACCTGGAATTTGTCGGCATGCATTTATTAGTCGTAACTTTGTATCACAGTAATATACTCAGCACGAAAGACTCAAACATGAGTCTCAAACATTGATATTGTCTTAAATTGATGCAAACAGTGCACTGTGAACGGTGTGT
Source organism: Bovichtus diacanthus (assembly GCA_943590825.1). Lineage (NCBI taxonomy): Eukaryota > Metazoa > Chordata > Actinopteri > Perciformes > Bovichtidae > Bovichtus > Bovichtus diacanthus. Next base: position 3,440,004 of record CALSBV010012168.1, read on the forward strand.
TACCTGCAGGGTTGGCCAGTGTGAAAGTAATGGCTTTTCCTGTGATGTAGATGGTGATATTGTTCAGAGATTCATCCAACATGAAGGGGAAGGTCTCCTGCCTTCCGGGGTTCCTTGCTCGCTGAAGAACTGTCACCTGAGGGAGTGGGGAGAACAAGAAGAGCATGATGACTTACTGCTTTATTTTTCAAACTGGTCCGACCACTGAAGGCCCAGCACAGGCTTCCGAGAATGTACTGTTAGATCTGCACCGTCTCACCAGAGCTGCTGTGGAGGTGTCAAGGATGATGCCTGTGGCCTCAGGCAACTGCTTCTTCGTCACCTGGATGGCCTGGCCCCCAGAGGCCAAAGCCAGGTCCTTGTAGACTTCAAAGGTGGCAGCTCTGGTGTAACGACGGCTCCTCCTTAAGACTGCAGTCATGAAGAATGACACCTGTGGAGATCATTTAATGTGGAGAATTTACCCCCAGCCTTTCAAGTTAACTTAAGTCACATAACCTCTTTAACTCCCCTAGGCTATAACAGGTTCCGTTTTAAAGCTAGAGTGAAGACATGACAGATGGCATATGAAACTAGATAACCTAAGGAATCCATCGGTACCAACCATGTCATGGCTAGCTTATCAGTAAAGAGGCTAAATAACGCTCCAAAGTTAGGCATAATTTTTGCATGGCCATATTCACAGGGCTCCCTTCACCTCTCACCTCAAGATATCCTATCAAAATGGGTTCTATGGATACCTACAAGTCTCTCTTTTACATACATGCCCATTTTATGCTTATCCTATGCAGTTTGTTGCATGCAGTACAATTCTTTTTTTTTTTCGCCTATTCTTAAAGTGGTGTTTTGTATGCTGGGGTCCCTCAACAATCTTTGAATTTGCACAAATTGGGTATGACTGGAAAGCTGACACTCTATAGTAGCTATTTCATTGCAGTGGGACCATTTGTTTTAAAAACTTGACCTCACTGTATAAAATGAGCTGTTGTGACCGCTAGGATAATTAAAGCCTCATGAAACTTTACAAACACAAACTAGAAACCAAGGGGCATTCAGATGGTGGCTTTCCTTGGTACATTGACAATAAGATTTTTCTTTTTAGCAGTTTCCAGAACAAAAAAAAGTGTTTGATACCAAATTACAGCTTTATTTTTTCTATGGTGTTCAAGGTCTTGGCGTCTTTATGTGGTATTATTCTCGAGTGGTCAAAAATGGTTACATGCTGCACCAAATCTGTGTAAAAAACGTATGAGACATCAAATACTTCCATCATACTGTTCTGAGCACTTATGCACTCCAAACGTTCCACATTTGAATAGGCGCCTAACCAAAACACATGTTTATTACAGATGTATGACTCAAAAAAAAAGAACTTGAAACACAGTGCTCAGCTGCATCTCAAATGAATCTTCAGTTTCCAAGCTTTCAGACGATGTCCACCACTTCTATGTGATGTACATGTGTCTGTGATTTTACTTTTCTGACTGACTAACCGGCATATACTGTTGACCTACCTGCTATCTCCCCCTAAAGTTCACCTGTCCCCAATAAACAAAAAAGAAAAAAAATGGGTCTATGGTAGGAAGGGGTGGAAGAGGTTAAGTCAACGGAATGAACAAAGGGCATCATTGGGTGTCTGTCAGTACTTACCGTTGACTTGGTGCTCCTGATGAGAGCAACAATAGTGGGCTTGAGGGCAATGTCTTTGGCTACGGCATCAGTGAAAACATAGATGTGGGAGGAGGCAGGGGCACCGGTGAGAGCCAACTGGAGATATAAAACCAGGACCCTGGTCAGTTCATCTGCATCAACACAGTCTTTAAGGGTTTCATAAAAATAGACAATATCATAGTTGAAGTACCTGAAGTCCTGACAGGCACATCTCAGGGGTATCACCACCTCCTTTCGCTCTGAGCTTAGAGATTTCACTTTTCATTTTATCAGGGTCTGTTGTCCTGACCATAGGTCCAAAGTCTACATGTAAAGCACAGAAAAAAGGGGCTATATTTACCTTTTTTAAAATCACTTTCCATCCTACAGTGTCTATGCAGATTTGCAGTATGCACCACAAATTCTACTTCATATAAGATCATGCACAATCTATATGGCCAAGCATTATATATATTTATATAATTGTATGGCATTATTATAACACCTCCAGGGGTCTAAGACTATGGAAGCGTAATGAATTAATTTGAGGAAAAAATTATTTGCCTTGTTTTTTTAATTTAACTATATTATTATCTCAGAATTCAGAGAAAAGTTTTCATGAAAAAAAAAATCTGCCGTTTTTCTGAATGACATTATTAGCTCAGATTTCTTACAGAAGTTTTCATGGAAAAACAATTCTTCCGTTTTTGGTGAATTAACGAGATACATCAAAGAAGAAATTCTAAAGAATAATCTTGTAAATTCATACCGGGGTCGTTGAAGGGCACCAGAATGTACTCCGATGGCTCGTCTTGCGTTCCTTTTTTGCTGTCGATGATTTCATAAACAACCGCTCTAGCTGCAGCGATGTCATCAGACATACTGCCGGTGGTGTCAATAACAAAGCACACGACAGCTGAGCGGGCAATCCCCATCATTCTGTGAGACAGAAAGAGAGAGTGAAGAATTAAAGGTCAGGTAAACTTTATCATCCGTTTCTGTTTGGTCCAAGAGGCAACTTCCGTGAAAAGTGAAGCCAATCTGGAAATACATTAAACCTACATTAATTCAAATGGCCAGCAGGGGGCGACTCCACTAGTTGCAAAAAGAAGTCCGATTGTATAGAAGTATATGAGAAAATGACCCTACTTCCCACTTGATTTATCACCCAGTACACATTTTCCTGATGAGTTTATGGTCTCCCTCGCTAGTTTCAAGTCCTCTTCAATACAACATGATGTTCATTCATGTAAATTATGGTCCCATTTGGATTACAATAGACAATAAAGCAGGGTATGCTTTGAGGTGTGGCTACGTTGTGATTGACAGGTCGCTACCACAGCGTTGTCCAGTTTGGGTGTTGTCCGTGTTTTCGTCTTACAGCTTTAACCCTTTCACAGTGTTTTTTCTGTCCATGAAAGTTAATTGTAACATGTGGGTAGTCTAAAATGGTCTTGTTCAGCGTTCCTTTGTTCTTAGCTGCATCCTCTCGTATCACTTCTGGTTCCAAAAAACCAAGATGGCAACGGCAAGAATTGCCAAACACGAGGCTTCAAAAATGTCTACAAAATCTACAAACCAATGGGTGACTTCACTGCGACTACGTCCACTTCTTATATACAGTTGGACAGTGAAATTATAAAGTCAAATTTTGAGATTCAAGATTGAGATATTTTTCGTCGTACCTCAGAAAGTCATTGTTCCCGGCAGCTAAGCGGATGTCCTGCAGCAGCTGGAGGCTGGCAGCTGTGGCTACATTCACAGCAGTGTTGTGAAGGGCCAAGTTGTCCGAGCGGCGCTCGTCTTTGCTGATCCCTCCGCGAGGATCTGCTGTGCTCGTCAGATCAGCTGCCCCTCCATGGCTACATTTACCTGGCACAGGGCAGAAGAGACAGGTCGGTCTGGGACATGGTTGAACTTGCTATTTATAGTGGCCTTGTGCCTGTTATTTACTCAAGTGTTCTTTTCTGGGTAGGCTGAATTACCTGGCAGAATTTAATCATGTTTGTCTTACTTTGACCTTTTAGGAAATACACTTATTTGATTTCTTGCAGAGAGGGTTGACACCGCTCTCATATCTGTCTATTAAATATGAAGATGAAGCCCACAGCCGGTTAGCTTAGCTTAGCTTATCATAAAGACTGGAAACAGGGGGAAACAGCTAGCCTGGCTCCATCCAAAGGAAACCTAACAGAACCTATAAAGCTCACCAATAAATATTTTATATCTCATTTGTTTAATCCGTAGAAAAGACGAAGGGTAACAACAACGTTTGATGGGCGGTTATGTGCGGGACTACTTCTTGGCCGGGAGCAGTCACTTCCTGTAGTCTCCGCTGGTTACCAAGTGAGTGCTACATATTGACCTGACAGATGTGAACCTTCAACCTTCTCCAGTAATCTTGGCAATAAAAGCAAATAAGCGTGTATACCAACATGCCATATTATTCCTTTAAGGTGTAGGACTGGGCTGATCCTCTTCCTGTTTGTGGATAAATGAATGAAGTGTTGTCTCTTATATAGTTAATCCGCATTAATGCTTTGGAGAAATGCTTGTCCATGATACCTTTAGGCTTGGAAGAGGAGAAGATTCCCATGTAGCCTGAGGTGAGTTTCTTCTCCTTCAGGATGTTGGGGAGGATGGAATTGATGCATGTCCCACTGGCACAGTCACTGCAGGTGGCAGTGTCGACACCTACACGAGCAGAAGACACACGAGATGCACAATGAGCACTTATTACGTTGCCTTCTGCTCTATATTACACGGTAGAACTGTGATAGGAGAGCTATACATAGTTTACTGAAAATAATGCACACCCAGCTGCCGATCACAATCAAGGCATAAAGACAAAACAACACACACACGCACACATCTCGTAGTACCTTATAAACCAACTAGAGCATTGCGCTCCCAGAGTGCAGGGTTACTTGTGGTTCCTATAGTTTCTAAAAGTACAATGGGAGCCAGAGCCTTCAGCTATCAAGCTCCTCTACTGTGGAACCATCTCCAAGTGTGTGTTCGGGAGGCAGACACCCTCTCCACATTTAAGATCAGGTTAAAGACTTTCCTCTTTGATAAAGCTTATAGTTAGGGCTGGCTCAGGTTTGCCCTGGACTAGCCCCTAGTTACGCTGCTATAGGCTTAGACTGTCGGGGGACTCACTCCTCTCCTCTCTTCCCTATCTTTCTTGTTCTCCTCCTCTCCCTCTCTATTGATATGCATTCATATCCCTTAAATGCATGTTACTAACTCACCATCCGGGGCATCATCCCCGGAGTTTCTGTGTCCCTCATCTGGCACGTTGCCACTATTAAAGATTACTTCTGGATCGCGAATCGTGGCTGCACCTGTGGCCCTGGTCCTGCCTGACACCAGGAAGCCTTGACATCCCCCTGGATCCGTCTTTTTTATATACCATCGTATCATGTTTTGTCGCATAGATTGTCCATGCTGTATTTTTAACTATGTTGTTTGTTCTGTACACACGTCACCTATTGCACGTCTGTCCGTCCTGGGAGAGGGATCCCTCCTCAGTTGCTCTCCCTGAGGTTTCTTCCATATTTCCCCTACTAATTCTGGGGTATCTTTTAGGGAGTTTTTCCTTGTGCAACGTGAGGGTCTAAGGACAGAGGGTGTCGTACCTTGTGCAGGCTGTCAAGCCCACTGAGACAAATGTATAATTTGTGATATTGGGCTATATAAATAAACTTGATTTGATTTGACACACACCTGCCAGGTTTTCCAGAGGAAGGTCCGCGCGTATGAGGTTGATGTATGGCTCTGTGTGTCCCAGCTCCACCCAGTTACTGTGGCTGTAGAAGTCCTGACAGTGAATGTGAACACACACGTTAACACTCGCATACATAGACTGAGTTATGATTTCATAGGAAGGATTCTGCCTCCTTTAACTTCATCACTCTTTCATCCAGTACATGCCTGTTTGTTACTCCATGTCCACCTCCCCTTGTCCTCTAACACGACGGAGGTTTAGTGAATGGAAGTGAAAACATATTCAGACCCAAACAGGATTGTTTTTCACACTTTTTAACTGCGATCTAGATCCAGCTGTGACTACTTGTATTGTAATATTAATTTAAGATAACAAAGCAGCGTCCCTATTTGTTTAAAATGTGCAGAAAATCTGCAGGGGTTTCGTGGAAAGGGGTGGCGAGGGGACACCTTTTTCCAAGCTTCATCTGAGGGGAGGCCCACAGTCTCAGACTTTGAAGACCCTTGCTTTAACCTCTCTATACCCCCCCCCCTTACCTGTAGTGTATGAAGGACTTTGCCCAGTGTTTCCCTGGCAGCCTGGAAGTTCTCCTTGCGAATGTTAGCCTTAATGGCCGCCATACCTTCCATGATTAGAACACGTCCCTCCACAAAGGCCTCCGAGTTGAAGTGGTGTGGAGCACTGGAATCATTTTAAACTAAGTTAGTCAGTAAAGTTATAACTAAGTGTAGGAGAAAATTATGTTTCAAGCAAGTCTAATGATATTAATGGCTTAAGAACAACATTTTTCGTTTTGTTTCGATCTTTCCTCTGACCTGTTGACAAAGTCGCGGTCCACCAGTCCATTCTGGATGTAGATCTCTTGAAGAGCAGAGTAAAACTTGGCACCAGATACTTTTCCTGTTGCTTTGGGACCTAGACAGGCCTGGACCAGCTCTTCGGGAGACGAACCCTGTAGTCAGAGGTCAAAGGCCAGAGGTTACAGTTAAACTATGGTGTTGTCACAAATGATATGATGAAGTGATACAAACAAGACTAAGGGCCTCTATTTTCCCGCAGTCACAAAGCAAGTGCTAAGGCAAACATAGTTTTTATGAAATTTTCCACGAGCAGAAGTCTATTTTTTTATTTGCGTCTCCGCCTGTTTGGTAATATCCTGGCCCCCAAAACCAATGTGTTTGCAGCGAGGTGGGAGGAGAGGCGCACCTGAGGCTGTGTTTATGCTGATAAGCAGCGGTGCAAAACCTCCTCAAACCACCTTATATCACAAACACAGACGTAGGGTCATTTCCGTGGCTTTGATTGGCACAGGCGCACGAACACAGACCAAAACAGTATTGCTGCCATACTTGCCAGTTATTTGGCAGTTATTTCGAATTTAGGACATTGTCTATGCCATCCGGATTTGGGATTCTTAACTGGTTCTCTAATACCTACATTTCTATTCTAAGATAAGATAGGATTTTTTTCCTAAATGCAGTGGGGAAACATGTTTTTGTAATACCACAAATCCTAAATGTGATCCTACACTTAGTTAAAATAGGATTTCAGATTTAGAAATGTATTAAGGCCCCAGCAGACCAACATTACGGTCCCTAAAGCCACATTACTAGCGTGGCAAAAAATTCTGCCTATTTTTGAATGCTGTTCTGTATAAAACAAACTCCCATAAGCCTCTACTACTGTCCTCACTATCAGCTTCAGTATTTTTTAAATGCAATAAGTAGACCTTAAAAATCTGCAGCATTTATCCTGTGTATATATGTGTTCATCTCTTGCTTTTTATGTTTTACCTCCAGGTGATTGTGTGTTTCTGCGTGTCGTGTGTGGCGATGTTTGTGCTGTCTTTTGTTATCTTCCATCCTACCGTGGGTTTGAACTCGTGACCTTCCTCCTCTGCCACCGCCCGACATGTCTCCGTCACCTTTTGCAGTAGAGCCGTTCCTGTAATGCTGACATGAGTGGACGCCCCACCCCCGATGGGGACAAAGGCCACTGCGGGCCCTGAAAAGACTAAAGTCAAGAGCGCTATGCCCAGCACTGACGTCATGGTCAATCTACAGAAAGAGAGAAAAATTATTAGATATCAGGTTGGTTAAATTATAGAAGAGGACTGTTAATTCAACTGCTTTGTCTTCCGATATTGGACGCTCATATTGACAAATGTTTCTGGAAGATATATTAGAAGACACATTAGAATCATGTCTCGTGAGAATTTGAATTATGACAAAAGACAAAGAAAGCGGAAAATGCTCAGGAACAAAGTCGTATATGAGAATTCTTAATGATTAACAGTACCCATAGTCCAAAATGATAACTATGTGAAGAGAAAACCAACACATAGCTCACGACAAATACTGATTTTTAGAAGAGATTTGTTTATGGCGTGTTTTCAAATATCCTGGTGTTTTTTTTTTACCGAAAAAAGAATTTCCAGTTTCCAGTTATTGAATGTAATGAACTGAACACGACGTGAGGAGTTCTTAGGCAAAGACACACTGTTGGTACACACTCGAGGAATGTCCTGATGGGACGCTCCCATCAGGACATTCTTCATATCATTGCACTTTTTGCTTTGTCCTTTATTTGCTATTCACATCGAGTTCTTTCGTAAATAGTGAACTGAAAGACATCCGGACTATAGGTTCCAACTCTTATAATGTAATGTTTGCGTGTTTCAAATATACATATACATAGCGTTTTAGTCCATTGTAGGTAAAAAAATATATATATAATAAAATTATGAATCAGAGAAAGATATTCTGAGATTAGTGTCGTACATTTACAAGAAAAAAACTCTAATATTCACTGGGAAATAAAGTGTTAAGTCTACTAGAAGAAAAACTTGAAAATTCCCTTAGATTAATAAACAGCTCACTACTACGTCCGGTTTTTAAAATAAAATGAAAAGGTACAAAATACGTACATACATATGGAAATGAGATGAATTGGTTTATATTCACAAGAAGTAAAACATCTTACCTGTGTCCCTTATAAATAAAAAAAAGAAATGTAAGTAGGGAGGGAAATGTCTTTATTCTTTGATCTTTGGGTTACTGGAGAAATAATAATAATTGCTGACAATGACAATGAGTTTAGGACATCTGTGACTACATAAATACACAAAATCAAGTGTTTTTTACTGTATCAATTTAGAGATACGCAATGTATTATTTTATAGCTCCTCAAATATTTTTTGGGCAATTTATGGCCATATATTTACAGAAAATATACATTTCTTGTAAATGTATGACTTCTTTTCTCTTTCTTATTATATATTAATATTATAATATTGAATATTTTTACAAATATTAATATATAACATACTGTATGTACAAAAAAGTAAATAGTAGTTTAAATCAATGTAAATTACTTACAACTCAATTTAATTGGAAAAAATATTACAACTTTGATCTTTAATGTTTCTTTCCCTATTGAAGAAACACATTCTGATAAAAGACAGCCCTCATCCTGTTGTTTAATTGAATAAACAAAATTAAGCTTAGAAATACAATCATACCTTGATGTTTCTCAGCTGTGATGACTCCAATAACTCCTACAGAAATGTAACGTACAGCCCCACCACCCCTCTAGATATTAGATATGATGGAGGTGTGTATGTATGTATGTGTGCATGTATACTATCTTTCTCATTATCAGTCAGAAATACACAGGTAAATCTTCAACCCATAAAAGATGGTCGCACCTTAAGGACCTTCACACACTGTAACAGAGTTCAGTGACGCACTGAAACAATTATTGAAGTTCAAACAAAGGTGGGCACGTTAAGAAATTCTCTTTTTTTGTGTGTTGGAGGACTGGAGGTTAGACTTTGAGTAATACAGTATTTTACTTGCTTTCAAGAAAGTTTAACAGTTTCATCACACAAGCATAGTGTTCACTGATGACACATGAACATTCTCATTCCAGGGGAAGGGGGGGGGGGGATTAAAAAAAAAAAAAAAAAGTATTGTTCTTCTAAAAAAGTAGTAAGATAACTCAAGGTACACTGATAATTAATTCATTCAAGTACTGACTGGATCCTCTGTACTTATATTATAAGCATATAAGTCCTCCCAGTTTTTTAGCTAAACTCTTTGCCTTTGTACTGCACATCCAGGCAGGAGGTGTTTCACTGCAGCAGCCCCGAAGAACGGTATGACCAGTACACACGGAGAGAGAGACTCAATAGCACGACTCAGAGACAGAACGATGATGATGGTATATGTGAGAATAATCAATATGTAAACTGTTACAATGTGCCTTATTTAGATGTAATATGCGATATGCAAGATGTTATTGAATTAAGTAACTTAGTGGCCAATCTACTGTGAAATAAGAAGCAATATTTGTAAACTGAAGCGGAAGAGTACACCACCTAAAAAAGGGTGACAGGAGATCTGATTGGAGCAGAGAAGCACTGAGAGGCGTGGACACGCCTAAGTGCCAACAAGGGGCCAATAGGACCTGGCCCCAGCCAACCAATGGGAGAAGACTATACCTGAAAGGCGGCAGGTATAAAATATGTTGTAAACTAGAGATCGAGGCCGTTCTGTGGATCTGTGAGACAGAGTAACTACTTAAATGTGGTCTGTGGAACAGTGAAATGCGGCGATCATCATGGAATAAATACAGTTAATATGAAGAGAAGTTTTCTGAAATTGATTTCTATGCCTCTATTTCAAATTAAAAGAACACAACATATACTTTACTGGGGTAAAGTAGGAAATCAACAGGACATACAGGGGAAAATCCAAGGGCAGGGTCGGGTCACGGAAACAAGGTCGATGCACGGGTAGGTCCTCAGCGTAGCGGCAAAACAGGTAGGGATCAGGCGAAGATGGAGTCAGGATCGAGGAAGCCGGGGAATCAGGAACTCGGAAACAGGATAAACGCTGGAAATCTTGACATAAATGTACGAAGACGAACTGGCAACCAGGGACAGACAACACAGACTATATACACCAGGAAGTGGGAGGAGATAACGAGACACAGGTGGAGACACTAATGAATAGAGTGGAGACAGCTGGGAACCATAACTAGAAACGACACAAGAGGGAACATGCAGTTGACAAAATAAAACGAGTACAAACACAACACATCTAACGAACGGGACGGGACCTGATAGTACCCCCCCCCCCTCTAGGGACAGCACCTGACGTCCCAGGTAGCTCAGGGTGCTGGCGATGAAAATCCCTGATTAGGGTATGGTCCACAATGTTCTTAGTCACCACCCACTCCTCTGGACCATACTCCTCCCAATCCAGATACTGATGTCCCCTGCCCCTCTTTCTGACTGCCAGAAGTCGCTTGACCGGGTAGATCTCTCCTCCCTCAAAGAACCGGGGGGGAGGTGGGGGTTTGGTTGCGGGAACCAACTGGCTCTCTCCAACGGGCTTCACTCAGGAAACGTGGAAAGTGGGATGCACCTCCATGGAGCGTGGCAGCTGCAGTCTCACTGCCACGGGGTTGATGACCCTGGACACCGGAAACAGACCTACAAACCGTGGAGCCAATTTCCGCGACTCCACCTGCAGAGGAAGGTCCTTGGTGGACAACCACACCTTTTGTCCCGGAACATACGTAGGTGCAGGGACTCTCCTCCTATCGGCTCTCTATTTCTATTATTTATGTCTTACCATCTTGTGGTTGGCGGAGCTGCGGAGGAGCGTCTGCCTAGCCCGACTCCACATCCGGTGACAACGGCGAACCATAGCTTGGGCTGAGGGCACACTGGACTCCGCCTCCTGGTCCGGAAACAGCGGAGGTTGGTACCCATATGCACACTGGAAGGGAGACAAACCGGAAGAAGAGACGGGTAAGGTGTTGTGGGCATACTCTACCTATATTAGGTGCCTATTCCAGGTTGTTGGGTTCTGGGAAATGAGACACCGTAGGCACGTCTCCAGCTCCTGATTCATCCTCTCCGACTGTCCGTTCGACTGGGGGTGATAACCCGAAGTCAGACTGACCTTGGCCCCCCAACAGCTCACAAAACTCCTTCCAGAACCGAGAAACGAATTGGGGACCTTGATCAGACACAATATCCTTCGGGAAACCACGTATCCGGAATACCTGAGAGAGGACCACCTCCGCAGTCTCCTTAGCCGACGGAAGTTTGGGTAGCGAGATGAAATGTGCCATCTTGCTGAACCTGTCAACCACCGTCAGGATGGTAGATTTGCCCTCCGACATGGGCAGTCCAGTGACGAAGTCCATAGATATATCTGCCCAAGGACGATGTGGCACTTGTAATGGGCGTAGTAGGCCCGACGGCGGTTGACGAGACGACTTGTTGCGTGCGCATACTGGACAGGCGGCCACGTACTCCTTGACCATCCTCTCCATGGACGACCACCAGAAGCGTTGCCGGATGACAAATAACGTTATTGCAGCTCTGGGATGGCAGGAAACAAGGGAAGTGTGAGCCCAGTGGATCATCTGCAGACACAAATGCTCTGGAACAAACAAACGGTTATTGGGAACCCCCTCAGGAACTTGAATATCCCTGATGGCCCTTCTTACCTCCTCCTCAATTTCCTAGGTTACTGCTCCTATCACCCGAGAAGGAGGCAGTACGAATGACGGAGGTCTGGGGTTGGGGTCGGGGGTCAAAAAGGCGGGACAATGTGTCAGCCTTAATGTTATGTTATTCGACCCCGGCCGATAGGTCAGGGTAAAGTGGAAACGAGTAAAAAACAAGGCCCAATGGGCCTGCCGGGAATTCAGTCGTTTAGCTGACTGAATGTACTGTAAGTTCTTCTGTAAGTACTGTAAGGAACAGCTGCTTCCAGCCAGTGTCGCCACTCCTCAAGCGCCACCTTGATGGTGAGTAGCTCCCTATTGCCAACATCGTAGTTCCTCTCTGCTGGTGATAGTTTTGTGGACAAAAATGGAACGCCCCCAGTCCTATATCCGAAGAGTCAACCTCCACCAGGAACTGTTGCTGAGGGTCAGGTAGGGTCAGGATGGGAGCTGAGGCGAAACTCCTCTTGAGTCGTTGAAACGCATTCTCAGCCCCCTCGTTCCAACAGAAAAGGACGGATGGGGACGTTAAGGCATGTAGGGGTGCTGCGATAGTGCTGTAGTTCCTTATGAACCTGCGATAAGTTAGCGAACCCCAAAAACCTTTGGACCAGTTTTCGACTAGTGGGGACAGGCCACTGACTGACCGCACTGACCTTCGCCTCATCCATCTGGATACTGTCCTCCGAAATGATGAAGACCAAGAAAGAGACAGTCTTGACATAAAACTCACACTTCTCAGCTTTCACGAACAGCAGATTGTCGAGTAGTCTCTGTAGTACCTGGCTGACATGTCGAACATGAGTCTTCTCATCTGGCGAAAAAATGAGAATGTCGTCCAGGTACACAAAAACAAAACAGTTGAGCATGTCCCGAAGGACGTCATTAACAAGGGCCTGGAAAACCGCTGAGTTAGCCCAAAAGGCATGACCAGATACTCGTAGTGCCCACTGGGGGTATTGAATGCTGTCTTCCATTCGTCCCCCTCCCTTACCCTCACCAAATGATATGCGTTGCGCAAGTCAAGCTTGGTGAATATCTTGGCCCCCTGTAACAGTTCAAATGCCGAAGATACGAGTGGGAGGGGATACCGATTCTTTACCGTGATCTTATTTAAGCCGCGATAATCAATGCAAGGTCGCAGGGTCTTATCCTTCTTCTCCACAAAAAAGAACCCCGCTCCAGACCCGACACAGTAGTCGGTCATCCAGAGCCCTGGCTTCCAACACCTCGGGTAATGGGTGTAAGCTCAAACCCATTCTCCTCGCCACTCCCTCATCATAAAACTCTTGTCCGCCCCAGAGTCGATCAGTGCAGGATGGAGAATGGATTTACATGAGGAGATGAGTCTGGCAGGTGTCAAAGTGCGAGAGGGTCTTCCCTTGTTTGTTGTTCGGCTCACCAGTGCCTCTTTACTGGTGAGCCTTGTCTTTTAGTGGACATCAAGCCAGCGTTGTCGCTCTGCCTGAGACAGCCTGGTGCGTCCCATCTGCATCCGCTCTTCTGGGTTGGTTTCTGGCATCCCATAGGATGGGTTCTGTGTCTGTGGTCTCACCGGACCTTGGACGATACTTTGACCGTAAACGAATCGTCCGTCACCCCTGCGAGTTATGGCTGCTGACAGTCTCTGTTCTAGTTCTCTCTCACGGAGTCTGTTGTCGATCCGGATGGACATGGTGACAAGAGAATCTAAGTCTGTGGGTAACTCCAGAGGCGCTAACAGATCCTTGATCCACCTCTGAAGGCGTTGAATAGTGCTCGCTCATTGCAACGGCTGTCGGCTGCCAATGTCCGAAATTCAACAGCGTAATCAGAAGTCTGGCAGTTACCCTGTTGCAGACTAGTGAGAGGGCGGGCCGCCTCTCGACCTGGAGCCGTCTGATCAAAAATTTTTCTTAAAGTCTCTGTGAAGGTTCCCAAAGACTGGCAAATGGGTGCCTCTCTGGCCCATTCCGCCGTTGCCCACGCTTCAACCTGTCCAAATAGATACGAGATTACGTACACCACCTTGGACCATTCTGTCGGGAAAGAAGCGGCTTGGAGTTCGAAATGTAGGCCACACTGTGTTAGGAACGCTCTGCAATTCTCCGAATCGCCGAATCGTTCTATTTAACGCATAGCAATGAGTTGAACATTTTGAAGTGTGCTGCTTTTTTTTTTTTAAATGTCTGCTTTGGTCGGTTCCTGTAAAGTGATGTTGACGAGCACATGGACTTTATGAAAAGTTGTTCGTGTAGCCCATTTCTGAACGACAGGGTGGTTCTTTGAGAAAGCGAAACATAAAGATTTGTGATAGCTGCATTTGCAGTTGTTTTTTCTTAAAGGCAGACGACTGCGCTCAACTCGTTTCACCTCCCCCACTCCACACACACACACACACACACACACACACACCTCTGACGCTGTGTAGCTGGTCATACCACATTTCAACATCCATTGAAACTAAAAGCAGTCATTGCACTACCATGTCATCTTACTGCTACTGATTGTTTTCACAGAGGTTGTATAATGCTCAGCATTCATTCATTCATTCGTCAGTAGCAGTAGTTGTGCTGTGCCTCCTTTACCGCAGGGTCTCGCTGGATTTTACTTGGTGGATAACGACTTTCAATGTCTTTTTTTTTTTAGAAATGTGCAATGCAAACTGAAAACAAATCATAAAAAAAAACATTCATAAAGACTAAACGCTAGCAACGTCCCGATCAGACAATAAGAGTGAGAAGGGCCCCGCAGGCCCACTGAAAGTGGAAGGTGAGGCGTGTTCACCACCAGATGGCGCCGGAGACCTTTGTAGTCACTCAGCTTTTGTCCTCTTTACTCTTCGCTCTCATAGATACTGTGTGCTCCTTAATGAGTCACATTTGAATGCTGTTGTTACATTTGACAGTCGATCATTAGTGTTGGATGTCAGTGTAAAGATGTGTCAGTGGGCAGATTTTGCGTCTGACGTAACGTATCATCATGGAAAGGACAGCCCAGTATGTGAAACGTCGGGGGAACTATTCACACAAGTCCAGCCTTGACTTGATGATCCGTGATGTGCAACAGACAATGACATATCACAGCAATCATGTTTCAGTCTCGTCTTGGTCCATTTCTCGTACACGATTTCCCGATGCCTCACTGTTTCCAACATACCTGTCTGAATTTCAAATTTGCATCCACGTTCACACTCTCCCTCTCTCGTCAGATATCTTATCAGCATGTAGGGTGGAGCAAGGGGAGGTGTGTGTGTGTGTGTGTGTGTGTGTGTGTGTGTGTGTGTGTGTGTG
>CALSBV010012168.1:3455190-3591103 GCA_943590825.1 Bovichtus diacanthus
GTGTGTGTGTGTGTGTGTGTGTGTGTGTGTGTGTGTGTGTGTGTGTGCGTGTGTGTGTGTGTTTTGCAGGGATTCAGTGGGTGTCTCCAAAACAGGAGAGCTGTAGAAAGTGACAGAACCGGAGGGTTGAGTGTGTGTGACAGTAAAACAAAGAGGAACTGGACAGAACTGGATTATATTTCTCATGAAACATTTGTGTATGCAAGCTAAAGTGTGTTGCAGATCTACTTTTTGTTTTTCCCATGCTGCCCTAATTCTCCCACAGTAGGTATGTTTTTTCTTCAATTATATTCAATTGCCATTTAAACATGGGGATAGTGTGCCCGATCACATGTGGTGCTTATTTACTTTCCGAGTGGAATAAGTGTTCCGATCCTTTAAGTCAAATTATTAACACGTAAAGGTATGTAGGTATTATCAGCTAAATGTACTTAAAGTAGTCAAAGTAAAAGTTTTGACGGTGCAGTAAAATGTTCCCCGTCAGTGTTTCACTATTACATATGATGTTTCTAGATTAATATTACTGCTGCATTAATGTGTATGATGCTTTTTATTACTGTAGATGTTTAAGGTTGTGCTCATTTTAACTCCTTTATATAATTTTGGGCAGTTTAATCTACAGCAACGCATCATATTCTATAAGATTACATGTTTCTAGCTTTGTCTCCGTCCTGTGAGAACCACGCATCTCTAGAAAGTCAACTTTTACTGAGTACTTTTACTTCAGCTTTGTGACGATGCATTTTTCAGCGGATCCAAGAGGCTTTTTAAAGACTTTATTTAGCTTAAGAAGGAGAATTTTCTCAACAAAAATAAAACACTTTGTTGTTTATCACAAACATTCAAAATCCACACATCTGGAGATACGTGGTTTTCACTAAAGTAATTTAATTTTCATTAGTCAAGAAAAATGTAGTGGAGTAAAAAGTACAATATTTCCCTCTGAGATGTAGTGCAGTAGAAGCATTAAGTTGCATGAAATAGAAAGACTCAAGAAAAGTACAAGTACCTCAAATGTGTTACATTTCTGGTGATTTAATTCATCATACAGCTCTATGTTTTGCATAAAAAGGAGAATAGATTTGGATATACATCGGATATATGAGATTTGCAGACTGGTACAATATTTAATTTATTTTTACACTTTCATTACTGTTTATTATAAGGAAGTTGTCTCGTGATATGCTTGCATAATAATAAACAGTGCAAAAGAGTCAAGAGACCAATAATGTAAAAAAGAACATTTTACAATAGAAAACATGAAAAACAAATGAAGATATATGATAATAAATAAGCCTAACATACAAATTCTGTTGCCACAACTACACCCGCCTGCAAATGTGTGGCGTCTAATAAAAGAGCCCTGCAATAAATCCTACCTTCATATACCGTTTGGTTTTGCTTTGAAAAAGTTTCTGAGCGGTGTTGATTCAACTTTATGGGCATTGTGAGGGCTTTATTTTATGGTGCTGATGCATCGTGTCGCTTCATACTGAGATAAGATTCTAATATTTGGTCCAACTCATTTATGTCACGCAGAGTGGAGTAAATAAAGGTTAGGTGTGCCTTACAAAGTGCCAGTCGATTTTCTATATTAAAACATCAAAAGCAACCAGCAGCTAATAATGAGCGGTTACATTGTCAATCACAACATGGAGCCACCTGCAATATAAATATCAACCTATACATCAGAGCGCACGGAGACAAATATCAGGCATCTAAATCTGCACACTGAGCCATAAATCACAACTCTGCGTTCATGTAAATCTAATCACAAAAAGGAAGTGAGAATAAAACCCACAGAGCGTCTCGTTTCTCTTAACGTGGTCATTTAAGTCTTCATTTATTACCTCACAACTTTTAATATGAGCAAAAACACCCTCTTATTTGTAACCACATATGCAGTTTACAAGTGATGTGGAAAGCGGTCACGTCAGCATTATGTCATGGACAGATAGTAACTCACATGTCTGCGTTCATGTACAGACACGGTGCCATGTTTACCTCATCTAGGCAGTCAGTGTGAGGAGATGTGACCATGGATGGATGCAATACAACAGCAACCCTTCATTTGAATATTTTTTTTTAACACACTGGGAGAGAGAAGTGGAAATCAAAACAGCTGAAATTCCCAATCAGCTCACAAACTCTCACAGGTCAGACAATATTGTATAATACCAAGAGAGAGAGCAATAGGGCTGAGTTCAATTTCTTTACCCATTTTAGGCAACTTTCATAGCTGCATGGTTTGCTACCAGCTTGGTCATTTATTTGCACACACTGTGACAGTTTAAAAAGTTACTGTGTAATTGGATTAGACCAGTTGAAACAATATAGACAAACATTGCCGTATTAGCTAATTGAATTGAATTGCTAACAAGTTACTGTAAGCAGATACATTTGCAACTTCTTAATCAACCAAGCTAGCTCTGTTTTTGAAAGACTTCCACTCCTAAATTTCCCTTGGGATCAATAAAGTATCTCTCTCTCTCTCTCTCTCTCTCTCTCTCTCTCTCTCTCTCTCTCTATCTAAAACAATCACATTTGGAGGAAAAGTATCTACATAAGTCCTAACCATGAGAACAAATAGGCGTAAATGTGTAGTTTTACAAGACGTGTATTTAAACTACTTTTTGACACGCCTACAAATCCACTTACATCTGGGGTTTTTTAAAGCACCATGACGTAACTATGATGCGTAGGAAGGGCCGTGTCCGTCAGTCTGACCATTTTTGAAATAGCCTGCTATTACGAAAATGAAATGCTCGCAATTCACGTCCATCAACATCATAGACACGGTGGCAAATGTATCGCACATATACAATAGTTGTCGTACATCTGGCCACGCTGATGACTACATTGCAGCGACAGTCTGGGACAATGGGGTTTCCATCATAAACAGACTGCCATCCATTAAATGGATGACAAACACCATCTTAGCCAAATAAGGTTAAACTACCTTTATTACTTCTCACCTTCGGTTGATTTATGTGTACTGGTAGTTTCATTGAGTAATCGCAATGGAAAAAGAGATTGATAGACACATAACCGCCATAAACAGCATGTTGGTATTTCCTTGGGTTCTCATGAGTTCCCAAACTGTATTACTTAACTGAATAATTGCAGTTACCCAAGAGCTGGTATGTGGTTAGACCACAGGAACATGATGTGACATGTTTTGTTTGTCTCAAAGGGACAATTGTAAATGGGGTTTTACTTGTTAGGTTTCCTGAGAATGAGGAAAATGAGAGGGAAAACTACATAATAGTGTTTTAGTGTATTGTGTGGCGCACACCTTCTATCTGGTATGTCAAGCAGTTTCCTCTAGAAATTCTCAACTGCATGTGTCGCCCAAGGAGAGCCATTAAGTAAGGGTGTCAATATGCAACTTGAAAGGTTGAAGCATGGGACGTGGAAATATGATGCATGGAATTACCTGGCACAATGTCTTTCTCGCTCTTGTTATTAAAATTCAAAAACTTGGGAGACTATTGTACCGAATATGAGTCACAGCAGAGTACAGTAGAGGAAGAAGATTTCCTTACCTGTAATCATGTCAGTCATGTTGTTGATTTAATTCCGACAATTATCAACCTAATTGAATTTCACAAGATTAGATTTAGTCTCCCTGGCAGCAAAGTAGATTTGTAATTGATCGACAAAGTTTAACAAGTGAGACGACTATGGTGCCCATTTCATTTAGTCACTGTATATAAGGAAAGGGAGTGGGGATTTATCAGCTGTCTACAGGCAAAGGCACGTCTATTGGTCTTATCATAAACACCATCCCTGCTATTGTGAATCTTATCCACTGTACAACCTTGAACATGCATGGACAGCATCAGCTGCTGAAGAAACTATAACACATGTTTAGCTTTCAAACAAGAACAAGCATGTGTGCACCAGTACCTCCTAACCCTGACTCTGATTGTAATCAGTTCTCCATCAGCTTCTTGACGCTATCTTTTTTCTTACAGAGCACCAATGTCAAACACGACCCCCACCTCTGATGCCTCGGGGGGACAGCTGGTCTGTCCCCTGCTCGAGAGTATGAAGGAGCACCGCCTCAACAACAACACACAGGCCAACTTGGTGGTGGTTTGCATCCACGGTCTGGTCTCCTGCCTGGGGATTTTGGAGAACGCCCTCATCCTCTGGGTGGTGGGCTTCCGCCTGCGGCGCCGCACAGTGGCCTCTGTCTGGGTGCTCAACCTGGCCATGTCTGACTTCCTGGCAACTCTGACGCTGCCCCTCTTTACCTTCTATCTTAACTCCTCGCATAGCTGGGAGCTCGGCAGCCTACTTTGCAAAACACAGGCGTCCATCTTCTTCTTGAACATGTTTGTGTCCGCCTTCCTGCTGGCAGCCATTTCAGTGGACCGCTGCCTCATAGCGGCCAAGCCAGTGTGGAGCCAGAATCATCGCTCGGTGCCGGGAGCTTGGAAGGTGTGTGCGTTGGGTTGGCTGTGGGCAGTAATCAATACATTGCCTTACTTCCTGTTCCGCTCAGTGACTGAGAAACAGGATGGGAGGAAGCTGTGCTATCATAATTTTGCCTTGTATTTATCCTCTCAAGTCACTCTGAAGAGAGATTGCAAAGTGAGGCAGGCTGCAACAGCCATCTCCAAGTTCCTGCTGACATTCCTGTTCCCCCTGGTGGTAATCGCAGGGAGCTACATCCAAATTGTTCTCAGCCTGAGGAACAGAAGCAGGAGGAGGAAGCAGAGTGCCAGCAGGCTCACTGATGCATTGATTCTGTCGAACAAAGATGGGGCATCAGGAACTAAAAATACCCACACAAGCACAAAAAACACTAATATCTTTCTCAAGCCTCTGGCCTCCCCTCCATCTTTGTCCCTGACACCTACTGGCTTATCACCCACTACCCCTAATCACAGTCAGCTCTCCCAGAGCTTCACCAAGATGGTGACATTTGTGATCACAGCATTTGTACTGTGCTGGGCTCCCTATCACATCTTCTGCATGATCGAAGTGACAGCCCAGTACTGGGAGGAAAATCTCAACCTGGTTGAGGTGGGGTTGCCCTTGGCCACAACTATTGCATTCTTGAATCCCGTGTTGAACCCCATTCTGTACGCCTTCAGCTGCCCAAACTTCTGTGTGAGAATACGACAAAGTCTGGGAGCAGTGTTTGACGGTCTGGTAGAGGAAGGAGGGGGGTTACTGATGGTGCCAGGGAGAAGTTTAAGAGCTCATATTAGGCGGAAGAGCAGTCGAGATATGAACCTTGCAACGCCAGGTTCACTTTCACCACATCTATCACCTCACAGCGAATCGCACTTTCCACTGCCTTTGTTCTCTGAATATCCCAAAGACACTAACATGGAGCATACAAGAGAAGAATCAAAAGAGGATGTGGAGCATAGCTGAGATGCTTGATTTTTGGTGTGTTTGATTTTGTGTAATCATGGCTGATATGTCTTAATGTACATGTAGGCCTAATTCAATGGACCCCCTCTGACCCATCCCATCAAAGCTGTGACCAGCACAAAAAGCATGCGGAACAGAAATAAGTCATTTAGTTTGATACAGTATTTTAAGCCATGCTAGCACATGGCTCTAAGGACCGCAACATCTATCCACGCTCAGTTTCTTCACCACGTTGGTCCAGACTGCAATGTTTCAACAATAGTTGGAGGGATTGCGAAGGAAACTGTTAAAGACATCTGTGGTCCCCAGAGGGTGAATCTAACTGACTTTGGTGGTCCACACATCCAAATGTTCTTCTAGCACCACCATGAGTTTGACATTTTTTTAATGTATTAAATGATCTCGAAAACTATTGTGTGGAATTGCCTTTACACTTGGTATGTACATTTATGTTCCCCAGAGCATGAATTTTGATTACATTGGTGATCCCCTGACTTTTCATCTAGCACCACCAGGCTGTAGACTCTTAGTCTTGTTGGTGTATTACTTTTCTACAGTAAGACTTTTCTAATCCAATATTTGCATTTTGACTTCACAGCATTGAATGGCTTCACTCAATGCCATAATTGAAAATAGTTTTGATTGTCTGAATGACTTGGTATTAAATTGAAACAAATTTTCGGACAGAAATTATTGGTCTGGTTTGGTTTTTCTGTCAATTTAGTCACTTTTTTTTGTAAAAGGCTTTGTTGAAAAAACTTTTTAGTGTGGTCTTCTTACATGTTATCTTTGGATTTTTCTGCCCTGAAATTCCCCATCTTTTCCCTTCTCAGATTAAGATGTAAATATAAACAGAAAAAGAAGTAAAAGAAATGTAGCGGGATCAAGAGATGAATAAGGGTATAGGAAAGAAAACAAATATATTTTGTCTGCACCAAAATGTTTATTATTTCAAATTTCATTCAAATGTAACAGGGGGAAAAAGAACAGAAGCCCTTAGAGGCAAATGAGAGAAAAAAAAGTTTCTGGTAATCTATTTTCTAAGTCTGATGTAAAAAAAATGCTCTCCTGTGTTTATGACTTGACTTGACTTGAAAAAAAGTATTTTTTCCCAGGATAATCATTTTCTAAGTTCCTTAAAAAAAAGAGAATTTAATACTCATTTTGGCCACAAGAGGCGGAAGTGCACCACTACCACATGTTATAAATAGGACTATAAGCATTTCTCCATACACTCTAAAAACAAAGGTACATATATACCTTGTTTGTTTACAAACATTTACAACATTTAAACATTTAATCATATATTTATACTGTTTATGATTAAATTATTATGATTTTTTTAATTAAAATATCTTCATTTGGGAGCTTTTTCAAGCAAATATTGATACATGCGATTAATTCAATTCATTGATCAGCATGTCATATCTTTATATATATGTGTGTTGGACCGGTCTTGGCCAAAAAGCCAGGGCCGATTTTTTTTTTGTCCCACATGAGGGTTCATGCTAAGCAGATCTCGGCCACTAGATGACAGCATAGCACTAATTACATAAACAGATGTGAAATGAAAATATAGGATTATGCTTTTCAGGTCATGTAATCCAGGTAGGTGCACTTTAAATCTGAACTGTTGAACGTCTGATCACCTTTCTGAGTGATTGGTTTTTATCATATCTGATATCCATTTTTGATTGACTGTCTCATCAGCGGCATCGCAATCGCCTGGTTCCATCACACTCAATCGGACACACCCACGCACACACACAGGCTGAGGTGTAATGTAGGCCACAGCAGCGTGGGATTACCATGGAGGTAGTTGTAATTTGGAGAGAATATTAGAGAGTGAAGATCCAGAAAATAAAGAAGGAGCAGGATTAAATCAAACGCACCAGACTGACATACAAAGCTCCACTTCCACTCCTCTCAACTATTCAGTTCCAGCAGATTATCTCTCTCTCTCGCTTCCTTTGGGGCTATCGCTTTGTTTCATCTGATTCATATTGTTGTGCATCAATGCCTCTTCTCTGTGAAGAGAGAGAGCAAACAAAGACACTACAGTGAACTGGAAGTAACAAAAAGCAGTAATGAAAAAAGAGGATGAATTGAGGACAGGAAGGTTGTTCTAATTGCAGAATAAGAACGTATTAAAAATAAGGGGATCTTTTAAGGGGCTGTGCAAAAAATATTATCTTGTTCTTTTTGATGGGGGGCTGGTCTGAATATTTTTTGGAGAGCAGATTTGTTTCATCATATTCAACTGGTAGGGTCGATACGTACACTGCATCGTCATGGGTATAGGTGATTGCACATTAGTTCTACAAACAGTCAAACCCGTCAGTCTTAAATGTTAAATGTGTCATATAAAATTAGCTTATAATAACGTCAAAGTTCAGCGCGACACATTTGTTCAGGTCACTCATTCGCTGCCAGTAACCACTAAGTTTAGTTGCTCTTTTTAAAAAAGGTATTACAATTCAAGCGAATGATTGTTTCATTACTGTAAGATGATGTGATTTAAAGTTGGAAACATATTATTTTTGGCCTTTTTGTCCTACTTTGCCTCTTAAGTTACTAACAATGAAATGGGTTAAACCACTTCAGTATTGACGAGTTAGGTGGAGGGTGTTGCCTAACTCCTGGGCATTAGATGCAGCGGCCAGTAGCTCCCAACTGGAGTAAACCGAGCTAAACTAACCCAGCTAGGACCTAAGGGTGTAACTACAGCCAGACTGCTCCTGGATGATGTCCGGTGACAAAAAAATTCCACTCAGGCTAACCCAGTGACAGGACCAAGCGGGCTCCATCGTGGCATCCCAGATCATGCTGATGCACTTGAGGTGCGTGCGGTATGCAGGGCAGAGTGCAGCAGAGGAGGCGGACTGTGTGTTTACATCAATGATGCTTGATGTCAAAGTTGATGGACAACGTTTCCCTAATATTCAATTATCTAACGTTAAAGATGCCGGACATATGATCTGCCCAGACAATTCACCATTGTTGTAGTTTCTTTGCATTCCTCCTGTTGCAAATCAACAAAAAAAAAAAAATGCACCACAGGAATGCACTACTGCTGCTCTTTGTTCTGTAATGTCGTCCGTGCTTTCAGGTTTCAGGTTGTGCGACGACCCCGTGTCGCACAACAACAATAAATGCTCTTTGAATCTTTGAATCTTCATACAACGGTGTAATCATTTAGGCAAGGATAAGTCCGACAAACTTAAACAACGGTCTCAATATTTCTCGGTGCAATTCATAGACTCTCCATGAGATGCAGTGAAGATAAGAGGTTTACTGACACTCAACTAAAGAAAAAGACAGAATCACAGAGATACGGATTAAGATAATGGAACAGCAGGAGAACAGTGAGAACATTGAGAACGTAAGATGCTGAAAACGATAAGAACCAGAGAGATTACGTAACAGCCTGTGAAAAACAGTTGGCACAGAGGAGAGGTAAGGAAAGCATGAAAGAGAGAGTAGGTGGAGGGACGGCTGGTATTGCTTTAAAAGGGTTTAATGCACCGCTACAGCACTTATAGCCGGCAGATGCTGACGAGAGAATTAAATCACGTCGCACGTCAGCGATTTTCTTTTAAACGTCATGCACCGAAGTGTATGCCGATGAAAACACACACACAAAAAAGCCTAATTGGCATTGGTAAAAAAAAAAATTTCAGAATGCATTGTATAATGTCAATGCAAATTCAAACAATGCAGCATGTGTGAACACACAACTGTGTATTATGATTGACCATTTATGTTAATGGTAGTGAAGAGTAATTAAGTTTAGCTCATAATCTACGTTTGTTTATATCTGTAATTTAAAGTTGAATCGATTCCCAGAATGTGAATCTTTAACAAACAGCTTCACATTGCACTCCGTTTCTGTATTTGGAATTAAAGTGGCATCGCTGACATATGAATGATGACTTTCAATCATCCTTTTTGACTCTGTTAAATGGAGGTAAACACATGCTTATAGCAGAATATACCCCTCTATAACAGAATCAGAATCTGTCAGATTATGAAGGTACAGCAGCAGGTGCATTTAAGTTTGCTGCTGCAAAATTAACATAACATAATTAACATAATTTCAAAGGGGGAGGGAACTTGAATAGTAAGGGTATGTTTGATACAGAATATTATATTTCTACTGTGCAGTAGCTAACCACAGAAGTGGCAGGGGCCAAACGATCCCTGGCACTGCGAGAAATCTATTATTTTTGTCCAGATTTATTACTTTTTCTATTGTGCAATCGTCCAACCACTGTGCCTGTTGAACTGAGAGTATGAGGTACCTAATGTATTATTTTTTTTCTGAATTACAATCACATTTTTAAAGGAGCTTGGAATGCTCGCGATTGGGCTCGGGCGTGGCCAGTGGGCTCCGTACCACCGCCAAACGCACTCCAGTGTTGGGATAAAGTTCCTTTGCTGTTCACGAAATTTGGTGGGATAAGTTCCCTCATCTTTAAGAACATCTGAAACTTTTTTTTTTGTAAGTGCGAACACATGTTTGGGGCACTATAGGATACACGAAAATCCACCAAACTTTGCACCCATGTTCAGGCTGCTAATTATTTTTGACTTGTCGCAATTGGGCTTTGGCGGCGCACATTGGCTCTATAGCGCTGACTTTTGAGCCTTGAAAAAGTAATTGGAGAGCCGATTTCTGACCACTTGATGTACAGATTATTGCCATGGATATTGAGGATTGTAAATATGCTAAATGTGTAAAAGCAGCACAAGTAGAGGAGAGTCAAAAAGGCAGCCAACTGACTCATAATAAAGCCTAGCATGAGACAGTTATTTTGCATGCATAGGCCTGAATGTATTTCTCGTATATTATTCCATTTACTCCTCTCACGCATGCTTACTCATCATTTCCTGCGACAAAACTCCATTGTTACCCTATCATCATGCTGCTCTATGCACACCCCGCCACCTCCCTACCACCGCCAGACTATGCATATTGATCAGCTTCATCATTTCATCAGCCTCCTCAATTTTCCAGTCTCAGCTGAATCATCAGCCACCACCACTACCAGTGTATGGACCAATAACTGAAAAAAAAAAAAAAAAAAAGGTCTTGACTCAGAGCAGACGCCCTTTGATAACATATCTACCACCTGTAGAGGCTAAGCGACGAGGACTCTGTCAAGACTTCCTCATATCCTGTGTTGTAATAAACATTATCTTTTTCGTCATTTACTTGTCTCTACTGTTTGAAATGCCAGTTAAACTGCAATATCTAGTGTTCTAACATCAACATAAGCCACGGTACGTTTCTGGTCATACCAGAGAATGTATGCTTGAAATACATGTTGATTATGAATTCAACATTTCACTTGAAGAGGAAGAGCCCTTTACACCTGACATTAAAATACATTTTTGGGTGATCAAATTGCAATCGGATAGTTCTTAACCACATGTAAGTACAGGTGTAAATGCAGCAAAAATACTTTGAGGACGGATTGTGATCCGATCGGATTGGCTAAACCACCTCCAGAGCTGGCCAGGGACGCATTGTGACCTCATTGAACAGAAGTGCAAATGCAATTGAATTTTCAACCAAAGTACAACTACAACAACAGGTCCAGACATCGGGGACTGCATAACTCTCAGCCCAGACACAAAGAACATCTCCATGCATCAACGAGAGAAAAGTCCAGTTTGGCGTGTGTCAGTGCTTGGAGTGAGAGTGGTCGGTGCTGGCGGACGGTGCACCTCAAAAATGTCCCGAAACTGCACTTTAAATGGCGGACCACGGCAGTATATCTATAGTATATCAGACAGACTGCTGCCTTGCTTCCAAAACAACCGGCAGCTGCAGCAGGAGGAGACGGTAAAGAAGAGAGCGACGTTCGGTTGTTTTAGCCGGACAATCGGATCGCAATTGGATCTCAGTGTGAACACTGTAGACATTTTAGTGCCAGGTGTAAATGGGGTCAATGTGTTATTTTCTCTTTCACAAGTCACATAGTTTTGCCTAACAACAACGCATTTGTTTTTGGCACAAGGTCAAAGGTCAAACTGCGCCCTTTCTTTGCCTCACTAGTGGTAAGGATGTTGGAGTAGCCACGCCTTCGCTTATTTTTCATTCACCCAATGATTTTGAGGAATTTGACAAAGACATAAAAAAAATTAATAAAAATAAAAAAGTAAAAAAATCAACACAACTTGACTTCAATTGAAGTGATAGCAATTATATTGATACATCTGAACTATGTCCAAAGTGCCTGGTGGTTTATGTGCTTAACACATAACCACCCTTTGTTTCATGTCATAGGGTAATACTGTGGCCACCAGTTCTGAGTATTTCAAGTTTGTCTCTGAGAAATCACGTTTCTTCTATCATGTCAGCATGGCAGACATGTCTAAGTACTACAATACCCATGAGCGTCAGCCAGTGTTGTTATGGAGAAGAAGAAAGTCACAAATCAGAGTTGTTTTAAGCACAGATTTTGTTATAAGTTTTATTAAAACTGTAATCTTTAGCTTTCGCTTTAGTAAATATATGACAAATTCTTAAACTACTGTATGTGGTTGGATTTTCTTGCTGAAATGCACCATGGCTGACGTAGTTAACTTTCCCTCAAAGTTTTTATGTAGGCTTGTACTTTCAAAGCAGCAGATATTTTCGAACATAGTAGTTCATCATTCATATAGTGATGATTCCACCAATCCAAATCATGGAAGCGCTTCAACTTTGAGTCTGTTTACTTCTGAAACTGTGTCCGAGACTCTTTGGCTGTGAGCTAGCATGCACAATACCTGGAACCAAAAGAGCTAATTTACTCCGCCAAGGAGATTATGTTTTCTGCTTTGTTTGTCTGTTTGTCAACAGGATTACGAAAAAATTACTGACGTCATATTACACAGAAAGCAACCGTTGTGTCGATGGCTCTGAGCGATAAAATACTTCTTCTGTGTAGCTTCCATGTTGTTACCACATTATGACTTAAAACTCATGAACACGCCAAATTCGGAAGAACGACTTCCCAACTCGGGAAATGGGAAAATCACATGCACATGAATTGCCCATTGGCCTTGGCGGAGGTCTGCGCTCTCCGAGTTCCATTCTAGTTGTCATTGATTTTATTTTTTACACTTTTACTATCTGTAAAAAAGGCCTATTGCCCAAACCAACAGTTTAGTTTGTTAAGTACCCCTTCAATATAGCTCATATTATAAAGCACTTACAATAACTGCATCGACATCCTGTTCTACCTACCTGTCAGCTCTCGCTCTGCTGAGCCCTTTTTGGGTTATTTTGTGGGGAACTACGATGGATCATATCCAAGACATTCTACATAGTCCTACTTATATTAAGCTCCATTCAGTTACATGTGGTCTTAAATTCTTGGAACACTTTACCGCAACTTCAATTGTTCCCACAAAGAGTAATGCAATTTCATACTAAATCCAATCTACTAAAAAGTTCTGGCAATGGCGTTCTTGGTATCATACACTGTTGGCCCCCATACTGTTCATGTTGGAAGTGTGTTGTGTGTTTGCTTGTACATGCACCGCACAGGCCCATAGGGTGCACTATACAATGAAAAGCACTATAAAGTGCAGAGGATTTAGGACATGTCTACAAACAGAACAGCCAGGATCTAAAAACACATCGTTATTGGATATGTCGCATACATGGACAGAAAATAGTGTCAGGCTGAAAAAACTTCTACAAAATCTTTGAATTTTTTTAAGATAGACATTTGTCTTTCCACGTTAATGTGTGTGCCTGAATGAACTACCATCTGTGTGTGATAGCAATATTTACAGGGAGAGAGACTAAGAGAAGAGGTGGATAGAAGCCGACAGATGAAAAAAGTGAGTGATGGATGCAGTTACAGGAGGAGGGATGAGAGGGATGAGAGAAGGAGGAGCAACAACAGTGGGAGATATGCCTCAGATTATCAACCGGTGTCAGATGCTCTAGAGACAGATAAAGAGGAGGAGTGGACAAGAGCGTGAGAGGAGAGAGAAAGAGGACGTCTCTGTGCATGCAAGCTGGGCTGCAAAGATGACTGACGCGAAAAGCGTATCATCCGCGGAGGTGCCAGAGGGGAAGTTAATAAAGAAGGTCAGTGGATTTGCCAAAATATGACTTTTGCGGTGTCCTAAATCCTGCCTCTGGTGCTCTTACAAACTCAACATGATACTGCGGTGACCCAGTGTGCGTCTTCTAAGGCCTGGCTGGCATGACTGACTATTTACTTAATTTTTAATTTTTTTCCTGTTATTTAAACACTTAAGAATTTTTGAGAAATGCGATGTCAATGCTGTAAGAAAAACGGACAAATCTCATTAAATTACATAGTTTTTTTTTCTGAGCTGGTACATTAAATAGATAACCTTGTCTCTTAAAAAATGACGCTCCATTACAACTAAACATAACTCTCAATAATATTTCGAGAGAAATTAATTTTCTCCCAGATTACGGTCGCAGTTTTAAACACGTGGTTAACTTTGTGAACTGAATCAAAACAAAACAAAGAAGCAACAAAATAACTAGGTTATGTTTAGTAAAAGGGAATGGTGTGGCTTAAAATAAGTCAATGTTGACTTTTTGTTTCACACTGGACACAAACACCGGTCTCCTGGGTGAAAGTTTGTTTGACCAATCCTCCCGGACGTAACTGTGATACTTAGAAAACAAACCTAATTGGCGAGAAAACACCTTTTCAGGGAATTTTATTTCCATGAGACCATGCTGAAAAAGGTTATAATAAATGGTAAATACTCTGCTATTTGCGTGAATGCAATTTCACCTACAGTACAGTAGGTGTGTGAATGTGAGTGCTGTTAGTCTCCCTGGGCTGCTGCAGCTTCCTATACCTCAACCTTTTTCTGACACCGTCCTTTCCAGGAGCTCAATCTTGGAAGTGTGCAATGAGTTAAATATATTTCAGTTCATTCATTGATTCCTTCCATAATCTCTGCTGCATGATCAATCATCTCTCACACAGTTCTCTTTCTCTTCTTGTGAGACAACTTTCCCATTTCATGTTCTCTTTGTTTGTCCAGGGTTCCATCAAGAAGAAGATCGAATCATTGAGGCGATGGAGTTCAGCTAGCATAAAGAGGCCTCCGAAGACCAAGGCCAAGACCTTGAGTCTATCTTCCCCGGTGGGAGACCCCGATGACCTCTGGCTGCAAGAGGGAGACAGGAGAAAGCTGCGACCCATCGTCGACTCGGTCTTCGGACAGGTAGGACACTGAACTGGGCATTTCATGTACCCCTGGTTTCTTTGGGCAAGTCCGATTCGCTTCTCAAATCAGATATTTCAGAAAAAGGACTGTCAGCACTGTTATTTGCAATCAGATCGGATTTCTATGTCCAGACATCACCAACCTGTGTTCATGGGCTGCTGAGGTAACAAAGTAGGCGTCAGTAACTACGTAGCTACAATGGTGATGCAGTAACATGTGAAATGAAGGTCCATCATTTTGCGCTCCAAACAATCGCGCTGTCAAGTTGCGGAGCAGAACTCCTCCATTGTGACAGACAAACTCAGCGACGGAGGAGGCTGGTAGACATGACGATGTTCGCCGCTGACCTCCATGTTGTCTTCCATAGCACTCTGGATTTGACGTCATCTTTGGGTCTCACTTTGACATATGATTTGAACGGCGCGAGCATACGGACTGAGACGGACTGTAGAAATACGATTGAAATCGTATCTCAAATAACCTCCAATTTGCAAAAATTGCATTTCTTGTGGGTTTTTTTTGGTGTCCGTGCTTACTAAAACCAATGTGGATATGCCAAAATCAATCGGATTTAGGCTGGCGATCTGAACCAGCCTTGTGTGTGAGTACACTTTAAAAGCAGCATGTCTGTGTTGAGTGGCATTGTGAACAAGTGTTTAACTGACACACATACACTATATTGAATATGTCTTTTAAGATACTGTCTGACAAATACAGTATGTGTCTAACAAACTCAGCCAGACAAAGTGCGTCTCAAATAATGAATTAATGAACATCCGTTATCTAGCCACGCACACGCGGTCGGACCGGCTTTGTAAACAAAGCACACAGAAACTCGGATTACTACAAACACAGAGGAAGAGTGACTTCATTCTCTGCTCAGGTATACATAACTCCCCTTTATCTCTATAGCAAATAGTTGTATGCTGCTATATTAAAAGTGAATAAAAATTAAATGAAAAAATACAATCAAGGCTGGGCAGCCAAACAGGGTTACTATTTTTTTTATCTTCTGTCTGAAATCAAGAATCCATTGTTTTAAAAAAAATATTGAGAATTTTGAGAGTTAAATCCGACATTGTGATTATTGCAAACTGCATATGTGGCATGCGAGAGCAGAAAGCTTGACAGGATGCCGGGTGGTCAATGTGTGCCCCGTGGGTTTCAAAATGTCACTTTTGGTCATTTGTCTACAATTACAAAGGGAGAAAAAAATCTGCTGTGTTTTTCCTTTTCCTCCGTTTCTGTTTATACCCTCCAGTTCTCATTGTTCAGATGAGTCATCAATACACTCAGCAACAGATGGAGCGAATGATGAGAAACTAAAAGAAGGGGGAGGGCTGGGATGAGAGATGGATGGATGGATGGATGTCATAAAGAAAGAGAAAAGGGATTAGAGTTTAAACAAGTGAGAGGACAAGACAGTCGGTCGAGATGCACATCACTCAAAACACAGAGAGTGCACTCGAGGCAACGGAGGCATTTCTGCTGACGAACATGAATGCGTTTGACAGGTACAGCACATCACACTGTCAATGCATGGCTCAGTCAGAACCAGTGAGTGATTCAATCACTTTTAAAGACTCACAGTGACCGGATGTTAATCCAAGTTTTACACCATTTTAGTTACTCGGCTTTATTCCTTACTATCAAATTCAAATATGGCTTAAGCAACTAGTAGTGAGAGGACAAATGAAACATCCCCGTGCATTATAAGATTTTTTACTTTAGGTTGTAAAGGAATGAAAGCCAACATGCTGCTGTTACTGTTTTGTTTTCTCTTTAAAGATTTCTTTTGGCTTTTTGCCTTTTGTTGATATTACAGAGGATAGATAGGAGACCGGGAGAGAGGATGTGACATGCAGCAAAAGATCACAGGTCAGATTCAAACCCGCGCCGCAGCGGTAAGGACTCAGCTTTAGCACTTGGTGGCCGGCTCTACCAGGTGAGCTACCGGGGCGTTTTTTTTTTTTTCGAGTCGTAATGTGAACTGTTGTGTTGTTTCTCTTAAACGTGTGGATCTGCCGGGTTTCACCCTTTTATCTGCGTGGGTTGGGTCATGTCAGTGCGGCAACTCGAACCAATCTCAATTCCCCGCAGCTTTTCATTTCATGCGCCACTCATCTCACAGATATCTCAGCAGATAATACTGTATACATTCAATTGCCAGAGAGATCAGCACACGTTCAATGTCAGAAGGCACTGTGCCATGTGTATGAACGGTGCGGAGTACACGGACAAAGACTGAATGAAGCAGCATGCACTTTATTTTTCTGACGTCAAACAGGCTCAGTATACTACACATATGTAGTGTTATTACTCGTAGATTATGGTACCAAACCAGATGCGCAATGTAACAGTTTGATGCCACTGATACTATCTGTGCAGGCTGCAGTCACAATATGATCCTGACTCATTCTTTTAGATTTTGGTTGGTTGAAGAGACTATCGTATCGCACAGCTTCGTTTGTAGGTCACCCCTTATATCAACTGATTTACTGCATTTGCGATAAATGTGTGTGTCAACCTGCATAGACGCACCCCATCTCGGCCAAAAATTTTGACCTGACCTCAACCAAAGCTGTTAGCATAGCAGGGTATGCAAAATCCCGACTTTTGGAATGTGTCCATCATGTTGTTTACTGGATTTTTCTGTTGGCCTATCTTCTATTCTTGTCTTTCAGGCATCTGGTGTACTTGCTGTTGTCGAGGGATAGAGCACGAATTGTCACCCAGCTGCCGTGTTTTGGGTTTTATGGCTGAAAAGCTTTGTGTTCACCCCGGGCTGTTGATTGATGCGTAGTTTTGGTGCTTTTTTTTTTTTTTTTTCATTGAGCAAGATAATAACTATTAAGGCGAGACACTACAGGGATAAACATTGTTTTTATCACGCACTGCTCAATTTTTAGAGTTAGGGCTATTTTGCTTCCATAACACGTCTTCTTTCACACTAGTGAAACAAAAAAAACACCCAGAATACATATTTAGGTGTTACTTTGTCTATATGTGTTTGTAGATTTCTCCTAGTTTCACCCCGAATTTGCTTTAGATGATGTCTGATTTACATATTTAAACATACGATTTCAGATCAGATAAAAGTTATAATACGAAATATAATAGCTTGAATGTAAGTACTCAACTGGGGAAGTTTCATGGTGATATCTATTAGTTAAATATGTCTACCCTATTCACCTGTAGTGTCTTGTAAAATGTGTGAAATTTTACAATACATATCTGTAAAGTCATTTTTTCTGAGTCTGAGCCAGAAATCTCAACTTCAGTAACTCTGACATACACCAAACTTTCCAGTTTGATTTCTATCTATATTCTGAAAGTTTTACAGAGGGGTTTGTTCATCATTCATAGCCTAATTTATATTTTATTCCTAAAAATATGGCGAAAATTGATAATTTT
Source organism: Bovichtus diacanthus (assembly GCA_943590825.1). Lineage (NCBI taxonomy): Eukaryota > Metazoa > Chordata > Actinopteri > Perciformes > Bovichtidae > Bovichtus > Bovichtus diacanthus. The sequence goes on from CALSBV010012168.1 coordinate 3,473,218, forward strand.
TTATGGCTTTTGACAGTATTTTAACATACATTTATTAAGATAATACCTATCTTATATATTTGTATATTGTTATTTAAACACAACATTCCAGAAAACGTGTAATACAACAAATGAGTGTCTTAATGCACGTAATAAGTTGGGCAAGTTTCATGGCGATATCTGTTATTTATGTTATTATATTTTACCCTCTTCACCCGAAGTGTCTCCCTTTAAGCTTAAGCTTTCCCGCACGTGTGTACTTTAAAAAAAAATGTGTTTCCTTTTGTATTTTTACAAGTAGTTACACTTAGTAACACCCTAAGCCATTGGTACAGTTACATGAAGTATGATGAAAAGAATGTGAAGCATGTCTGTGAAATATATGCTGGGAAAGCTGAGGGGGGGAAGAAACCCATTACAGGCCTGAGGCTTCCATTTGCTAATCTGGTGGGTGTCCAGCTGGATCAGTGGGCTAAGGCACATACTATTACATAACAGAGAGACTGGTTTCAAATCCTTTATCGCAAGGCATCTCATCACTCTCTGTCCTCTCTGCTTAATAGGTTCTCAGCAGAATTTTTTTTTTTTTGTGTGTGTGTAATTCCCCCAAGTCCATAGAAAGGTTATGCTACAGGGTCAGGGGGACAACCACGCCTGTGGAGCTGCCAGAGATTCAGTAAACATGCCTTAGGTTTTTCCCACTCACTACTCTGCAGTCTCTCTCGCCTGTCTTTCGACTGAGTGCGCTGTCCAAAAACACACACAACCGTCTCTGTAACTAGAATGGATCCTCAATATTGAGGCCTGACGCTGACATCTGGTGATGGTGCATGAGTATTACAGCTGGGCACGGGCTTCTCGTTGCTGCGCTTTGCTGCACTCTTCTGGCGATACATCAACAGTGTAACGTATCGGGAAAAGCCGTTCATGGATAAATGTCTATGTCCTGAAAAAAGTACGATGAATTAAAGAAGAAAGTGTGTAGTGGTCTGTTTTTGTGTAATCTGACTCTACAAGTTTATGTTATCGTGTGTGATTTCCCAGTTATTTAGGAAGCCTGGATAAATGGGTTCAGAATAAGAGCAGCAATAAGGAGAGAGCTGCTCTAAAAATGAGGCTGCTGTATTTGAAGAAATGGAGACGCAGTCATATGGAGTGAGCAATATAATGGGGTGAAACAGATGAGAGGTCTCATAGAAAGATATGGAGGAATGTAGAGAGACACCACACGTGTTGTAGCTCTCCTTAATTGAACACGGAGGATTAGGGCTGCAGGCGCTCAGTGTTGGCCTTACACACTGCACTAATCTCTGGCACACACACCGCATAACCAGCATCAGAAGTATGAAGTTATAGTTCATGAGAACACGTGTATCAAAGCCTGCTCCTCGCTGCAATTTTAATTTATTTGAAAGTGTTTACATGATCATATAATCCTGTCTCAGTGCAGCGATTGCTATACAGCTGAACAGTAAAAAAAACAAAAAAAAAAAACAATGTAGCTTTAAAAGTGTACTACAGAATAAAGAGTATTTAGTGAAGACTTTAGTACTTCTCCAGTTTTGGGATGTCATGCTTCAATGACAGACGCCAAAGAACGTTGGAATAGAAAGAAATGAATTAAAAAATTCAATAACATTTAATTATATTTTCCCTAAAATCTATTGCGGGACAGTTTTAGGAGTTCCTAAAACCCTCCAACAGCTGACGATGCTGACTTAACCCAATGGCTTCACTGACCACGTGCAATGCAGTTTTGTGTTCGTCATGAACAGGCTCCGTACACAAGTTTCAAACATTTACTCGTAAACTGCTCAAACTCAGCTATTTAATATTGTCACACAGACTTTAACAACATAAAGGTTCCATTGTATTTAGGATCAAACATACCCTTGTCTAGTCTAGAAAAACAGTAGATGCGTTCATTTGATTGTATTTTCAGTGACTGTTGCAAAAACCAAGCAGCTCACAAACACCAGAGCTAAAAACAAGAAAAATGTTTAGAATGAAAAAGGGAAAAATGCCGCCAAATAAACTTGTCAGTTGAATTGTTTTCTCCATAGACTTAGGTTGGCACTTCAGAGAGATGCTGATATGCAAACACGTTTACGAAAAGTTCCGACAGTTCCTGTTTCGTCCCCAAGCTTGCTGCTGTATTTATACCCAATAACTTAAAAACGAGCTGTGAGAGTGAGAGGGTGTCAGGGCCGGATCGGAATTTCGCCATTAAATGTCCCTTCTGTGGTGCCATCTGGTGGTTTTATAAGTATTGTCACTGTGGTGAACAGTGATCCACACCTCTACCAATACCCGAACATTCATGGGACAACATACTGCACCAATGTTCAATCATCGGCCACGGGGCAAAAACATTGTTTATTTCATGCACTGGTCAATTTTGAGAGTTTGGGCTATTTTGCTTCCATCCTATGTCTTCTTTCAGACGAGTGGAAAGAAAACATCCAAAATACACATTTAGGTGTTTACTTGACTAACTTTGTTTATTTGTATACCTGTAGATTTCAAAAATTAGCATTACAAAATGCCTTGTTTGCATATTTAAACATAACATTTCAGCAAAAAAATACAAAAAATAATTGTCTTAATGCAAGTTTAAGTTTATTTAAGTTTAAGTGTTTACATTTCAGCAAAACTTGTAATACAAAAAATAATTGTCTTAATGCAAGTTTAAGTTTATTCAAGTTTAAGTGTTTACCCTATTCAGTGTCTCCCTTTAAATACTAAACACTCGTCAAAAGAGTCTGAGATTGCGATGGGGTTTTGCTTTGGAATTTGATTTTATGACTTCAGTATTTCAGTATTTGCCTGTAACTGATGTCCAACTCTTTCTTCACTTTCATTCTAATTCGTTCTGTGTCTCTTTGCAACCCCCTTCCAACATTTACACAAGTACTTCCTTCCACTTCTATCTGCCTCACTGTTTCTGTAAAAGTGAAATAAATATTTGTCTTCTTCTATTCCTCCCACTTCAAGCCCGCCCTCCCATGGCCTGTCAACATAACTCTTTCTCTCTAATCTGAAATGTCAGGGATTAAACAGGTCGCCAACTCTCTATCCATAAATCTACCATCCCCTCCCCCCTCTCTTCTCTCTCTCTCTCTCTCTCTCTCTCTCTCTCTCTCTCTCTCTCACACACACAGATACACACACATATAGACACGACTAAACACACAGAGTTCTGCTAGTCATTTTGAGACCATAAGTACAATGTTTTGGGAGGCGGAGAGTGGAAGGTGGGTGGGATGGATTAGATTAAATTGGTCCAAAATCAAGGGATCACTCATGGCGAGAGGGGTTGACAGATAAATGGGGGGGGGGGGACAGTGTGTGCTTGTGAGAGAGAGAGAGAGAGAGAGAGACAGAGAGATAGAAAGGGAGAGAGAAAAATGATCGAGTCATGCAATCAGAGCCAGAATCTGGCAGCAGCAGGTTGTTTCAGCCCCGATATGACCCAGCTCTCCAACCCCACCCCGTCAATCTCCAGCACCCTCCTGCTATTCCATAATATCACACAACACGTCTCAAAGCTCACCATGACAGCCTGCTGCATCCTATAGGAGTTTAGGATTTAACGCGACATCATATGCCTATACTTTGCCTCTCACTTTGACCAATAGGATCTTGGACTGTAGCAGGTGCACTGACAGGGATCCTCACTGGCTTTCAAGAGTAGTGGTGCAAGTGGAAACAGTTGCCTTCGCCTAACCGGGCCTGATGGAATGCACTGGATTGAGTATGGATTTTGGACTTCTATGTTACAACTGAGCAGAGAAGGAGAGGAAGATTAAGAGAGGAAGAGAAACAGGGTCGAAGTGTGGGGACAGGAGGAGGGGAGGACGGGAAGAAGAGGGCAGGGATGGGAAACATAAACAAGGTGTCTAAAAAGAACAGTAAAAGGAAGAAGGTAAGGATTGATTCAATTCCTTTCAGCTGAGAGAAACAAATTGATCATAGTGAGTTTGAACTGATTAAGATATGGAAGATAATGCTTTGTGGATGTCCATATCTAAGCCTAATCATTTGTGGAAGCAAGTCAAACGTTGGACAAAGCCATTCAAATGCATTTTGTTTCTAGGAAAGAACACTAAAAAAAACTCTATATTTAAAAAGAAATCATGACTGCGATAACACTGCGAAAAATTTACCTGTGAATTAGCCAGTTTCATTGCTGGCGGTTGAGTTCGAGTCGTAACTTTTACGATTTTTTTGCGTTGGTTCCCCTCCTCTAAGGGGGACTCGTCCGTAGAACGAAGTGGCGCCCCATTGGCTGCCGCCATGCTGGGGGGCCTGGGTGGTGAAGGTGAGGTGGACACGGACGACGAGGAGGAAGGAGCGAGCGAGCGGGACTTCGATGAGCCCCTGTGTGCTCTGGTTAAGAACTGCAACATGCTGCACCACCTAGTGGGGCCTGCTTGTATCTTCCTCAGACAGGGCTTCGCACAGAGCCAACTTGTATGTATGGCATTCACACACACGCACACACACACACGCCCATAAATCGTTTCATCCATTCATTTTCACAGTGCTTTCTGTACAAGGGAAGGTGAAGTTCCATCATCACAGCCTTCCCATCTCCACCAATGAGAATTTCACCCTGTGAGTGTCAACCACCCCCCCCATCAATCATATACCACCATCTCACCACGTTTCATAAGAGTGTGTGCTAGTGTGAGCGAGGGTTTGGATCAGATTCGAACTTCGACATCCCACCAATATCATTTTATTTTGCAGGTGTGGACTAAGTTTAGCAGCACTAAATTACTTGTATTGCCAGACCTAATGTCAATGAGCTGCCTTGTAAACATTAAGGTGACGTCCACTGCTTTGTCAGTGAATTTTATTACTTTGAACTTACACTCACTTTCCCTCTGTATGAAATGTGTTGTGTCAATAAAGTTGCCTTGAATGCGATTCATGCTTTCAACACTTAACGTGAGAAGACGTTTTATTGGCACAGAAAAAAAACAAGTAAAAGTTGCAAAAACAGATTTTAGCGCACATCAAGATGGATAAGCAATACCTTAAAAAATAAACATTTCACACGGGAATATTTTTATGAATAAAAAGTAAAACTACTTTGTGCAAAACGGCCCCGTACTACAGCCAACTTCTGAACGATAATACGGGGCAGGCAGTGCAATTTGAAACGATAAAACAAAAGTCTCTGACCAAGTACGACTCTGTTAATCTCCATTCGTACCACAGAGCTGTTGAAAATAATTGGATCATTAGCGAACTTAACATCCCTACTTTGTCGGAGAATAGGATTTATTTTGGAAACCTATATGAAGTAATCCGACATGAAGTAACAAACCTTGGAAGGGTTCAACTTTTTTCAACCAGAAATTATTTTACAATACATTTGTCAATTGATTACAATATGTGTTGTCTTGGAACAAAACACATCAGTTACAGTATAAAGGATCTCTTGCACATACTGTACGTCCTACAGGAGTGGCGAGCTCTAAAAAGAGAATAGATTGTACTATAATGACAGTATAACTGGCCTCCCAAATTGTCTAGATTATAATTTAGATCATAAATTCACTTTCTAACAGTGCTGAAGGTATCATGTGTGCCTTTTATTTCAGATTAATGTCTTAAATAGAGATGAGGGGCATGACAGAGGTCAATAACGGAGTAATTTCCCGTTAGTGCAGCTTGCAGCGCTAATTGAAAAGAGCCATTAGGATGATGGTGTGGTCACTGGTCACAGCTTTACCAAGCTATAGGCTCCTGAGGTATTAGAAGACCTTGGGCTGATTCCAGAGGAGAAATGGGGGGCAAAGGGGCAAGATATGATTATTTTATATGTCATTGTAGACTATTCTTTTACTGTATTTTGTACTTGACCCCTGTGTGTTTTTGATGAATAGATAAATGTTATTCCAATGGGAAAAAGTTGAAAGTGGTCTTATAAACTGTGTCCACTGACACTATTCTTTTCTACAGCCTAAGAGAATTAATGTCTTATTATTATGATGATGATGATTATTATTATTATTTCAGGAGTCAGGAGTTTGTGGACACCAGAAACCGAGCTAACAGTGTTTGTCCAATATACTTTCATTTATGAGCAAATACCTACAAAAAAAAAAATGAAATTCCCACTCAGTACTCAGCTGTACTTTGTGTTGAGTGCTAATTAGCTAAAGTTAACATGCTAACACGCTAAACTGAGACGTTGGCAATGGAAGACATTGAGCCCACATCTGCTAACAAGCAGATATATTATCTAAATGATTTATTTACCTCCAACTCGCTGTACAAAACAGACACTCCTTTCCTTTCCTCTTCCTTGGCTTCTTCCCTGCATGTCAGTGCGCAAACGACTTGGATCGCTAGCTTCTTGTAGACATCCATTTTTGGAGGAAACTACCCTTGCGTTGCGCGTGGTCTTGTGCGTCTTTTTATAGACGGACTTGAATTCCTCCTGAAATGTGTGAACCTCTGTCGTGTGATGTGATCAACGCAGCAATTTGACAACTTTGAAAGCTGCACATGTTGCGCGTGTTTTCCCTGTGAGCAATATTAGCATGCTGACATTAGCGCTTATCGCCTCACAAAACTGCTAGTATGGCTTCAGTCGCTGGCCGTTGTCAAATGATCAGTGTCAGGACTTTCTTACTTCTGCCCAGTAACCCAGCAGCGTCCTGTATGAGCCACAACAGTTCTGAACTTGTGGGACGACTTCCTGATCTTACTTATGGATCGAGAAATGGAATTCCTCGACAGAGTACACAGATTAGTCTATCAGATTCATAGGGTGAGATTGACGGCATTTACTGTTTAATAATCCCCTTTGTTCTCTACAATGGCAAACTGAACTCTTAAAGGAGCACAATATACATTGCCTGTAGTTTGTATTCACACCCTTTTTTCCTTTGGCGTTCATCTGGTTTTTGCTACATGAGAGAATTGCTGGAATCCTTCCTGAAGCCAATTGTGGCGCCAACATGTTTTTCCTTCAAAACCTTTTGTTGATGCTGGGTCGCAACATTCGCTTGACTGCCTCTGTGCCAGACTTTTACCTCATCCTGACGGTCACAAATGTTTAGCAAAAAAGGCAAATTGCTAAATGTGTGTGTTTGCTGCACGTTCAGCCTGTGTAGGTGTGTTAATGTTTGTTACCCAAGTACTGGCCGAACCGCAGATGCAGATGAAAAAAATCAGCGGCACATAGGGAAATGAAAAACCGATAAGCCGTGATTCGTGATTTGTAATACAATTTACAGCTGTAATCTCCCTGCCACTGTTCTCTCCCCTGCATCCTCTAATCCAGGCACGTATTATTCCTGCTGCTGATGTCACAGCATGAGCAAACGTATCCTGCCTTCAACTTTTGTCCATGCCGCTACACTACTGAACCCGATTCAAAATAAACCGTAAATAGTTTGTTTTGCCGTGTGTGCAGTATCCCGAAGTGTTGCTGTGTTACTGTTTGAACTCGTTTATAAGACAGTTTAGACTCTACATTAAGATGGAGTGGGTTTCTTTGGGTTCCTCTGAACTCTTATCAACATGCAAACAATTTCCTCTGCTTTGTTACATGGGTTTGTGCGTACGGACGTGTGTGCCTTATTCCTGTGTGTTCGGGAAGGGGGAGAGTTTTTCATGCTTGCTGTGGAGCATATGCCCAGCTCAAAGCGTCTGCACCAGTCCGATGAGATTGGACACAAGCTTTTGTGGCAGATCGACTAAAAAGGTTATTAGGGTCAACCAGATCAAAACCCAAATAATCCAGTGATAGAATCTGTGCTCGGGCGATTGAACAGGGAACAAAAACGCTTCCCAGGAGCCTCTCGAAGCTGAAGCATTAAAATGTTTCCTGCATGTTTTGTTATTGCAAATGAGTGTGTGGACACAGAATGACATTAAAAGTGTGTGTTTAACCCTGACTGGCTGTCCATTTCTCTATATGTGTGTCCTGTCTTGTCTCCGCACCACCGCAGGACAGAGATCTACGACCAGAGGAAATGGAAGGTAGGTATCAAAAGCTTTCCTCCTCTTCCTCCCTTTCAAACCTCGAACCTTCTGTTTAAATGTGGAAAGCTTGTGCTTCGCCGTAGAGAATTTAAGACTTTCATGACTTTGCCCTCCGACTGAATGTCTGAGGAAGATCAAAGTGAAGTATTATTATTCAAAGGGGAAGGATTATTCTTCACAATTTAAGCACATCCCTCACATTCCTCGGGTCGCGCCCACACTTTCACACTCTACCTTCACAGGAACGCAATTTGTGATTTGAAGATGGAATAAATGGTCACTAAAAATTGCATTTATTTTTTTTAAATCTAGAAACACAATATTATAAAAAAATAAAGACTTGGATTGCTTAAAAATGCACTTAATGTTAGAGACAATCGCATTTTAAACAGTGGCCAAAACAAATCAGGTTAGCACGTTCGGACAATGTACCTGTTATAAAGGTCTTAGAAGTTATAAATGGCTTTAGTGAAGGTAATTAATCGTTTTTTAGAGCAATTATCATCGGGATTTTCTCATTTTCCTACAACAACTTAACCATAATGAATTTAAAAGATGCGACCAGAACATAAGACCTTTAGAGTATACAATATAGAACTGCAATATCTCTATGTTTCTACCACTTATTCAGTCTGTTTTTCCCTCACAGAGCTGCGTGAAGCATTCAGGGAGTTTGACAAAGACAAGGATGGCTTCATCAGCTGTAAGGACCTGGGCGAGTGCATGAGGACTATGGGATACATGCCGACAGAGATGGAACTGATAGAACTCAGCCAGCAGATCTGTGAGTCCTGCGCGCGCACATCCGTAGAAATACACACAAAGCAGAATGAGCTCAAACTTTTTACTTGCTGTAAACACTTTGCGTGAGAGAAAAAAAGTCTGATTGTCCTGGTTATCTTTTCGCATGCTTGTTAAAGCCACAAAAAAAGATCAGTTAACAATGTGACGTATCCTAATGCAACGGGGATTTTTTTCCCACTAAAAGTCATTTTGTTATTTTTTGGTGTGTATTCCTAAGAATGTCCAGGAATACGTGCGATCAGTGCGCCTTCGCAAGCCCCTGCGGTTACCTGTTTAGGCAGCAAAACTGCTCAGTTAGGTTTCAGAAAAGATTGTGGTCTGCATTAAAATAGGTTGCCTATGTTTGTTGTGGAAGGGCCTAGGATTTAGTAGGGACGATAGGGATATATGTCCTTGCTAATATCCAGCGACTACTGAATTGTCCTTCGCAGTAATTTGGATTTTAGAAAAAAGCTCCTCTAATACAGGCACAAATAAGAGAGAGAATAAACCAAAAGGCGGAATTCTAGTCTGTCAACTACAGCGGAGTATTAGGGCCACTGTTATAAAAAAGAATAATCTGAGATTTAGGGAATTAAATCATAATATTATGATGTTACGAGACCGGCAGCTCTGTGTCACTGTCTCTCCTCCCCTCCGCACTTTTACACAGCTTTGCTCCGTTTAAGAACTGTCTCTCTACTCCAGGATGCTTCCCGCTGAACATCTTGGGGAAGAGGCTGTGAGCTGCACTTGATCTGAGGTGGTGAAGTTAACATTTGAGCGTACAATAATAAGCCACACGATGGTGAGATGTAAGCCTGATCAGAAGTGTTTTATGTTAGTTTCGGTTTCTACCTTCGAGGAAGGGGGTACTTCCATTTCTGCAGAGCAATAACATAATGCACAGCAGACTGAAGGGCAGGTAGATTGCTTCTTGAAATATTATGACTATATTTTCTTATTCAATTATTACACTTTTTTTTTTTTCTTACGCTGCTTACACCACGTCACGGCCCTGCAGGTCCCGGCTCATGAGTATGTGGGTTACATATGAATTGATTACGTGGGCTATACGACTTACAGTGCATTACTTTTTGTAGGTATAAGTACAATGAATGAGAACGGCCTGAACAATGTCTTCTGTGTGCATACTTATCCCCCACCCCCCCACTCTAGGTGGCGGCAGAGTGGACTTTGAGGACTTTGTGGAACTGATGGGTCCCAAAATGCTTGCCGAGACTGCAGACATGATTGGAGTGAAGGAGCTGAGGGACGCCTTCAAGGAGGTCTGCCAGACAATTTATTAACTTATAGCCAAATAGATGACCATTTAGTCTCTGGGTGTCCCCTGAATAGATCACCCCCTTTCCCCCACTTTCCCTTCTAATGCCTTCCTTTTTTTATGTGCTTCCAATAAATGTTTGTCCACCCCGTCCGTTTTGTTTCCTAGTTTGACTCTGACGGTGACGGTCAGATCAGCCTTGGGGAGTTGAGGGAAGCCATGAAGAAGCTGATGGGGGAGCAGCTGAACCACCGCGAGATAGACGAGATCCTGCGGGACGTTGACCTCAATGGGGACGGACAGGTGGACTTCGAAGGTGAGTGATTGATACTTTAGGTGAGGAAAGTGACGGAAAAACATAGGCACCAGAAACTGCTTTCCGGTGGTAGTAAAGCGCGTTTTTTAATCAGGCTAAAGAAAGGAAGAATACAGTTGAAAGTGATACTATCCTTTTCTTCACCAACAATAACAACACTTCTGTTCTTTCCACAGAGTTTGTGCGAATGATGTCTCGCTGACTCCTCACCAAACCTCCCTTCTACTGCACTGACATGGACCAGACTGCACACTGTTAATCTTCTTGTAATTCTTCTTGATGTACAAAGACTCGTTGGTGTCTGTAGTTTCCTGTCACTTCATCATCTCTCGAGTATCTTGAATCCATTCAATGTGTTACTGTTGTATGAATGTAACAATGTAATATGTATTTAACATGTAACGAGAGATTGTAGTCTAAAGCTTCTCTTTAGAAGTGGATTTGAATTTGAATATTTTTCAACTGAGAAACCAACACCAGCAATAAGTATTAATATTTAAATATATATATGTATATATATATATATATATATATATATATATATATATACATATATATACTGTATATAACAATTTAATTTATGTACATTACTTAAGTTACATTAATGGGTCAGTTCGCACAAAGTCTTCTATCAATCAAGTTAAAATTAGCAGTAAAGGTAGGCGTTAGTTAAGGTGTTGAGATTTCCGAGAATTGTTTTTTTTCTTTTTTGTAATTTTGCTAAACTGGCCCTTTAAATATGCAGTTTACCACATTACCGAAGTGAAGTTTGGTGTTACATTCATATGAGGATTTATTATCACAATATTAATAATGCCACACCTAAACTCAAACAAAAATTGACTGTTATGACTGTGACTGAGTGATATTATTGTAGTGTCGATAGCAAAATGTCAAATGGGATTATGTATACACCTTTATTGCACAAACTTTCGCATAAAGTCATAGCAAATACATTTATTTAGGACTTTAGATATATTTCAACCAATGCTTGCAAATAAATCTTTATTGTAATTTTCAGTTTCAAAAATCGTTTCGATATACATTTGATAACATTAACAGGATGATTTGGTGTCTGCTACACACCCGTGCACAGTAGGTCTTGTTTGCTTATTCGGGTGGAAATTAATAGACACATTGTCTCAAAGTACATGTTCATTTTATGCAATCATATACATGTTTAATGTTTTGTACAGTGTCAGATCTTTTAAGAAATGTATTGTAAAATTGAATAACAGAGTGAAAATAAACTAGTTTATATTGATCAGATACCTCTTCTTTTTTCGTTCTTCCGCCCCCCCACCCAAGTCTAACTTGGTTCCATTTTGTTGATGAAATTGAAACCAGCTCCAATGAAATGATTCTCTGTCTCTTTGACGTCAATTTTCTGCATTTGCTCAGATGAAGCTTCATTTCTCACAAACTCTTCCAGAATTGATCTACATTGCTGATAAAACGCATTAGATCACCTCTTGCCTGGCACTTTTTGAGGTCCCCTATCAGTCTCTTTTTCAAAGCATGCGCCGTCTCACTGTAGTCAACACTGAAAGGTGCCATTGGCGGACTCCCGTGCCAAACCGGAGGAATGTACCAACTGGAAGTGTCTGGATCAAATTCCATCACATCTGAGCACTGAGTGATGTTGGTCTTCTTCATCCTGTCCTTCCGGATCACCTCATTGAGCTGTTCCACCAACTCTTTACCTCTCTTCTTCCTCTCTACAGCAGGCCTGTCCGACATGTTGGTATGCACAAAATGGCACAGTGGCTTCTTTCCCACATCCTCCAACCTTGTGAAAGCATGAAGCACAATCTCTAAGATGTCTTTCTCTCTGAAGTTGTCCCGGGGAACACTGACGATTGTGGCGTCACTAAGTGCCACAGCGAGCCTCGCTACCTTCTGATCACGTTCATGGCTGTGATCATCTTGAACCATCTGATTTGGTTTCAGTCCCTCTGTGTCGATGATCATGATGCAGTCGCACCCCAGTTCCTCCCTGACGTCTTTGTTGACATTGATCAGCTGCATGAACGCCCCTCTGGTGCATGTTCCTTTGCTGACCGCAAACCTGACCCCAAACATGCTGTTGAGCAGAGTCGATTTTCCCGAGTTCTCAGCTCCAATGATTGTGATGACTTTGAGCCTACTGTTGGAATGCATAGAGTTGTGAAGCTCCGTAAGCACGTTGGTGATCCATTTCATCGGGATGTTTGCTGCGTCTCCATCAACGAGCTCAAGAGGGAAACCATCCAGCATCATCTGAGCACAAAGTGCGGGGAGTAGTTCCATGTTTTTTCTCTGACGGCTGCCTTCTGGCAGGTGGTCCGCACATTCATACAGCTGGCCGCACTCTCGGAAAAAGTGCTCCAGGCGTAAAGAACAATCTGATATTTGCTGGTAAATTTCCGCAATTTTTTCTGTGTCTTGAGGACATTTCTCGCTTAGCGCTTTGTATCTGTCCTGCAGAGCTGACAGGTGGTGCCGGGACAGATTGTCCAAATCCATTTCCAGCCATTTAAGGAAATAGTAGCGCTGCGCTTCTGAGGTGACCACCCCGTGAATGAAATTTAGCATTGCAGCTGTCATCTCAAATCTTTGCTGTTTCCTTTTCAGAGGTTTTTTTTTTGCTTCCAAAGATTTGCGGTAGTCCTCAGTGTCCTCCTTTTTGCCAGCTTGTCGCAGTCTCCAGCACTCAATTTCCAGCCATGAAAGCTCTTTCCAGATGTGTCCCTGGGAAGGCAGTTGTTGGTCTTTAAATTCGAAGGTGTTGGCGACATGTTCGGTGATTTTACCCGCATTCTTCCACGCACTATGGCATTCATCCCTATCCTCATCAACAAGGATATCACAGCAGCGAGCTCTGTCAGCCAGATTTGCCAATGACACTTTGTTTGGCGAGTTTTCAAGCGCCTTAGAGATTGATTCCTGGAGGGCCTTTATCAGCTCTGCATCAGTCCTTTTATTCTGGTTCACAATAGTTGTCTTTAATCTTGGTTTCATTGTCATCATTTTGAGTGTAAAGGTTTTCCCCTGTACGCTGCTAATCAAAATGACCTCGGCTTTCACATGCTTTCCTTCCAGATTCTTGAAGTAATCAGTTTCTGATTCATCGCAGAAGATGTACACAGCTGCAGATGTCTGGCAGAGGAATGAGAATTGCTTGTCAAAGGCCCTACTGTCTCCTCGGAGGTTGGCGACAGCCAGCGGCTCAGCAAATTTATCTGTGTTTCTCTTCCCACACGGGAGGTACCAGCTAATTTCGACTAGCCCGTCTGAAATCCTCCTGGGTACGTCACCACACGCCATGTTACGATGATGAAATATGTCATGGCACTCCTTAGTGTTGCTGAGCAGTTTGTTCAGAATCTGAGACTTGGACGAAATCGTCCTCCCCAGCCTGACGAATGACACCAGGGGAATATCAAAGAGCACAATTCTTTCCCCACAGCTTAACTTTCTGAGTGCCTGGTTGGAGGGTTGGAAGGTTCGAACAATTTCGCGCATGGACCACAGCATCATGGTGATTTCTCTTGTTTCATAGTTGGGCATGAGAAACGGGACCGCAAACTGGCAGAGTGCCATTTTCACAACCATGTCCTGCTGAAGAAAGCTGTCGGAACAGAGAAACAATGCAGTTATCACGTCCAGAGGATTGATGGCGTGTCTCTTGTCTGTGTCCACATCACTGGACACGCATTTGACACTTCTAGCATTTGCGTTCAAAATCATAAGTTTCTTCAAAAAGGCCTCAGGCAGTGACTTTGGCATTTCAAGTTTGTTTTCTGATGTATCATTTTGATTAATCTCCAGAACAGTGCTGAGAGTGAGCTTGTTGTCATACTGGTCTTCCAGTCCGATCTTTGACAGCACCTCCCTGAGACATGGCTCTGTGAATGAACACGAAGAGACCGATTAATGTACAGGATGTTACATTTTGCTCTTTAGTTATTAGTTAAATGGGCACTCCACTCGTCTCTGAAGAGCTTTCTTGCAGAGCTCGTTTGTTTCCTAATACAGCTGCACATTGAAAAGGATTTTAACAGCCTCTCTACAGTTCCAGCATGAGCACCATGGGCGGATTATGAGACAATCGGCCCATGGGCACAGAAGTGCAAAAGGCCCCACCATCTCTACTACATAGGAGGAAGACACACAGACTTTATAGTTGTTTAGCCTCTTTTTATTGTTTTGTGTCTAATTGTCTGTCTCTTTGTGGTTGTTATGTTTCTCTTAGTGGTCTCTTTTTGTAGTTTTATTTTTCTTTTCCTGATTGGTTCTTGTCTCTTTGAGGGACATTTTGTAGGAAAAGGCCATGGGGGCCCCTGACACTTTGGGCCCCAGGGCCTGTTCCCTTCAGCAATCTATCCATGATGAGTTCAATAGTTTCAGCCAACAAAAGAATTTTAGAACTAACCTGCAAAATACTTCAGTAAAAGAAGCTAAACAACTGCAGGGGTGTGTGTGGGCGGGGGGGTGGCATAGGTTTCTAGGAGGGGGCCTCTCAGGTGTGTGTTCTGAGGGGCTCATTGTCTCATAACTTGTCCAAGGATCCAGCATTTTTGAAGCTTGACATTGAATGCTAAATCACCAGCTTACACCTTTCATTTGTTTTCTCCTCTCTCCCTCTCTCTCTCTGTCCCTCTCTCTCTCTCTCTCTGTCTCTCGCTCTCTCTGTCTCTCTCTCTCTCTGTCTCTCTCTCTCTCTCTCTCTCTCCCCCTCTCTCTCTCTGTCCCTCTCTCTCTCCCTCTCTCTCTCGGTCTTTCTCTCTCTCTCTCCGTCTCTCTCTCTCTGTCCCTCTCTCTCTCTCCGTCTCTCTCTCTACTGTGTTCACTTATTATATTATTTCTTGTAATATGAAAGTTTCCTTTTAAATACAATATAAAATGTATTTCAATCTGATATATTTCAATATAAAATTCACAGTATGTCATACATAGCACTCGTAAAAAGTTACCAGTATGGTCGAATATGCTTGGCATGTTATGAATTTTTTTTAAACGAAGGCGATATAAGCTCTCACCTGTGTGTATAGTTATTAAGACCGGTTTACTGCACTGATTGCTCAGCACTGTCGAGACAGCGATGATGTACTCTGTGTCTGGCTCTAAATCAGAGAATTTCTTGGAGCAGTCTTCGGTGTATATTGTTTGCGACACTTTGCCTTGACTTTGGAGAGTTATAAGGAACTGATGAGTAATTCCCTCCATGTTGTCCCCTTCGGTCCATTTCAAGGACACAGACGTGGCCTCTAAATGTTCTTGTGTTAAGTGTCGAGGGGCTGGTACCGCTGCAAGAGAGCAGTCGTTTGAAATAAAAATTATTTATTAAAATGGTAATATGAACACACTGCAGTGAAAAGGATATGTATTAAATATCTTGGCATCTCTAATATTACCTGTGAAAACAAATTTCTCGACCCATTCACTTAAATTACCATCCTCGTCTTCCGTGGCCACGCTGAATAAATACCGCTGTCCAAGTTCAAGGTTGTTTATTTCAAAGCTATAACCATCTTTGATGGTCAAGGGATCTTTCGACTTCATACCGGAGCTCCCCTCTGCTTTACACCACTTAACTTTGGTGCTCTTGGGCCCCTCCACTCCATTCGGCTGCCCCCAGCTCAGGACCACAGAGTTTGGCTTCACTGACTGGAACTCTATCTTACCAGGAGGGGGCACTACTGGCAAACATAAGACACATGTTAGACCTAAGAACCAAACATGATCATGGTGTGAAACTTTCTCTTTCAGTACCATGAGAAATAGTCCATCTTTTAAATTTTTTTTATCGTCTTCATTACTGCAATGTCCTGTACACAGGTATTACCCAGTTTTCCCTCTTTCGCCTTCAACTGATCAAAAATGCTGCCACGAGGAATATCAGTTCACTCCCAGTTTATTTTTGCAATGATTTTATATTGAATTGTTGACTAAGGCTGATCAGACTTTTGCAGTCCGGGCTCTGGAACAATTTACCTGCTGAGATTAGGTTTGTTAAAGCTATCACTGCTTTTAAAACTCTTCTAAAACATTATTTTTTAACAGCTTTTATCTGTGAATGTTATTTCATTACAATGTAATTATTTAATTGTATTTTTAATTATTATTATTATTATTATTAATATTAGTGTTTTATTTTATCTTTTTCTTGTGTGACGCACTTTGTAATATTGTTAATAAAAGTGCTATATACTGTATATATATATATCTATATATATATATATATAGATATATATATAGTTTATTATTATTATTATTATTATTATTATTATTATTATTAATGGTAAATGGACTTGCATTCATATAGCCCCTCTTTTGTAGTAATTTATCTGGGAGACAGTAGCTCAGTCAGTAGGGACTTGGTTTAGGAACAGAAGGGTGGTTAAAGTCCCACAAGGGATCAAGTATGGAGAGCAGAAGGTCCTGGACCCCCAGAATGCATCCTGGGTGCTGTATATATAATAGCTGCCCACTGGTCCTAATACTACAATGGATTAAAAGCAGAGTCTAAATTTTACTGTCTTTGTGGTACAACAGCACCTAGCGATTTATGGTTTATACCTTTGGCCTGTGAGTAAGACACACCTCTCATAAAAACTTTAGTATGAGAGGAAACTTTCCAAGACGCAAAAAACTAACGTTTCTTTTTTTCAGGTGCAGTAAATGCTTTATCAAGTGGAAAATGTGTGTAATGCATTTACATACCTGCCATCCAATTAGATTGCTTATTTTTTCGTCCAGATCATTGAAGGGTAATATTAACATATTTAAAATGTCTCACTGTGCCCTGTAATTAGGGACCACTTTTTTCCTTTAACCTTTATTTTAACTCAGAAATTCATTGAGGTAGATACCTTGCTTAGCCGAGTAAAAACAATAATCAACAAAATATTCTAGGCACCAAGAAAGATAAATAAGAAGCATTAATAATAAATAAAGCAGTTAAAAATGCAAGGCAAATCAACCAACTACAACAAGAAGAACTGGGAGAGAAATAAGATCAAAACAAAAAAAAAAAATGTTGACATAAGCTTTAGATTGTTCTACATGTTATGTTGCAGGTTTTCAATGAGAAAAACTGGATTTTCCAAGCTCAGTAAAATGTTCTATAAGGGCCCACATTAAAAGACAAAGGTACTTGTCTGTACCTTTGATGTATTTACTCACCTGTTGCAGGTAGTCTAGGGATCTGGCGTTTTTCACCACCAGAAATCTGTAATAAAATAGTATTAAGAAGAAAAAATGCAGCATTTCACAATTACAACATATTTTTCCTTCATTTACTCATTTGTTTACCTGACTTGGAGAACGATGTTTCCTCTCGAAGGGGGTTTCATGCCCTAGGTGATTTCCCTTTTCCCAAAGGCTGAGGGCCTGCATCTGATCAGATTTGCAGAGGGAATCTAGAGACCTTTTCTGTGGACAGTGTATCCACTCGAATTTGTCACACACTTCCATGCGCATGGGGGGCTGGACATTGTAGGAGCTGTTACAGATGCAGAGAGAATTTCTAATTGTTAATGGAAAGACTTCCGCCTTGGTCTATGTACGTCTGTGTGTTGTGTTGCAGAGATATCTACTGAAGTTAGCAGCTAACAGCTAGCTGCGCTGCGTCCAGGCTGTAATACCACTTGTTCCTCTAGAGGTGATAGTGAGTCAGTGTAGCTCCAGTCTGCCTCAGTACAGAGGGAGAAGAAGAACAGCTGCCTGACTGTAGATATTACAGCCATGTTCTGTGTCTGTGTTATAGTTTTGTTTATTAGATTACATTCAAAGTGGCAGAAACAAGAAAACCCTCCGCACCACCTCGCTCCGTCCTCACAGCTGCCAGGAGGATGTTTCTCTGAGTGTATATCTGTCTGCAGCCCCGAGAGACGCTGTAGCTTCAGTTAACAGTTAGCTGAGGTTCAGCCTCAGCACGGGGAGCTGCAGACTCCCTGTTGCTGCTGTCACACAGGTCCAGCAGCCGGCTGTGACTGCAGGGCTGGAGCTTGTTCTGGCCGAGCTCAAGTCTCTCCGGCCGCTGACTGAGGCTCCGTCTGACGGAGGCGGCTGCAGAGTGCCGGCTCTGCGACCTCTCTCCTCCCCGGCGGGCTGCTCTCCTGGCTGCACCACCTCCGGGAAGATGAGACGAATATGCCGTTGTTTTCTAGTTTCTGCCACTTTGGATTTAGTCCAATAAACAAAGTAACGTAACGTTACACAGACTACAGCCCCGGTTAACATCAGTGCTCAGTAAACACGGATGATCACGTGAAGATTATAAAACAGCAGAGTTTTTAGTTTTTAGAGTTTCAGCAGTTTGGTTGGATTCTGGTATTCTTGTCCACTGACTGACTGACTGACAGGCGTTACACAGGAGTAAATGCAATACACAATATAAAGATACATTAGAATACAATAACTATGCCATGGACCCAGTTTAGAGGTGAAATACTACCCTCTATTTCTTTGGAGCAGGTGGCTCGGAGTTATACATTGAACCTTTAAATCTAATTCCAATTAGGCATCAACTTTATGCTACTAGGTTTCCCAATGTTGAGCATCATAAGTCATTAAGGCAGTTGATAGCAACCAAAACAATGTATACACAATTAAATCAGGCTTTAACAAGGATTATTTTACCCTTTAGACACGTCGATGAGTTTACTAATCATACTTCTCAGTGTGTTTTATAACTAAAGTTGATAAATAGCACAACAGAAAAGAGGAAAAATACGTACTTTGGATTTTGGGGTGAACTGTACAGGCCTTTATCATCGAAAAAAAACAGTTTATGTCGTTTTTACCATCAAATATAACTCGTATATCATATCTCATTGTTCTTTTCTAAAATAAAGAGGGATGTCCTTTCATGACTTCCTTGTCTCACAAACAGAGTAAAAAAACTTTTACTTGAGCAAAAGTACATAGTCCTACTTTGAGTTTTAAGTCATCTGAAAGGTTTATGGATCACAGAGTGTTGAGAGAGTTAAAAACCCCATTAATAAAAAATCCCATGACGAATTTGTGAGTGAGGCTGTGAATGTATGTAATCTTACTGTTTGTCTTTGAAATGATCACGGATTATCATGGACCCGCTACAACTCTCGCTCAAAGATCCACCGGGCGATGACGATGGTGTCCTCCATCTGAAAGTCGTTCGTGTTGAGTTTTAACAATAACATCTTGCTTTCTATTTGACGTGCACATTTAGTCTCATATTTTCAACCTTTAGACCATCTTGGCAGTAAAAATACAACTTGACCCTTATCCTCTTGCAAAATATTACCCGTAGAAATCAGCTGTACTTGTGCAACAAAAGCAACCTATATTTATTTCATACTTTTTAAAGGTAAATAGAAAAGAGAGTTTCTTTCCATATGATTTTAAATATGCTGGAAGATCTTCTGTACCTTAGGTCATGGTCCTTCTTGTCTTTTGAGTCAGCAGACACTCCTGACGTGTCTTTGTCCTGGAACATAGACTGGAGACTCCTCACATTCGCCCTGAAAGGCAAATATTACAGTGATCTGACACTCATTGTATGTGATGTCCGATTATCTGATGAACTGCATGCACGAGGTGTTTTATCATCTTCATAAAGTTTCATAATGTCTACTGTGGCTTTGTCACATCTGAGAAAACAACTGTGATGATTTCATCAGAGACGATAAACAAAAACCTGCGTTAAAGCAGCCTGGTCTCCTAAAAATGACGTTCCCACACAACTAAAATGCATTCTTAATAACATTTCAAGGGAAATATATTTTGTCCCGGAATATGTTTTTTTTCTCTTTTTTTTTAAGTCCACGTAGGGAGTAGGACGGGAGTATGTTTTATTTAAGCCCTCTGCTGTTCACCAGGTGGACTGACAGTAGGTGACGTAGTCTGTCAAAGTGTGAGAACAAATTGTTTATATGAAAACAGGACAAATCATCCCTTACGGTGCTTTTCTGGGAGAAAACAATTCTGCTATTTTGAAATTTTCCAAGAAGTCGCTGAGAACAGAGTCAGGGAGTACAATTAAAAGTTCTGGGATAGAAAACAATGTTTAAAGTCACACGTCTGACTTAAGAGTTGCTGTCAAAATGAAGAGTGATGTCCTTTGAAGACAAGTCTGACTCAGTAAAGTCCAAAGTGGCTCCTCCAACCTGAAAGAATGACAACATCAGCTGGCTGTTGTTCCTGTCGAGCTTTGGATTAGACACCTTGAGCAACACTGTCTCCTACAAAATCACATTCCCACACAACTAAACCGCATTCTCAATTATGTGTTTTCTGTATTGTATGTATTTCTGAGATTATGGTTGCAGCTGTAAAACGCGTAATTCACGTTGTCAATTGAAACACAACAAAACGACTCGTCTATGTTTAGGCAATGAAACTACATTTTGCGTTTAGTAAAAGATTGTGAGTTAAAATAAGTCAACATTGACTGTTGGGTTTCATACGGGTCACAAACACCTGTCACCTGGGTGAATGTCCTGTGTTCATTTGAGCCGCCCATCCTCTGCCAAGCTGTCTTTGAGTTGTGGTAAAACCCATATCTACTCAAAATCAAATTATTAATACAATACATATTTGTAGATTGATAAATAGCACAACAGGAAAGAGGAAAAATACGTATTTTGGATTTTGGGGTGAACTGTACAGGCCTTCATCACCGTAAAAAATGGCCGTATAAGTCGTTTTTACCATGAAATATAACTCATATTGTCATGACTTTGTTTTTTTCTTCTTCCTGTTTTATTTTGTAAAGTACTTTCCCCTTGTGTCATGTTTAGATTACTTCCTGTCTTTGTGTTTTCCCTCCTGGGATTGTTTGCCCTTCCCTGATTTGATCCTCCTGTGTGTCACCCTGCCTGTGTCTTTGCGTGCCCTCTCCAGCTCGTTGATGTCATTAGTGTCTCTGTGTGTGTGTGTATATATATATATATATATATATCTGTTTCATTGTTCCTGGTCAGTTCGTCTTCCATGTTCCTGGTGTGGTCGCGCATGCTGTATACCCCTGCGTGTCCTGTTGTTCCCTCGTGCCTTCCTGTTTTTTAGTTTTTCTACCTTTTTGTATTTTTCAACCTGTCTCCTCCCTCAGTTTTTGCTTCGTACAGTTTTTTTTATTTAGATTTGTTTTAATAAAGTTCTCTTTTTGTTATAACAAACCTGCCTATTTTCTGATACGTATATCATATATCACTGTTCTTTTCTAAAATAAGGAGGGATGTCCTTTGATGACTTCCTTGTCTCTCAGAGTAAAGCAACTTTTACTTGAGCAAAAGTACATAGTCCTACTTTAAGTTTTAAATCATCTGAAAGGTTTATGGATCACAGAGTGTTTAGAGAGTTAAAATTTGTGAGTGAGGCTGTGAATGTATGTAATCTTACTGTTTGTTTTTGAACTCTTCACGGATAATCATGGACCTGCTACAACTCTCGCTCAAAGATCCACCGGGCGATGACGATGGTGTCCTCCATCTGAAAGTCGTTCGTGTTGAGTTTTAACAATAACATCTTGCCCTTGACCCTTATCCATTTGCAAAATATTACCCGTAGAAATCAGCTGTACTTGTGCAACAAAAGCAACCTATATTTATTTCATACTTTTTAAAGGTAAATAGAAAAGAGAGTTTCTTTCCATATGATTTTAAATATGCTGGAAGATCTTCTGTACCTTAGGTCATGGTCCTTCTTGTCTTTTGAGTCAGCAGACACTCCTGACGCGTCTTTGTCCTGGAACATAGACTGGAGACTCCTCACATTCACCCTGAAAGGCAAATATTACAGTGATCTGACACTCATTGTATGTGATCCGTTGTACTGTATGCACAGTGCAGAGTGCAGAGTTGAAGTGTAACTCTCTGGACATTCTGTTAATCAAGATTCAGTGTAGTCGCCATTAAGATGATCTAAGTCCTGTACGACCAGTTGTTTTGATTATGATTTGTATCAATTTCTTTCGTAGGTGCCTAAAGGTCAAAAAGACGTTATGGATTCTTACCTTGCATCGTCCTCCTCCGACCAATCCATCACTTTTTTGAGTCAGTTACAGCTTACACATCTCCACCTGCCGTTGGACTGTACAGCCACTGAACCATTACAGAGAGGGATCAACGTGCAAATGAAACCTAAAATTAGTATCAGAGTCACATGCCAACACCCAGCTTTGAACATTTATGACCAGACATCCTTGTAATCTAAGGTATGCTTGATAGTCGGTCATTTAAATTTGCGTAATGTTCCTGAATCATGACTTGGGACCGGGAAATGTTTCACTACCTCAGGGTACCAGAATCTCACGGGAATTGTACCTTTTAAATACGGAAGCCCTGAAAGGCAAAGGAGACATTTTTGTTATTTCTGGTCATCCATTTTCTAAGTCTGATCTAAATAGTTTTCTCTCCTGTGTTTATGACTTAAGCACTGGTGGAAAACAAATGTGCCAGGATAATCTTTCTAAATTCCTTAATTTTTATTTTTGTTTGATGTTCATCTGTGAAAAAGGGTGGGAAAAAAGTTTTGCCATGTGAATTTCTTTGGTGTTTGATGTTGTAATACTCATTTCAGCCACCACTGTGCACCTCGACCCCATGCTCCAAATACGACTAAAGGCATTCATGTTTCATTCCAGTTGCAGAGTTTTAGGAAATATATGGCAGTAATGTTACATAACTTGCTAACTCACAATATATATACATTGGTTTTAGAGTGCATGGAGAAATTAAAATTCAACTGGAAGAAAACATGAATGGTTTTAGTCATATTTAGAACATGTGATAATGGTGAACTCTGGTGGTCGAAATAAATATTTACAACACCAAACTCTTGTTCTGATCAGACTTAGAAAATGGATCACCAGGTTTATTTTTCTTGCTTGCCTTTCAGGGCTTCCATACTTATATGATTACATGTGACAATTGATTGATTGATTGATTGATTGATTGATTGATTGATTGATTGATTGATTGATTGATAATTCATCATATGTTTTAAATATGCCACCCAGTCCCAGAGATGGAAGAAGTATTCAAATCCCTGACTTAAATGAAAGTAGAAATAACAGGCTGTAAAGATGCTCCGCCACAAATAAAGGTCTTGCATTAAAAAACTGTATTTAAGTAAAAGTACAAAAGTATTATCAGCAAAATAATCTTAGTAAAAGTACTCTGTGATGCCTTGTTATGTAGAAGGACCAGCCAAATAATTGTTTTTTACAAACTGCTACCAAAATGTTGTCTCTATTAACTGCCAATTAGTCATCTATAAAGCCTTTATAAGTGATTTAATAAAGAGTAGTAAAGCCATTAGTGTTATCAGTCTGTTAATAGTACAATAGTTCACCATTAAATGTAGCGGAGTAGCATTTGAAATTCCACATAGCACAAGTACCTTAATACTGGATTTAAAGACGGTACTTGAGGAAGATTTATGTCAAAAGTCTGCAAGTTATAGCAGCAGCGGTATTATCACTTTTGGCCTGTATTCCCATGTCTGAATGTAGGGCTGAATGTAAGGCTACCCAAATAGTTTTCTATCAACATAATCAGGACATGTTTTCAATAAACAT
The DNA here is from genome assembly GCA_943590825.1 of Bovichtus diacanthus. Classification (NCBI taxonomy): domain Eukaryota; kingdom Metazoa; phylum Chordata; class Actinopteri; order Perciformes; family Bovichtidae; genus Bovichtus; species Bovichtus diacanthus. The sequence goes on from CALSBV010012168.1 coordinate 3,497,134, forward strand.
GTCTGCAAAACCTTCACTTACACTATAACGCAACGAATCTATGCAACCAAAGACATCATTTTTTGTATTCAGGTTTGGGCAGCGACAGTGATTTACACACATGTCCACAAAAATGTTTCCAGCTTTGGGCCACAAGAATTCCAATTTGATTATTTTTGCTCAAAGAAAAAAAACTGCTGTCAGTTTAAATACTGCATGTTGTCAAATAAAAACTTTTAAAAGTTATTTCATAACAAGGAACTTTAGCAACCATGTAAAATGAAGATGAAAAGACAATGATATTGACATAAGATTCAAATGGAGCTCAGGAGAGAATCAGATATATTGGAAAAATAAGATATACTGTATATATACTGTATATATACTACACATATGCTGTAGGCTATATGGAAAGAAAAATGACACAAATAGCCTACCTGAAAGAGTCTCCTGTTGGATCAGGACTCGGAGAACTGAGATAGAGCTGAACGTGTTGAGTTACAGGGCAGCGAGCTAACTGGAAGGAAGAAGAAAATGATATCACTTATAATCTCGCTGACCTCTCCCTCATACTGTGTGTTTAATATGTAACTAGTTCAGCACAAGACTATATAAATATATCGTACACCATCCCCGTATGAAACCAAAAGTGTTCAACATTAAATAAATGAAAAAGACATTGTGAAATGAATGACCATATGACACAATATGTAAATGAACCAACAATTTGGGAAATCGTTGAATAAAATGACTTAACCTCAACTCAATTATTATTTCATCATGTGTTTTCACCATAACTGAATATTATTTAATTCTTCTTATATTCTTTATATAAAAATGCCCTTTTTCACAGGTCTATGTTTGTTTCCTTTTGGCATTTTTCCCCAATTTATTCATGTTATTATTATTTTATTTATATTGACGACTTTGGGGCTCCATATAGTGTGTAATTGCGCGCGTGCATGTCTGTGTGGGTGCGTGCGTCCAAGCTATGATTACTTTGGGGCAGTTTTAAACATATTGATAATTCATTCACATATCTCATTTGTAAGGCAGTGTGCTCGTTCAGTGACATCATACACACACTCAGTTACAGGCGAATACAGTAAAATGAATGCATTAATCTTATCATAAATGATAGATGGAAAACATACAGTAGGCACAAACAACATACAGGCACATCACAATGTAAAAACCCTATATTTCTAAGTAAATAACACATGTTTCTCAGTTGATGCCAGTAGGAGGGGGTAATATCTTAATCACCCAAACAATATTGTGTTTCTGATAAGTGACAGTAAAACACGGGACGGAGAATGACTGACCACAGGTTGTGTGTTAAAGTGCATTCGAAGTATGTGAGGCAGAGACTTTATTTTACCTTTCTGAGGAGCGTCCTTGTACATGGAGCTGCTCCCACACAGTGCAGCCAAACTGAGAACCACCTACCTGTTTGAGTGGGTGGGGGAGTAGAGATGGACAGACAGATGAATACACACACAGATAGAGGGTGTCTCTGTGTTTTTACACACGCAGATTACATCTTCCACACCCAGCTGTAGCTGGCCGTCAGTGTCGGTTTGAGGCTACACACACATGTAACAAATCCTGTAAAAATTATCTCACTTTTTGAGAAGAAAAGTTGTTGTACTGTAATGCTATCTGCTGGGAATGAACTTGATTTCCTTTACGGACCTAGAAACTGAAAAGGTCCAGATTAAATATGACTGTGTAACTAATATAATTAACTATGTTCATGTGGAGCATAACGGATGCTATTTTTCTTTTAGATCAAATGAATGCCAGTATGAACAAAAACCAACAGGGTTAACAGAGAAATATTGTAGGTGTACACCCATGATATAGTATTGCACTTCCAAAATGTTGAGGGACTCAAAAGAGAGATAAAAAAAAAATTTAAAAAACTGAACAAAGTCGAAGCAACAGAGGCTGAGATATTCTGACATTGAGTCCCTAGTAATAGTCACGGTCCAAAAAACTTGATCCTACATTTCCCAACAGAATAATGTATTTTATTACACCTTCCCTGCCACCTAAATATCTACTTTTCTCAAACCCCACACCACCATTCATACATAGCTGAATGAGCCTACATGGCACAGGTCCAGGGGCCCAAAGTGCCAGGGGCCCCCCTGGCCTTCACCTATAAAATCTCACTCAAAGAGACATGTACCAACCAGGAAGAGAGACAGACAACAAAGAAACACACAAAGACTACAAAGGGACGCAAAACAGCTGCAAAGAGACACAAAGAGACTCACAACGACTATGAAAAGGGTCAAAACAACCAGAGACAAAAAACGGCCAACAAAATTGCAAAGTGACACAAAACCACTACAAATAAACACAAACCATCTACAAAGACAAACACAATTACAAAGTGACACAAAACAACTACAAAGACACAAAATGACTACAAAGAGACAAATGTTGACTACAAAGAGAGACAGAAATGAATTACAAAGAGACAAAATTGACTACAAAGAGACAAAAAACAAGAGACAGAAAACAACTACAAAGAGAGAAAAAATAACGACAAAAAGACAAACACAATTACGAAGTGACACAAAACAACTACAAAGAAACAAGAAATGACAACAAAGAGAGACAAAAAAAAAAAAAAACTACAAATTGACTACAAAATGGCTTTCTGTAGTATTCCCATGCAAAAAAATTACCATGATGACATCATCCGGGTAATTTTTTTCAAACCCTGAAACAATCCTCCAGAGCCACAGAGGACATGATATAACTGTTTTTACAGACTGAGTAGTACTCTTTATTTTCATGTGTAAACTCAGTGGAGTGGGCCTTTTGTATGGCATTCTCAATCTGTTAGAATATGCTTGATTGTGTCATCAGTGAATTATTATTGTTGTTGCCGCTGTTGGAAACATCAGGGGTATACCTCAGTTACAAGTTCCTTATTAAACGTATTAAATTAAACGTGTTGATAATCTAATGTATTATAGTTAATAGAAATGTATTATTGTAAATATGAAAGAAATGTTTGGTTTGTGTGGGCCAGTATTCATTATAATTCAAGTGTTTTATATTGTGCACATAGGGTGAAACATTTGTTTAAGTCTTTCCAAAAGACACTAAGGAGAAGGATATTGGAAGGAACACCTACAGCACTGAGAGAGAAATGAGAACACTCTTCAGCTAATGCGAAGGCGGTCTGAAGAGGAATGAGTAGGACTTCTGGCCACGGGACTGCCAGGCCAAATGGTGGAGGAGATCCAGGCAACAATGTGACAGACTTGTCCTCTTTGTAATGTTATACTGTTTTATTGTAAGATGTTGTGTATGGTGATCCTTTCATGTTCTGTCCACCCACTTGAGTATTTAATTATTGAGTTTAACACTCAAACACTGTTTGATCTGGACTATGTGGTTTTGTTTTGATCAGATTTGACCGTAAACTGCCATCAGATTTTGAATCAAAGTTTTCTAAATCGTCCCGAACGCTCATAGTAAGAGGCTTGCAGCACGCAGGCCAAACGAAAAACTGCACTGACAAAACAGTGAATAATTTGGCCACAAATAGACACTAACTAATCTAAATGTGGGTGGGAAAGAAGGCCCATAGGGAACTTTATTAAAATGATGATGTAAACTTGAAAATGATAATGTAATTCCACAATAGCATTATCATTTTAGACACTTTGTGTGTACTATATTGTTATTTTTATTGATTTATTGTTGTGTGTATATATGTGTCTATACATGTGTATGAGTATGAATGTGTATGTATATATATATATATATATATATAAGTGGGTGTTCAGGTGTGTATGTATGTATACATAACATTTCATTGACATAGCAGGAACTGCACTGAGCTGGTTTAAATCCTATTTATCTGAGCGATCTCAATTTGTACGTGTTAACGATAAATCCTCCATGCAAACCAAAGTCAGTCATGGAGTCCCGCAAGGTTCTGTACTTGGACCTATTCTATTTACCTTATATATGCTTCCTTTAGGCAATATTATAAGGAACCACTCCATAAACTTTCATTGTTATGCGGATGACACCCAATTATATCTATCAATCAAGCCAGATGAAACCAATCAATTATCTAAACTTCAAGCATGTCTTAAAGACATAAAAAATTGGATGTCCTGCAACTTTTTGATGTTGAACACCGACAAAACAGAAGTTATTGTACTTGGCCCCAAACGCCTCCGAAACGTATTGTCTAATGACATAGTAACTCTGGATGGCATTAACTTGGCCTCCAGCACCACTGTAAGGAATCTCGGCGTTATCTTTGATCAGGATATGTCTTTTAACTCTCACATAAAACAAATTTCAAGATCTGCCTTTTTTCATCTGCGTAACATTGCAAAAATAAGGCACATCCTGTCTCAAAAAGATGCAGAAAAACTAGTCCATGCAATTGTTACTTCAAGGCTGGATTACTGCAACTCCTTATTATCTGGTTGTCCCAAAAAATCCCTTAAAACTCTTCAGTTGATTCAAAATGCTGCGGCACGAGTATTGACAAGAACTAGGAAACAAGATCATATTACTCCTGTATTAGCTGCTTTGCACTGGCTCCCGGTAAAATACAGAATAGAATTCAAAATCCTTCTCCTGACCTACAAAGCGATTAATGGTCAGGCTCCAGTTTATCTTAAAGATCTCATAGTACTTTATAAACCAACTAGAGCATTGCGCTCCCAAAGTGCAGGGTTACTTGTGGTTCCTAGGGTTTCTAAAAGTACAATGGGAGCCAGAGCCTTCAGCTATCAAGCTCCTCTACTGTGGAACCAGCTCCCAGTGTGTGTTCGGGAGGCAGACACCCTCTCCAAATTTAAGAGCAGGTTAAAGACTTTCCTCTTTGATAAAGCTTATAGTTAGGGCTGGCTCAGGTTTGCCCTGGACTAGCCCCTAGTTACGCTGCTATAGGCTTAGACTGTCGGGGGACTCACTCCTCTCCTCTTCCCTATCTTTCTCGTTCTCCTCTCCCTCTCTATTTGATATGCATTCATGTCCCTTAAATGCATGTTACTAACTCACCATCCGGGGCATCATCCCCGGAGTTTCTGTGTCCCTTATCTGGCAGGTTGCCACTATTAAAGATTACTTTTGGACCGCGAATCGTGGCTGCACCTGTTGCCCTGGTCCTGCCTGACACCAGGAAGCCTTGACATCCCTCTGGATCCATCTTTTTTTTATATATACCATCGTATCATGTTTTCTGTCGCATAGATTGTCCATGTTGTATTTTTAACTATGCTGTTTGTTCTGTACACACGTCACCTATTGCACGTCTGTCCGTCCTGGGAGAGGGATCCCTCCTCAGTTGCTCTCCCTGAGGTTTCTTCCATATTTCCCCCACTAATTGTGGGGTATCTTTTAGGGAGTTTTTCCTTGTGCGATGTGAGGGTCTAAGGACAGAGGGTGTCGTACTTTGTACAGGCTGTAAAGCCCACTGAGACAAATGTATAATTTGTGATATTGGGCTATATAAATAAACTTGATTTGATTTGATTTGATTTGACATAGTATATGTATATATTCATATTTATTTTAATTTTTTTTATTGCTGGGACTCCCTATCTGTATCACTTGATTGAACTTGATTTTCCACTTATATAAGTGTGTGTGTGTGTGTGTGTGTGTGTGTGTGTGTGTGTGTGTGTGTTAAAATGAAAATGCAATATTCCAATTTCATTTCCATTTTCACATACTTGTATCGGTGTTCAATGACCATACTAAAATGAAAATGGAAATAGCTGTTAGGCATTTAATGTTCAGAGTCATACCCCACTGTACAGTGGACACTACTCAAATGTTAATTAAAATATGAAAATATTAAATGCAATATAAACAATGTGCCAAGATTTTTCATTTATGCAATATTTAGGTCAAAATAAAAATGACAATGCAATATTCTAACAATAAACTTTTTTTTTTTAAATGGCATTTCACATTTAATTGATTAAAGATTTAACCTGCCCTTCAGTGGACAACATTCAAATATTTAAATACATTTTAAAATTAAAATGCAATAAAAAAAATGTAGCCTAAATTTCCATTATTTAAGTGACTGTTAAAATTAAAATGTAATTTTAAAACCATTTCAAAATCAAAATGCAATATTCAATATTCTAAATTCAAATACAATGAGCGAAACGGCGCCACCATTACGTGTATGTCACAATGCTCTCTTGGTGTCAAAAAAAAAAAATGCAGTATGTCAGTCCTGGTCAACAATTGACATCCTAGGATGTCAATCATTTTCTGTAAGCGGGACACCATATTCTACCTTTCTACTTCCGCAGCCGTTGCGTGAAGGTGACGTCCCAAATACCCAAAAATACTTCTTAATGACATCCCATAACCTGGAGCACATAGGTCAGTACTGATTAATCTAGTGATTTTTTTGCCACATCGCACACAAACAAATTATATTGTTCCTAGAGAGAAAACACAAGTCCTGCTTGATACTTAATATCTACAGCTTTAGCTGCCGTGTCCAAATTACTGGAGCCTAATGAGGAACTCTACGAGTGTGATTGATTACACAAGTGGCACATGGTGGATTATTTTATTCAAAATCACTTATTTTATGTGTTTACATGGATCAATATATACATTGTTTATAAGATTATAAAATAAGAAAAAACATTTTAATTGCAAAAGCAGCCATTTTTCCACGTGTCAAATTAGATTAGAGTTAAAACACAGATTGAATGGTTGTTACATATTGGATTATGTGTGAACCTTCGTACTGGCTGGACACACAAAGGCTGCAAAATAGCTAACATTAGTAGAATATGAAATATCTCACTCGCCTCTTTTAGCTGTTGGCAGACCGGGCCTGGGGCCAGAGGACACATCAAGGAAGCTCAAGCTCCATAAATGAGTTGAACCACTAACATGATCATTTCTACAGCATGTACAGATATATACGGGAATCTCAGTCCCCTTTGAACCGACCTGGTTCCACATTATCATGACAGTCTGCACCCGCACAAATTCACAATACAATAATCACAAAACATTAACCAGTAGATTTCAAGGTTATAGCTCTTAGCAATGCTGTGTGTGAGTGTCTGAAAATGAGTCACATATTTTGTGATATTGTGTGTGATATTTCCATTTTTTTTTACAATTCACAGTCCCTAATATCTTTTGTATAGTACACCGAAATGATATAATGATCCTCAGTACCAGCCAAACCTCTATACCTCTCTGTACAGGGAAACTACATCTCACAGATAAAAAATTGTTCTACTTGACAGTTCTCATCATTCCAGTCGCCCCTCCCGACCGCACGGTGCCATAACTCCACACAGTCCTGGTTCCGCCCGGCATGGCTGTTGGGCTGGTCTTTACCCCAGAACCTGCAGGACAAGGAGAGACATCCAAAATGAGAATAAGTACTGCTCTATCCTCTGACTGTCGCACAGGTTCTCAGAGATATGAGTTTAGTTTCTTACGCTGTTGTCATTGGTGTCCCATCTACCCATTTCCACTGCCCTTCTATTCCATTGTCAGACAATCCAATCCAGACTTCTTTATCACTTGAATACAAGCCATTGATGAAAATCTATGGGGGAAGAGACAGAAATAGGAAGTTATTGCAGAGGTTTCTCACACCAAGAAGTTACATGACGTCATGTCATACATGCAGTTACTGTTAGGGATGACACATGAACACATTAATTAAAGAGATTCAATTAGATTAAAGCTGCATTAAACATATATTGTTTTATTAATGATGAATGAAATAGTGTTACGGATGAAGCTAGCAACAGGCCGGTGAACATAGTGGAGATATTTCCCTCAGGGGTTGGTGGGGACCAAAAACAGAGCTAAAAGAGAGTGAATATTGGACTTACACTCGTGGGGTTGCCAAAGACATTACATTACATTACAGGTCATTTAGCAGACACTCTTACCCAGAGCGATTTACAGTGAAGTAACTACTGGGACAGTCCCCTGTAGCAACTCAGGGTTAAGAGCCTTGACCACTAGACAAACTAGACTACCAACAACCAAAGACTCTGAGTTTGCTGTGTATACATTTTTTTGCAAACACTTTAGCCGTATACATTTTATAAAGTTTGCCAATGCTATGTTTACAACCTATTCCGAGCCATTAAGAATCAATTAATGCAGCTTTACCTACAAGTAGCAATAGTGTACCGTCCCTTAAAATGAAATGGGGGCATGTGACTCATTGACATCGATTCGAACTTCATTGTACGCCGCAGTGTATGCCGTAGTTTAGCGGGCTGCCATCTCTTAAAAATCTGGGTCGAGAGAGTAAAAAATTGTAGTCGCTATTGACAGTATCTTGGCGGGTTTGTGCAGGATGTCCCATGTCGCACTAGTGACAATTCTTTATGACCAATCAGTGGTCTGCACTGTTTTGAATCCACCTTGTAGTATCGGCTCAGCTCGCTTGGAACCTCGAAGCGAGTTGGTACTATCTACAACGTACTACCACTTTTGCTAATAGAAAACCAAAAAAGAGTTGAGTTGAGTAGAGCTGTGCCGTACCTTGCAGTGGAAATGCAGCATTGAAACTGTATTAAATCGTTTGATAAATGTTAACCTGCCAAATCTGCTGAGTCGGGTAATAATTATTTGGGGCTAGATCACTACGAGCGATCCCATTCACATTACACAAAGTCAATTGATCCATTGTTAATGTGAAAATATGGATGAGTGCGACTTTTAAAAAAGCTAATTCCCAGTAGTACAGTCATGCAGATACAGACAAATGCACCCAGCTACACAAACCATTTCCTCTTCGCTTGTTATGATTGCCAGGTCGGCACCTTTGGTTTGACAGTAGGTTCTGCTCAGAGTCCAGGTTTTCTTGCTAGCAGATGGCAAGTAGCAGCTGTGCTGAAACTTGGTCCAGCCAGTGGGGCATTTCCTAGCTGAAAATGAAAAATATAAATTGATCAATAAATGTTTACAAGCATTGAGTTGGAGTACATTTTTAAAGTGGTGGTGTTTGTATGGTATGGCTACTGGTCCTTTCAGCTTTTTCCAGAATAAATTTGACAGGAAGGCAATTAGCATTTTGCCAGTTGAGAAGTCGTTTTGCAATATTAAACATGCCCCTTTCTGCACGCAACTGAAATGTTATATTTCTTTCCAGTGTTTTCTGGCCTTGACTAAGCATAAATCTGAACAAATTTTCCAAATTAGTAAAACGTTTTTGGCTGAAAAGTGAGTTTTTGCTGTGATACTGAATTTAGTCTTTGGGCCTATAATACATTTTGTTAAGTATTTGTATGTTGTATATATAACTACAGGGAGTACCATCAAATATTTAGTATCTAATCTATGAACTCATAATAAATTTGAACATCAAATATATTCAAACATATGCAGAACAAAAAGAGAAAGACATTCAATAAACACAATCTCAGCATTTTTCCCAATTTTTCTAAAATCCTGAGATTTTTTATGTCATCTAAAAAAAAATGCTGTAAAAGTTGTACTGTGAAATACTTACGTATGTCGTACCAGATTTAAAGACTTTAGACCGATCAGAACAAGTACTGTGGCTTATTTGGGCACAAATGTTAGTTTCTTAATTCTTTCTGCTTACCTGGAACTAGTACTTTCAGCCTCTCAACCTCCACCTGCAGTGTGTCCCTCACAGCAGTCAGATTGTCATTCTTCAGCTTCAACAGGTCTCTCTCCACAGTTGCATTTTTGCAACTGTTTTCGAGTTCCGTTTTTTCCTGAACCAAAGACGTGTAAGAGGCCCGCAACTGATCTGTGGCTTTCATCAGCAGGTTGTAAGTGGCCTGCAGAGTCGCTTTAGATAGCGTCAGGTTTTGGTGACTGCTTTCTATCTTGTCTTTCTCACTGTTAGAGAAGTTGTATCTGTCCTGTAAATGCTCTACTTTCTTAATCATGTCATTGTAAGTCACCTGCAGCTGCTCTTTTGATCTGGTTGCATTATTGAATTTGTTCTGTAAATTGTCCCTTTCTTTGGTTGCAGAGTCATAACCAACCTGTAGCTCATTTTTGCGTTTGACCACTGAATCGTATTGTTTTTGTAACAAGTCTTTGGCAGTAGACATGGCATTGCTATTAGTCTGCAGCTGGTCTTTACTGGCTTTTAGCTGTTCTATCTCTTTCTTGGCAGCAGCATCACTGGCTTGTAACTGGCTTTGGCTGGCTTTTAGAGTGTTTGTTTCTTCGGTCAGTATATTGTTATTGGCCTGTATTTGGTCTCTCTTTTTAGATAAGTATTTGTTTGATTCCTGTAAGTTCTTGAGGGTGGTCTCAAGACTTTTTTTATCATTTTGCGCGGTCTTCAGGTTCTTCTGTAGCTTCTCTTTCTCGTTATTCATGGCTGTGAGGTTGTTCTCATGGTTTTGCTCTACTTTTCGGTCTGCAGGAGATGAGAGATATCGTTAAATGATATCATTTTACTATGGCACCAGGCCACCTTCTAAAACACAGACACACAGACACACACACACACACACACACACACACACATACCCATATATATATATATATACATTTATATTAAACAGAGAAAAGAAAGAGGCAGACTCACAGTGGACACCCTGACCTATGACCCCAGCCAACAGGAGAATGCTCAGCAGCCCGAGACAAACCGTAGCAGCCCTGAAAGGGCGGTTCCTCAATCGATAAACTGAATGACAGCAAGAATAGAAACAGAAACTTCAAATTAATGAAGCCAATGAACTGCAAGTACCTCAGAACACTTCATTCACAACACATTACATATACCAACATAAAACACATGTATAATTTGTATAATTTATAACAAACGAGTGGGCGTGTACCACCTTATTAAAATAGCGGCTTTATGGTTTCAACTTTAGTCGGTTGATAGGGACAAAATCTTATCTCACAGTATAAGTCGTTTAATATTGATTTGTATTTACAGATGAATTTAAAGTCAAATTCAAAAAATGGTTATAGATTTTGTTTTTATTCTGAGAGTCAAATATCTCCGAAAATCACAATCCGACAAATCTATAAATCCTCTATTAATCAGTCCTGATTTGCAATATTTCCCACATAGATCTAATATAAACCCCATTAAAAACCCCATGGCAAAATCACTGGGGGTTGACAGTTTTCTATATTGTCTCATGTATTGGCATGTAGAAATAGCTTAGCTTCTTTTGTCCCAGTGATTTCCTACTATTTTCACCATATCGTGCCAAAATGTTCTGTTTCACAGTGATACAATTGGAATAAAGAATTAATCATGGATGATTACTTTTTTTTGTTTTTTCTTGCTTTAATCTACAGTACCTGCCTGATGCTGCTGGCTGTTGCCAGAAACATGGTTCCAAATGGACTCTAATGTTGCTCTATATTGGCTGAGTAAATAGGCAATGGTTAGCTAAAACATTAATCATACAAACTTTAAAACGCTAAATGTTGAAGAAGATTTTATTTAGGTTTGCCCCCTTTTGGTTGATTAGTTGATCTTCTGGTATTAGTTGACAAAAATTTCTTTAGTCGATTAGTCATTTCCTAATGCTTTCTTTCATGCTGAATTACTTGTTTCCAAGAAACTTATGAGCCGATCTCTGGTAAACCCAAGATTTTCCATGATTCTTTGTGATGAATTTCCGTTTTACAGATCTGTCCATTAATCAACTAATTGATTTGTCGACAAAATCATATGAATGTTTCTTTAGTCGAGGACAGCCCTAGTTATATTTAACGCTCATTCTGCTGCTCCAAGTGGCAAAAAAAAACTACAAGTTCCAGAAAGAGTACATTTTTAAAATTTGGGATAGTATTTCTGATTTCTGTTGAGGGCTTTGAGACTGAACTAAAAAAGGAAAGTTGTTGGCTGTGAAACCAAATCTGTGAGCAGAAAAATATTAAAAAGCTGTGTGGAGCTGAAGGGAATGGACTTTTTCTTTAATGTCTCATGGTTTAAATTGTTTATAATGTCTCATCCACCCGATCCTATTTGGATTGAAGTTCTTATTTTATTACCTGAATGCCGAAGCTTGCTGCCATCTTCAAAAAGTTGGCTATACCCAACTTTACTGTTGTCCATGTCCATGTTTGTCACTGTAGAGGCACTGTACTCGACAGCCATATTTGCGTCTGATTCATGAGCTGGAGTCTCACCAGCAAAAAGAAAAAAAACATTAGTATTATCCTCTAAAAGAGCATCTGAGTTTTTCAATAATGTTACTAGAAAATCTGTCCCCTTTCAATTATTTCCCTGTCAGTAAGTTCCTATCTTGACATAAATAGCATACTGCAGACCTTGTATAATCTTTACCAGGATTGAAACATCTGCAAACTTTGTCAAGGTGAAACTTCTACTTGGCTGTTGCTGATTGCATAAAAAGTTGGTGGCTTGTTGTACTGCAATAAAACCAGATTTAGACCTTAAATACCATGAATGTAGAATGTAAACAAAGTTATCCTTACCTCTGCTTGTAGAAAGAATTGGAAATCTTGGAGAGCAAAATCAAACCTATTGACTTCCTGTAACTTCACCCTGCAAAAGCGTTGCACTTGTGCTTTGATATGTGCCAAACTCCCTTTTAATCCTTGACAGTTTACTTTACAATTGTGGCCAGTGGGGCAGAAAGTGAGGGTTGGTCAGTGGGCGGAGCGAGAGCCTCCGTCCTTCCCAATTGCTAGTGAGTAAGTCAGAAAATTCAGATTAACGCTTAAAGTTAGCTTGAAATTAAACTCAGGATACTCTTAGATCCCAACTCTGATGCTGCATCATAAATAAACTTTAAACCAGACATGATGAACTCATGGTTGGACTAAACACCTGCCTCCGCCGAGGGTCACCAGGGAATGAAGACCCTTGTTTGCGATGATGAAAAATAAAGCACTTTCAGTTGGTGTGATCCAAACAGAGCAGCGGCAACTATTTGCCAATTTCACAACATAGACCACATGTTGACATGAACGGATGTGAGGAAGAACAGATTTCACAAAGCACCAAGATGCTGAACCTGCAGATTTTATGTCAGCTTACTGTGGTGTCAGGTCGATTGCGCAAGTTTTTTGTTCCGGCATGTATGACAGCAAAAAATTGTGCACTGGGCTAGTAAATGCGTTCTGTGTACAATATTTAACCGTATTGTGATCATAATGAAAACAGCATGTGTGTTTTATACCTTTAGAGCACTGGTTGGTTAAGGTGTACTAAAATGGCAATTTGGCATAGAGATTTTTATATTATTGAATAATGCAGTAAATCAGATCATAAAATAATTCAAACGTACTAATCACTCTTACACACTGCATATAACCACTATATTTGAAAAAAACTTACTATTAAAGCAGGGTAGGCAATGTATTTTTGTCAAAATGTTCATAACAACATATTGTAGTTCAAGTGGTCTGAGCGGAAAGAGACTTCTGCACCTCTTCTTGGCTCTATGTTTAGGGTTTAGAAAATGCAGCCTGTGGCGGGAGACTTTGGCCAATCACAGGTCATTTCAGAGAGAGAGCGTTCCTATTGGCTGTTCTACAAATGCAGATGCGCGTGCACGTATATCCGGAAAAAAATCCTGTAGGAAAAGTTTCTATTCCAGCATTTGCAATAACTGCATACACTCCAAAGCCACTGAAGAAAAGAAGACAGACTTATGAGAAAGAGAGTCGAACAATATCGGCAAAACCTTTCAGAGATGTAGAGAAAATGTTGCTAATAGTTTAGCTTCAGCTCACGGCTGTGGCTAGCATTGTGAGTTGTTCTGTCTTATAATATTTTAGCTTTCTGCGTGATCTCAATCTTTGCAGCATAGCCGTGACGGCTTAGCGGTTAGCAGCAGGCTGAAGTATTAGCAACATTTTCTTTACATCTATGAAATGCTTTACCGATATTGTAGCAAGCCTCGGATCACAGTATCAGAATCAGAATCAGAAAACCTTTATTCGTCCCACAGCGGGGAAATTTACAGCGCTAAAACAGTAAAGAGACAGTGCAGATAAAAGGGCAATATAAAATAAGTACAAATATTAGAATAAAAAAATAACAACCATGGTAAGTAAGTAGCAGTTTAACATAATACAGTAAGTGAACATGTGAGAGTAAAACTCTACCAGCCAGTAATAACAATAATACATAGTATTAAAAAAAAGGATGTATTGCACATAGGTATTGCAAATAGTAACAGGGTGTATTGCACATGAACGGAGGAACAGTGGTGTTACAGTCGCATTGAGTGTGTGGTGGTCTACCAGGGGCCGTGGAGATTGTATAGTCTGACTGCTGCAGGAAGGAAGGACCTGCGGTATCTCTCAGTGTGACACTGCGGGTGAAGCAGCCTGTCACTGATGGAGCTGTTCAGTGCGGACAAAGTGTCCTGGAGGCGGTGGGACATGTTGTTCAAACGGGGACGACAGCTTGGCCATCATTCTCCTGTCTCCCACCACCTCCACAGTGTCCAGAGGGCTCTCCAGGACAGAGCCTTCTTTACCAGTTTGTTAAGTCTCTTCCTGTCAGTGGCCGAGAATCCGCTGTCCTAGCAGAACACTCCATAAAAGATGGCTGAAGCCACCACAGAGTCGAAAAAGGTCCTCAGGAGTGCCTCCTGCACTCCAAACGACCTCAGTCTCCCCAGCAGATAGAGTCTGCTCTGTCATCTCAAAGGGATTTACAGGCCCAAGTTTGCAGAGAAAACAGACATTGGGATCACGATTTTGATCATGTTTGAAACCAATGACTAGTACTGGTACAGGTTACTGTATGAACATGCGTGTGCCTTCATGCGTGTGCCTTTTGCAAAAAAAACTGAATTACAATATGCTAAAAGGTTATTATGGAATTTTTGCCTAATAATGCCAAAAATAAAGTACAGCTTTAAGCTCACTTTTGCAGATCAACAGTAATTGGTCCAGTTAGAACAATGCAACCTGGAGCTAACAATTCAAAAGATTTAATGCAGTGATGAATTCAGAAAATGTAACGAGGAAAAGAAGGTGTTCCAGTATTTAGGATATCTAGCATTTTCTTTCTTCCTTTATTTAAGCCACCCCTGAAACAATTTAGATGTAAATAATTTTTATCAGGAATGATTTACCAATATGTGTGTTCAACCCGGAGGTAATAAATCCATCTATCTGTTATTATTAGCGAGTAGCCTACACAACCCGATACAAGAGTCAAGCGAAAATAATTCCCATCTTTTATAAATGGAATGCAGGTTGTGCCGTATCCTAAAGCAAGAATGGGGACAAACTCATAGCTCTCATTTAACATTTTATCTTATTTCTGAGAGCATTTTCTAATTAAGTTCTCAGTTAATATTATGGATTCTGCATGTTTTTCCAGAGTCCATACTGATATAAGCTAATAAAAATAACATTCATTTTGTAAGGAAGTAAAATATTAAACAGTAATAGGCTACCAAATGTGAGAAATGTTGTTGATGACCCTTGCACCAATGGGTCCACAGCTTGTCAGCCGCCCAGCAACTCTGCTTAGTCAGCAGTCAGGTTCCTGTGTGAAAAATATGTGATGCAGCAAATCAGCATTCTCTATACGACACAAACCTAATGCAAAAACCACAGGCAAACTTCTCTCTTTACACACTATATCAACCTCCACAACAGCTCCACGGAAAACGGTCTCAACTGCAACTCACTTCACCAGCAAGCGTAGATGGTGGATGTTGTTTATGGCATGTGCCCGGCTCTCAAGGCTCGTGTACCCCGTATTATTTAAATAGGTACTCGGTATAGTTCAAAATAATTATGGTATGTTCTCTTTAAATTCCTCCCAACTGCCACATTATTGCTGTAGTGTTCCCTTGTACCTACATGTTTGCATGGATGGATTACTGAACAGGACTACCGAGCACAGGCCCGGGGGCCCAAAGTGTCAGGGGCCCCCCTGCAAAATGTCACTCAAAGAGACACGTAGCAACGTGGAAGAGACTGAAAATTACTACAAAGACGCACAAAAAGACTACAAAGAGAGCAAAACAACAACAAAAGAGACTCACAAAAAGGGGAAAAACAACCACGGACAAAAAGAACAAAACAATTTCAAAGAGACACAAAACAACAGAGAGAGGCTCAGCAACCATAAAGTGTGTGCGTCTCGCTCCTGTGTGGGAGAGGTGGTGGGGTCTTTTGCATGTATCTGTAAGTACTATATTTGTACACGAAAACGTGAATTGGGAACAACAACACTCTACGCTGCTGGTCGTGATCTCAAGCTTTACCTTGTGTCTGTGTGTTCAGTCTTTTTCATTCAGCATGTAAGGTCAGGCATGTTGCTGTGATCCACGTTTAGTTCGTCTCACGGCGTGTTCTTTTGCATATTCATGCGTTTCTGCATCTAGCTGCAGGCAAAAAGCTCTCCAAAGGGACAACAGTGAAACTGAAATAGCAGAACTAAATGGTAAAATCCTAGTTATACTTTAGTAACCCATAGCTGTTAGGACGCTAAAGAATTTTTTTTATTTCATGGCATGTACTATGTTAATGGTCATTTATGTACTTTTATAAGGACTTGTGGAGGATACTTTAATGAAATGCAAGCTACAGTACCATAAACTTGCCGCTGAGTAAGCCAATTGAGGAGAAACTAAGAGTCCTGACAGAGTCGGGACCAAGAGCGAAGCCATGCTAATTAGAGGTTCATTTACCAAATCTCACTTCTTTAAGCGGCCTTATAATAAATCAAACCAAATCCAAAGGCTGAACTGAATATCTACAGTGTGGCGTGTGGAAATAGGGGGTGTCAGTGGTGTGTGTGGCGCATGAGTGAAGAATGCGTGTGATCGGGTGATAAACTTAATCAACATAGAAATACACCAAAATACAATATATGACCTTTGTTTGAGGAGATGAACATGTATTTAGCGAGAGACACCTGAGGACGTCAGATAAAAAGAAAAACAACCATAACCACACATGGTAAAAGCACAGACAGCATCAGAGACAATCACAGGCATCATTAAATACATTGCTGAACTACCCCTTTAATAAGAAGTCCCCGTACCTGAAAAAGAAAACAGGTGGTTTGATCATCAGGCTGGGGGAGTAACGTAATACATGGAACGACATTTGGTGATTTACGATACAAAAAGAGGTAACTATATTTCGTTACAGTTACAGACAAAAAAGACATAATCAGTTGACCTATACATTAAGTAAAAGCGTTAATTATTAGCAGGATTACAATTTTAAAATACTCTTGTTCGTTTTTTAAGAACGCACATAACAACACTTCTCACGCGATGAGAATTTAATTAGAATCTAATTTCTACAGAGGACAAACTGGGTACATTTTATTTAATTTATGTGATCATGCTGCTGCTCCAAGTTTCAATCCGGCAACACTGACGTGACAAATGATTCGAGTCCTGGGGTGATGAGTGCAGCATTTTCACAGCTGGAAGACATAACTTGGGCTGTACTGTGACGCTGCTCACCTTTTTGCTTTAGAAACACAATAATGGCGACATTTCAGCTTTTCTTGTTTTCTCTTGACTTTATACGCATATATGGTATTGAGGAAATCCAAAAGTGACGGAAAGTAATCAAGTTGCATAACTTTAATATGGTGATACTTGGATTAGGTTACTAGCTACATTTTAGTAATACAAAATGATTCATATGTAGTGAGGTTTGGTTGAGTTTAGGTAACTAAAACTTTTAGGATAAGGGTGAGAAAGACTGTTGTCAAGGTTAAAAGAAACCACAGTTGACTGTTGGTATGAGACACAGGTCTGCCGTGCAGAACTCGGCCCTCACAGGTTCAGTGGTGCTTTGAGAGAAAAGTAAGGAAAGTAAGTTCTGTTTACAGCCTCAGACACCTGGGCTGAGTGCACTTGGGTAAAAGAATTTCTGAGTTTTCAATTGAAATATTAAAATCCTTACCACTAATGCAGAAAAAAAACCTAATAAGCAGAGAAGTTTAAAATGATTGCAATTATTCTGGTGGGTTTTATTTCCATCTTAGGTTATGCATTCTACGTATTCTATTTCATCGTATGTTTTATCTTTATCTTTTATTATTATTTTATTGTATCAAGTGTGTTTTGTTATTTTCCATCTAATTTATCATTAATTACGGCATTCTAAATCCGTTTTTTATGTTCATTCCATGTGTATTTTTCCTTATTTTGTTCTGCATTTCTTGTATGAAAGTTGCCATACAAATAAAGTTCATTATTATACATTACAACTAAGATTCACAGTGGACCGATGGTGTCATTTCTCTAGTACTGCGGTCTTGAAAATCCACTTTAGTTGAGTGATCTGCACTCACGGTAAGTCAGCGTTCTCCATTTGAGGTGATCCTGTCATTTTGCACATCAAGGCTATAGTGATGAATGCGGACCCTGTAGAAAATGTGTCCCAGTAAGGACCGTTTTGCACCAGGCGTGAGGTACCCGTTGGTGACCCCCACACAGCGTAAACCCATGTGCTGGTACAGCCGGTGGGGGGTAAACAATGGTTTCCAGGACGACCGAGGAGTATCCGCGAGTGACAGCAAACTCCAGAACCTTTCGGCCCAGCGCAACGCCGACTCCACACCGGCGACAGCGGCGGTCAACAGAAATCCGATGCAACCGGACCGTCCAGCACTGCGACCCACATGCAGGAGTCTGAGGTGGAGGGCAAGGACACAACATGCACATAGTGAATAAAGTTTAAAACATAACACATTCAAGTCTTTGTTTTTCATACAGTCACAGCAACAAGGGAAAGTTGGCCTTGGTGACGATGCTGCACGCGTTTCTCTTTTGTACTGTGGTTTGTTCCCCTTCAATGTGTACTACTCGTGTGTCCATCATCAGACAAGTCAGAAAAACCTTCCCAGCAAGCTTGTACATTTTATAACACGACTGCTCGCTATAGCTGATAATAATGTGCTGCTTTAATTGTGTGATTTATATGGTCCAATGTTCTAGTGTGTTGTTTACCATTTTCAAATATTTCTCAGTCATTGAATGCTGGTCTTCATCTTGATGAAACAAAGTGGACTGAGAAAACACTTCAGACAACGATGGAAATAAGTCCAGGACTTTGTCATTCTATCCCTCACAAAGTCCTAGATGTTGCATCTTATAAATATATCAAAAGAAAGAAAGGACTGTTATAGAGCTCAAAAGCTTTCTTATTCAAGGTTGCAGCTTTTTTTATTTGTGATCTCTTTGCAGCCGGCCTATGCCCGGTAGGCCCCCGTTCAGTAATCCTCATGCCAGTAAGGCTACACTGTGTCTTAGTTTAAAATGTAGCACTTGTATGGCCTTTTTCATAATAATAATCTATAAAAAATACAGTTAACTGAAGTTTTTTTTTTTTGCTGCAGAAATTGTATTATTTCCCCTTTTTTTCAGGATCTTAGTTTGATAAAATGGAAATTCTACGTATTGAAAAAAGGACATAATATAGAAGATGTATGTTCAAACTGTAGTCGCTGAGAAAATGCATTTCTTTTACACTGTCATTTATCAGGATTTCAGTCTACATTTTGGGTTCAAACCCTCCCGGAGGTCTGGCTGTGCAGGAGTAGAACTCCCTCACTAACCCTGTATTGTGTTGAATGGGCCATTTTTTATATTGGTATGTTTAATCAGAGAATAAAAGACAAAGGAAGTTTTACTAATAGTTTACTTGCCTCAATTCCACTGTGTGCAGCATCATTGTAAGTCAGAAATAGTAGGAGCAGATCATTCTTCAGCACATGTGAAGATGAAATGATGCAATATACACAACATATACCTGGTGAATTAATGTAAAACCCTTCCATGTCTCCCATGTCTCTGCTCATTGAGTGCTCCAGGTAACCATGGACCACACGTCTGCTGTAGAAGTAGCGCCCAGAGATCACAACTGCAGGGAGGAGTCCTATCACCCACCAACACATGGTGATGACAAAAAAACACAACTGCCGGAAGAAAAGATATAGATAGGATGTATATGCATGTGAAGAAAGTGTAAATTTGTAAAACTTTAACAGGAGACTCTCAGGGTGATATCTCAAGCCTCGGAAGGCGGTGTCTTCCACCATCTCCATCATCCCTTCATAAAACATCCGCTGTATCTCAGCTTTGTCTGCCAGCTCAAACTCACGCACAATTAGGGTTTGAAGTCCCCGTTGTGCTTTTAGTCCATGGTCATGTTTCTGGGCACCTTTTCTCCCTGTTTTTTCATCCATGTCGAACTTTCCAAAAACAACAACAACAACGCGTTTTTAGGACACAGAGCATGCAGGTACTAGTTGTTGCAACGATACCTGTGGACAAGTTTCTATAGATCATCTATGTTTTAGGATGGTGTGATGTTCCGGAGGCTTTGCAATTGTTTTCAGAGCATGTGTCAATGTGGGTCCCTACAAATAAGATGCCCAACACCACTGGGGATGGCCACTGACGCCCATTTTAATCAGCTCCCATAGTCAATGTGAACAGATGTGCAGCTCTCAGTGAAAGGGAGACAAAGCAGATGGCTGCCAATAGCCCCCAGGGAAGACCTCCACCCATTTTTACACAAAATATTGCGACAGTGTTAAGAGTGCTCTTTGAAGTTATTCTTCGGTATCCGCATGTGGTAATCTCTAATCTGCATATGACTGCGGGATCTGTCGGAAGCGTTCCAGTTTTTTTCCGTTTGTGGTCCGACTATTGAGCAATCACTTTTGAGCGGCCTTTGTTTGCATGCAGGTATACAGCCCGTGTGGAGAGCAAAAGAGGAGGAACACGTTGGTCGAAATGCTATCTCAAAATCCAATTGGCTATCGTCTGACGACTTTCTTATTTGTTTGGCTACTTGTGAAACATTCAAGTCGTAGGTGTCCACTCAGGAGGAAGTCATGGCCCGCATACCCGCTTTTACAGATATCTGCTGGCTACAAAAGGAACATTGGCCGTCTGTATAAAAGGCACAGACAGACAGAGAGACAGACATATATATTTATAAAGAACCATGTTGTATTAAAGCGACAGAAAAAGAGCGTCTCTATTCCGCTTGGACATATGTTGTTCACTTTGTCTGCATTGCAGTTCATTTGTTGTTCAATATTAATGTGAGATTCTTTAGATTTCAAGATGTTTTTCTTTCTATGGCCCAGATATCCGTTTTTCCAGATATCCGCTGGCTACAAAGGAACACTTAAAATGACACACTGGGGCAGCCCGCGTTGTTTGGTTCAGTGTAAAAAAGAAAAGCAAAAGTATGGTGGATCTGAAGTATTGAAGAAAAGTGGCTTTTGTTTTGATTTCGTAGGCTCCCTTTTAACACAGAATAAAGCCCCACAAAATGGCACAATATATAGATTAGTTAAAGGACACCCTAAAATCTAAAAGAGCAAAGAAAATTGCTTGAACGTACCTTGTTTCTTAGCCGATGTGCCTAACCAATAGCTCTAAGTTTTAGACCCTCACCAAACAGGAAGTATCTGACAAATGTCTGTAGGTGCTCTCTCAGGTATAGCTCAGTGCAGGAGGAATCCCCCTGCAGCTAAATTCTTGTCACCTGCCCCTCTCACACACAGGTAAAAGGCATATTTGTTTTCCCAAATGTCTGTATTGCAGCTAATTTGTTGTTCAGTGTTACTGTGTGATTTTTTCTATTTGTATTTAGATTTAAGATTTTTTCTTCAAAGTTAATCGTAGTGTTCCACATTATTCAGCACTCGGCCCCTGCGTTTTTAGCACCTCTCTGCCAACTTGCCCTTTCAGCGAAAATGTAAAAAGAACAGTTTGAATAGAGGCATGCTGACTGTATCTACAGAAAGAAATGACATTAATAGCATTTCCTAATGCTGAATATGGTCCACCACTAAACTGCACATTCTTAAAGAAATACACAGGCAAACGACAGAGGCGGGCTGTGAATCAATACGATAAAGAACATGCCCAAAGACCGACTGTTTCTCTGTTGGGTGGAGGCTTAACAATGAGCCACGAAAGCCACAGTTTTATTCATGAGCAATACAAAGAGACGTAGTTAATGTAATGTAGTATTTATATAATTATTTCAACAGAATGAAAATAGGCCGTGGCGGTGACGCCAGCAGGCGAGGAGCTGGGAGAGGCAGGGAAACTGGCAGGGAGTGACTCACTTTTGGTCCGAGAAATCCGAAAAGGGTCTACTGAGATCAAAAATAATTAGTTTACATCAGACAAGCCCAAGCATGCCAAATGTGACATGAGGGTGGAATCAGTTGGATTCTATATTCGACCAGCAGTGACGTCTGTGGTTGTGATGCATATGAGAGGAAGAGTGAACGGCTAAAACGAGAGCTGGAGACCAATACTGGAAGGACTGTGAGAACTTCTGATAGCAGGAGCACTTTTCAAGCATCAATCCCTGCAGCTAGTGTCTCAGGGTGACCCGACGGACGGAGCTCCGACAGGCACTTCACGAAAACGTTAAAGAGACACAGTTCTGCCTCCTTTGTATGCAAATGTAAAAGACTTTTATCAGTGCATCTTAACAAACAGGTAGAGCACGGACACTGCTTTATAATAATAAAAGCGGACATAATGAACATGAAGCTACATCTCTCGGTAGTGTCAAACTATAACTCATTAATGAGGCAAACCGTGAATAGCTTTTGAAATGTTTCCTTACAGACACAAATACTCACACTCACACTCTTTTCATGTTCGTCTCTCGTTCCCTTTCGCAATATATATACTATGAGCACATGCTGCTTCCCACACACAAACACTTGTTTTTCCTATGATATGATTAGTATCAGCTCTATCACATTTATTCTTATTTATTCAACCCTTAATCCGTGTTTTGTACTTTACTCTACATTTTTATATAAACCTGATGTAACTTTTAGGCACGTTTTGTTTCCTTCAGACAAAGCCAGGCTAGCTGTTTCCCCCCGTTTACAGTCTTTGTGCTAAACTAATCTAATATGTTTCTGGCTCTAGGGCTGCCACTAACGACTAATTTCCTAGCGATTAATCCATCAATTATTTTTACAGATTAGCTCTAAAGATTAATCGAAACG
The DNA here is from genome assembly GCA_943590825.1 of Bovichtus diacanthus. Lineage (NCBI taxonomy): Eukaryota > Metazoa > Chordata > Actinopteri > Perciformes > Bovichtidae > Bovichtus > Bovichtus diacanthus. The sequence continues at coordinate 3,520,091 of CALSBV010012168.1, forward strand.
ATTTAGTTTCCTCCAAAAAAAAATTGTTGTGACAAACTGTATAATGCAGCACAAAACAAAATGGAAACAAAGGTTTACTTGTTTACATGTTTGAACGGGCAACTCCAAAATGATAAAAAAAAAATTTAAAAAGAGGACTTATTATTTAAGTCAGTAGTGCAACTTCAGAAGAAATCCAAGTTTCTATTAAAGCCAGTGACAAAGTAAATAAGTAAGCTCTGCATATTAAACAAAGGGCAACATGAGAACTGGAGGAGTAAAACAAATGCATCATAATTATTTAATATGTAGTAATAAAGGCATATTAATATTCCCTATGTTACTTTAACTTACACCTTTACAATTACAATTATCCAAAGGTCATCTATTGTTTTTATGGTATTCCATACACAAAGAAATGTGCTAGAAAATAATGGCAGGATCAAAACAATTAGATAAGGTACATGTCCCTACAAGCTCAACGCACACGCACACACACACACACACACACACACACTGGCACCATCAAACGACGTAGAATAAACCTTTTTTTTTTTTTTTCGAAAAACGTGTCTGTTTAAAATATTGACGTTGGCACATTTACGCGTCGACGTCATCGATTATGCCGACTAATCGTGGCAGCCCTGTCTGGCTCTAGCTTCAGATTCATCACAAAGACACGAAGGTGACATCCATCTTTCTCAAGTAAATCTCGGCAAGGAAGTGAAATTGTTTTTTTGCGTGTTTCTCAAAATGTCATCTGATTCCTTTAAAACCACACCGATAGGTCTCACCTGATTCTTTCATAATGCACCCGCAATATTTCAGTCCTAACTTAAATTGTAGCTCCTGGGATTCAGAGAGTTTCCTGTCATTTCCTGCATCATGTTTTTGATCCAGAGAAAATATTAGCTGCTTTTTTTTATCACCTATCTATGCCAAGTTCAGACTGACTGAAGAGTTCTCCTCTTAGTCCGTGATGTCCTTTTAAGCCACGCTTGGATCGTCTATATCCGGTGATCCCCAAGACACGTTAAGCTATATCTTTTTCTTATTTATTTATCCTAGTGTTGCAGTGGCAGTGACAGCTTGTTTTAACCCAATTCAGCTGGTGACTCAGTAAACTCAAAAGGCACCCACAGCTAAAGCAATTATACAACAGAACATTTTCCTAAACATTAAAATGTGAACCCATGTAAACTGTGCACTGCCATCCATAAAACCTTCCCACAGAGGATGTAAATACACCGTAATTTATATGGAGACAATCTGACTAAGCAACCCACACCTTGGAAAGAGAACATTACACAGTTTCGGAACAGTTTGTCAAAACTGAAAATGAAGGGCAGTGTCCCGCTGCTCCCGACTATTCACAGGGCCTGTGTTTGGCCATTACAGTGGCAATAGACAGGTTTTTTTTGCTTTGACTCATCATTATGAATTAATGATAATAATAATAATAATGTTATTTATACAGCACTTTTCAAGCTTGCGCAGTGCTTTCTAGGTTAAAAGAGTCACAGAGCAATAAATCGGAACCCCATGTAAGCAAAAGTTTAAAAGTTGCCTATTGCCACTTTAATATTTAGTTTTTCAACAGCAACCATTCCACTGCAGCAAAACAGAAACACAGAAAAAAATAAATAAATAAAAATACTGCTCAAGTGTCTGTCTCCAAAACTCCAAAAACAAAATTCTAAACAAAGCCGTACCCCCAGGCGACTCAAGAGTTAGTGAACTCTGCCGCCGTTTAAGACTTGAGTAATTTATTCTAATTTCTCTCTGACTGGAAAGCGGAAGAGAGAACTGGGCGAGAGCCAGGATCGGAGCCTCTTCAGAGTAGAGCCAGATCTCTAACTTACACTGCAGGGAAACAAGTGTCCTTGTTATGTTTGTTAGCGAGTGTTGAACTGAGTCAAATCCCAAGGTGGCCCAGGCTGTTCAGTTTGTGCTGAGTGGGCTAAATCGTGGAGGCCTCTGTCCTGGTCCGTTATTTCCCTGTTCCCCCGCCATGCCTCAGGTAAAGTTGTGTTTGCTGCTGCTTTTCCTGCTTCCTGGTGAGCATTAGTCACCCTCAAAGTAATACACAGTGATGTGTTTTCACAGTTTATAGTGGTTTGTATGTAAAGTGGTCACTTGAAGGATGTTTTAGGGTGATCACATCCATGAACAGTGTACAGCAGAAGTCCTTGCTCTTTTTATACATTGCCTTTGGAATGCTTGACTCACCCTAAGCAACGAGCATACAGCTGTTTGACCCGGCCTTATATCTGCATTGCATGCATAGTTTAACAATTCTCTATAGTGATAAACAAGCAATGTCTAGGAACTGCTTTCAACAGTCTCTTGTTTTTCATCGCTCCATTTGTCAATGTAAATTGCGTGCTAAACTGCTTCACCCATTGATTCCCACTCTATTTCTGCTGTCCTGCTATTGTTACCTCCACCAAGGAAGTTATGTTTTCGGGTTGTTTATTTTAAACTGAAGGGTGTAGCATGGGCCAAGGGGGAAGTTAAAGCTCACCAACAAGTCAGAAGGACGACTTTATTTTACTTTTACTTTACTTGACTTTTATTTATTTGTTCCTCTCCAGTCTGTTACTCCGGATGTGTATACCCGACTTCAGAACTCGGGAAAGGGGGCCAATCCGAGCACCACGTGAATGCACCGTTGACCTCGGTGCAGGTCTGCGCTCTCCGAGTGCCATTCCAGTTCTTGATCGGATTACTTTCTCAGACACTGTGTAAGCTCACCGTAAACCAGTACAACATTAAAAGTCGAAACAGGTGGGTTTTCAGTCTGCGACAGAAGGTGTGAAGACTTTCTGCTGACCTGACATCAATGGGGAGCTCGTTCCACCATGTTGGAGTCAGGAAAGCAAAGTTAAGTAACTCTTCAAGATAAGAAATAAATGAACAGAAAAATATAGACATTTACAAATTAATTCATTACAAAAGAAGATAAAAATGTGCTATACTAAGAAATACAGTGCAGTTAAGAGTGCATTGAGAACCTCACAGAATAGTTAAGGACCCAATTAAGGTCCAGGCAGGCATAAATTTTAGATACAATTATATAACAATGTGCTATTTTAGTGACAAGAAGCATATAAATAGTTTGTGATCAAGAATGGTTTTATCATCTGATGGACCTAAAAGGTTTAAAGCACCTCCAGCCATTTTCTAGTTTCCTTTTTATAAATATTATGTTTATTCAGTAGAATCAAGAGAGAAAAAAAAGGAAGAAACAACAGTGGAGTTGATGATGAAACGACTGCTGACTGAGGTGAAACCTCAGTGACACGGCCAGTCATCACCGGTAGAACAGAACAGAGCACAACGTACCCGAGGGTGACAGAGGAGGCGGAGAAGGAGAAGAAAATAGGAGGAAGAACGGGTTGAGAAAGCAGGGAGTTGGAAAAAGAGAGAGAGAGAGAGAGAGAGAGAGAGAGAGAGAGAGAGAGACAAAGAGGTGGGAAGATGTACACAGTTTCATTCTGTTCTGCAGGATACTAGAGAGAGGGCTGATATGGAGAAAACAGGTGGAAAGGCTTCATGTGAGTCAGAAAAATGTGTAGTTGAAGACAGAGAGAAAGAAGGGGGAAGTGATCTTCATGGAGTTGTTGTGATGTAGTTGGTCTGTGACAGTTTAATCCGTGAGGCATGGAGAGAAATTAGGACAGACGAGTAGGAGGACTAATTATTTGGTGCTGTATCATGATTATATGAGATAGAGAGATTGGACATGCCCACCCCCTTGGTTTCCAGAAATATTTTCTGAGCTTTTGAGCCTCCAGCAGTTATCAACATTAGCCAAAAGAATTTACTGTGGGACAAGCGGGGTGATTCCTATGTCCCCTGGGTCCTATGTTCCCCAGATATAGCACGCAATAGGAACCTGAAAAAGATGTTCCCCGGCTCAGTATTTGCTTAATATGACACAGGCTGTTGTGGGAACTCAAGGGAGTTTTCTGTTCTCCAGCACTGCCATATGGCTCTCAATATAATAGGCCTACACTTGAGGGAACTTACCAAAGCTGGAGTCTAGTAATTTCTAGGCGATCAAAATGTTACTATTAACTTTCATGAGCTGAAAACACACACGTGACAGGGTTAAAGTTGTAAGACTCAAGGAGCACCCAGACTGTGATAACGACCTTTCAATCACAAGGTAGCCCTGTCCTAAATCATACCCTGCTTTATCGTCTATTTTACTCTTAATGTAAACGTAATTTACAAAATGAACATCATGCTGTATGGAAGAAGACTTGAAACTAGCGATTGAGATGATAAACTCATTAGGAAAATGTTTACTGAGGTAATAAGTCAAGTGAGAAGTTGGTTCATTTTCTTATAGACTTCTATAAAACCAGACCTTTTTTTGCAACCAGTGGAGTTCCCCTGCTGGATATGAGAGAATGCAAGTTGCCATTGGCTTCACTTTTCAGAATCGGTGGTTTCCGCCTGGATCAAACCCAAAGTCAAGGGTGAGTAAACTTTTATTCACAGAACCACCCGGACTCTTTAATATACTCTACTGTCAGTGGTCTGAAGTCTCCACAGTCTCCACACAGTCGCAGGCCTCATGCACATTCCTGAAAATATCTAACCAGCACTTCTCAGGCCCTGATTTATCTGCACCATATCCTTGTACTTTGAATTCATTGCTGTAAGACTAAACATTCTTGAGACTTGACTCAAGAATTCAAGTCCCAAGTAGCCGCCTGGTAAAATCCCAGAACAGAAAACAATGAGAGCAGAAAGATTCACTTCCTTCAAATAAAAGAGGAAGGGATACTAAATTTCATCAATATCCTAAAAGTTGTCTTTTTAAAGCATCTCTATTATTTCGAAGTGCAATGTACCAGCTGCTGCTTCACTGCAGTTCTTATCAGCTGGTTTCAGAAGCTTAAATTACAATGGAAAAATAAGACAAAAAAAGAAATATCATAAAAGTATTATAATTAACATTATAGAATATAAAATGTGTATAAGAAACATAAATATACAAAAAAGAAAATACAATAAAAATATGCCAAATTACTGCGAAGAAACATGCACAGCATATCTGAATTAAAAGTAGAAAGACTGTGCAGATGTAAAAGTGGTTGTATTGTGCAGAAATGGGCACAATTGTCAGAGGAATGTGCAAAGGTTCACAGTACGGAGTACGAGGAAGAGTTTGTAGCGCACAGATAAATAGTCACAAAGATGTGCGTTAGTGTAAAGCACACGTTAACTTGTAGTGTCCATGGGAGGGGACGAGAGTCTGTGTCACTGTCTGTCTCTCATTATTATAAAATGAAGTTCTGGTTCTAAATTGTGTAAAGTGTTAAGGTGAAACGCACGAAAAAAAAATCTCCCTCTGGAAACTTTGCTTTGAAAAAAAAGGGTCCAATGGCATGTCAATGTCAAACTAAGGCTTGAGACTGCCGTGCTTATGAAGATTTGTGACCTGACGGAAAAACTGCTCTGACCTGCACAACTACTTGGGGTACAGTCTGCCGTATAAAATGTGCAATTCACCACATACGGTCACTGCTGCGTCTTGACCCAAAATGACTGCTGAGCTCTGTTCTCTCTTCTGTTTTTACTGCCTATTCTTCACACTCCTCCCCACCCTTCAGCCTGTCTTTGTTCCCCTTTCTGCCTTCCCCTCTCATCTCTTTGTTCGCTGCTTTAATTTTTTCTCTTCAGCCCGTAGCTGTTCTCCGTCCTGCTCCGATTCTCTCTCTGTCGTCTCACTTGAAATGACAAGAGATGTCAGAATCCATCTGAGACATCTGTACGCGCGTGTGTCCATCTGCTTGCTGTGTGTTTGGGCTGATACTTGTTTACATATGCGTGTGTTTTGTATAGTCAGCCATCTGAGTGTTTTTCTTGCGTACATCTGCAAAAAGGTAGCATTTCGTGGGAAATAAATTTGCAAGGGTACAGGATCACAGCAGGGACTATTACGCACTCATCTCATTAAATGCAAATGCTTATGTCTTTTAAAATTGGAGGAGCATTATAGTCTTAGTCATTTTTAAGGCTGAATCATTAATGTTTAAAGTACTTTTTTATCGCTGGTGTTTGATTTGCCTTTTCTTTTTGCCTGCGTTGTTTTAATATTGCTGCATGTATGTATGAAGTGAACTTTATAAATAAAGACGAGGTGAGTTGGAAAACAATGTCAATATTTCGGGGCCTCCTGGTTCGAGAAAAATGTCTACGCACATAAATGTCAGACGCACGTAAGAGTAAATGTTTTGTTTGTATTTTTGTAGGTGTGTGTGTGTGTGTGTGTGTGTGTGTGTGTAGGCATGCATGTGCGTGGATCCCGCTTGTGTGATGCGATGAGGAACGTCTGTCTCCCAGTGGGCCTCTCTCAAGGCGTACCAGCAACGCAAACGCTGCCAGCGAGGGTGCGTTCGCACGTGTGTGCTTGTGCACACTTAAGCCTTTCAAATGTTCTCGGCTGCGAAGCGATCCAAGTACATGACTCAAACCCTCACACCTCTTCTGCTGCTATCTTTCTGTCTCCCTCTCAGTTACACAAATTCTCATTCTCAGCTCATTCTGTCAACAGCAAGCATTGTTTTCCAGGCGATATTGGCGTCACTGACCTTTCACCTTTTTCTGTCTTTTTGACACACACACACACACACACGCTGAGTAACGGGCTGCGCTCACTACAGGAGGTCTCTTTCTAAATTGTTTGACATGCATGTGTATCTGCAGTGGGTGGCATAATGGCCATCACACACAGCATTAGATATTACCAGAGAGAGAGGGAAGTGTAGAAACAGCTTTTTTTAAGGCGCTGTTTCTTGGTTCTGAGTTACGTTTCACATCCATTTCTTGTATATGTGTCCATATGTTCTCGTGTATGGATCCATTCATCTGTACAACATGCAATACGCCGCTGACATCGCTTCATGTCTGCAACCCAGATCAAAAGTCTTTCTCTCATGTTGGCTTGTCGCAGCAACCCAGCTTTATCCCTTTGATGTGGAAAAAAACATTCCTAACGCCTGTGAAGAAGAACAAAAGCTAAATTAAATGAAAAAGGGCTTTTTTTTTTTTGTTGAAGAAGAAATTGCAATGGAATAATGTGAATAATTTAAAAACAATCAGACTTGAGTTTGAAAAGAAGGGAGGACAGATGCGACACATTTCTAGTTAATTTGATCGGATTTTCTCTAGAAATCCATGAAGCAGAGGCGCTTGTTGTAGTCAAGAGATGTAAGGAGGAGAGCAGGGGAGACGACGTCAAGGGTGCTTTTAAAAAAAAAAAAAGGAGGGTACGTGCGAAAGCAAAAACGCAGAGGCCTGGTGACAGGAGTCTGAGAGGATGCATAAATTCAACTCCCAAAAATACACATGAAAGGGCGAACAACATGAAAATTGCGTATGTACACGAGAAAGTGAGAAACTGTTTGTGAATATGTGTGTGTGTGTGCGTGCGTGCGTACATGCGTGCGTGTGTGTGTGTGAGGGAGAGAAAGAAAGGATGGGGACCCAGCAGGTGGAGGCAAGTTGTGACAAAAGTAGTGACGCACTCGAACAAGCTCGCAGTAACCAGCCCCCTCCCCATCTCTGCTGTGCTCCCTCTCTTCTCATGAATAAACTGGGAATTCATTAATATTCATCTTGTCAACGTGCTGTAGGTTCCACAGATATGTTTTTTCCTCCCACCCCCGACTGTGTGTCTGACGGTTGAGTGACATGGACGTCGTCCAATCGAATCCACACCGTTATCATGTACTCGACGAAGAAGGCGCGCGTCATGGAATTTTTCCGCCACACAAAAGCTTGGAGACCAGTTGGAATGAGCAGGATGAGGCACTTGTTTCATCCTTATATAGGCATGACAGTGCTGTGATTCCACCGAGTTAGCTGGGCGCCACATTGTGTGATCTGTGTGTGTTTGCGGTGTGAGTCTGTGACTTTTGCACGCAACAGCTCACATTTGTGTTGTCTGTTTGTCTCAGGGTGAAGTGTGCTGCTGAAAAACTGTTGGACAAAGAGAAAATTGCACATCAGTAAGTAGTTGGTCCCATAATTGTAAAACAAAATGCATGTCACTCAACTATGCATGTGCAGAGGATATATGTCCTTTGGCTGCCAAATTATTGTGTTTGTATATTTACCTGCCTGCTCAATAACTCTATGCAAGATGTAAAGTTCCCATGACGACAACAAGCTCAAATGTGACTTATCAACCGTTACAAATTAAATCAGTATAACATTTCAGCAGAGAGGATACTCTACAGTAAAAGAATTTAACCAATTTCCAGAATTTATCCAAAAACAAATGTTTTCAGTATCTTCCAAAGTTCCAGACATTTTTCAATGACTACCCTTCCACTGCAGTTCAAGTAGACGGGTCGTGTTTCCATTCAACCGTCAAGCAAATTTTAAGATAGCTTTTAAAATGGCGCAAAAAAGAAATGTGATTTTGGCACGTTTCCATCAACTATAGCATCGCTTCGTCACAAGTTGCCGGTGTAGACTATGATTTACGCATGGCTGTAATCTGCCACTAAACAGAGTAGAAGAAGTAAAGGTTAAGAACCGGAAACAAAACAAGTGCCCTTGGCCATCTCACCCATCTACAAGAGAATATTGTTCTTTCATGTCAGCTAGTATTGGTCATGTTTTATGCTGTCCGGAGACAACGACCAATTAATGCAACGATTCTGATGCACGGAAACAGCTGTTATTTCCTGGTAGTGAAACATTTGCTTTGCCAGAAGTATTCAGCAAAGGCGTTTTCATATTCCATTGAGCAAATCTCTTTTTTTGACAGTGGCAAAAACCAGTGTCATTTTGTGATTTTATAGATTTTTGCCGTTTTCCATGCGATACTTCAAAATGAGCTTTAAAAAAATGGTTCGAAACAGGGCTTCTGTCCAGAGAAACACAAAAGACAGTGAATGTTATCCCCCATTACTTACCTTGGAACTGCCAGTATGACCAGGAGGAACGATTACAGTGACCAACAGCCACTGGGATATACATACATATACATGTTAGCGCTGCATGAGAGCGATGTGACAGTAATGGTGGTTCATGCGCATAACTCAATGTAAATTGTCAGTACATTTTCAAGTTTCTCTTTACCTTTCGGCAGACATAATCACACGTCCACGACAGTTTTTGGGTACAGTGTGTTTGGATCAAACTTACTGTGTTTAAAAAAATTATAATTTTTAAGTAATAATCTTAAAAATAATCTTATATCTCCATGTGATGCTCAACATTGCTAACAATCATTATTATCTAATTGCTATGATAGTTGGTAGTCTCTTTTATGCCATTGAGAGCTTTGTACCTTATATCGTCATTGGGTTGGACACGTGGGTGTATAGTAATGCAGTTTACACCGCTCAGTTTTCATCTCTCCGCTCAATAGTTGCACAGTTGAGAAAGCTGGACAACTGCCTGGAGGACTTAGACAATGGCAAGTGTGCGTGCGTGTGCGTGCATGTGTTTGTGCATCGATTGCTTCTGGTGTTTGAATGGACAATCGCCAAGACATAGAATGAAACGCCCACACAAACACATTATGTTAAAACAAGTATGAATTTATTCTTTCTTTACGCTGCATCTTTCAAAAACATACAGTAATAACAAAATAACGAATCAGCCAATCCGTCATATAGAACTATTACTTCTTTTCTCAGGTACAAAACATGGAACATGCACAGCGACAAACTTGAACAAGGAAAGAAAATGGTATAACTGGCACTTTGGTTCTGACAGCGACCTGACTTTTCATCGGCGCTGAAGAGAACCTGAGCTCAGTTTGACCTTCTCCCAGACTCAACCAGACTCGACCAGATGACACCAAATATTTCCCTAAATCATTCATAGTGAAGGACTGCTTTGACAGAAAATGACAGAAAAACATTTTTCTCTCTCTCTGTAAAACCAGAGAGAGAGAAAAAAAATATTGTGTGAGGATGTTTCTGTTGAAGCAAGGCTAACTGTCTTTGAGAGCGGATCTTTGTGTGTGTGAGTGCGTGTGCGTGCGTGTGTGTGTGTGTGCGTGCGTGTGTGTGTGTGTGTGCGTGTGTGTGTGTACATCTCTAACATTACCTCCTACTCTTTCACTCCTCCTACACCTCAGCCTTGCCCTCGTCACCTATTGGAGCTGAGACCCCCCCTCCTTCCATCCTATCTATCGCCTTGAGGGACGGAGGAAGCTTTAGGAAAACGGTGCACAAATAAAAAGGAAAGAAGAAAAAGGAGTTGCCATACATCAGCACACCTACAGCCTCTTGCTTCCGACAAGACAATGTGGAAACATGCTTTTTAGGAGGGAGGGACTAATAAAAACTGCTGAAGGAGAGTGTGGATGCCTATATTTGGTATCTTCCACCGCTCTATCATTTCCTCTCCCTATTTGTGCAGTTTCAGCATTACCAAATCCCTCATGGGTTGGACTTTTAAGCCCACTCCTCTATCGCCTCACATCATCTCCATCAGTCTATCCGCACAAAGTCCTAATTTGTCTCCTGCTCTCTCCAGGCTCCAGCAGAATCTCTTTCATTGCTCTCTTAGTGTATTTACAAATCAGTCAATTTGCACCTCGTCCGTCCATCTGGCATCGCCCACCGATGAGTCAGGGGAGTGACAAACCTACTGACGTCTTTGCCTTTTGCAGAGGTGCCAGCTTGTGAATCCATTCATCCTCATTTATCCACACACACACACACACAGATGCCCATCACAGCCAGAGCCGTCCTAGCTGTGACACCAGGTCCGTGTGGTCTGTCCTCTCGCTCCATTTTAGTCACAGTTTAGTCACACAGCGGCAATCTGCTACTTTTTGGTTGATTTTTGTTTATGTTTTCAGTTGTTTTGTTCCACGTTTGTTATTTGCTTTTGCTTTCAACACTGACTGGCCCTGTAGAGGACCTTAAAGGAGAACTACGACCATTTTGATAATTGCTCTGGTGTAAGACAGTCCAAAAGACTCTTCCAAATCCTAAATGTTTAAACTCAAATTTCTATTGTCCAAATATGTTGTAGATGACACTGAGAGCAGCCAGGGCTGTTGTTCTGAGTATATGGGAACATGTTCTGTTTCAGAAGTGAATACACTACAGTAGAATAAAGCTAATTTGGATATAAAAAAGAAAAACATGTCTATAAAGCTGCTCCAGACTTTAAACTTGATGACATCACAAGCTTGAGACTTTCTTCTCTGGTTTCAGGCTTTAAGAGAGTAGCTCATGTTAACAAATGATGATTGAAGTCATAGGAGGAAATAACATATTAGAAGTCTTCATTTAGGTGGTGTTCCCCTTTAAATCCCTTTTTTTTTTAAGTGAGTTCTGCCCCAAAGAAAATCATGATTCAGGAAATATTCGGTGTATTAATTTTTTATCAAGATCTTCATCTGCATCCAAGTCAACAATCTTTACACAGTATATCAATATGTCACAGAAAGACATCCAAAAAGCAAAATATCTGGCTTCCTGACAGGAAGCATTCTTCCCCTGTGGTTGTCTCCAACGACACCATGTTTATAGAAAATGGCGGTGAGTTAGATGAACGGAACAACTAACTGATGAGTGGATTTATTACTTTTTCTCCTGCAGGTTGCTGCTTCTACCGCCAGCACTGTCCCTTTTTAACAGTTCCTTGCTTGTATTCTCACCGCCTCTTTTCTTATTGCTGCATGGACACTGTCCCCCCTCCTCCCTCCTTTTCTCTCTTCCTCTTTCTAATCCTGTTTCGGTGAATAACCCTTTCCTCTCCCTGCCATTTCCCTCGCAGTGCTTCCTTATTTCGTTAATGTGCCTGCGTTACTCTCTCTCTCTCTCTGACCTCCCTCCCAGCTTCACAGTATATCGTCTTCTCCCCTCTGTCTCATAGTCTCTCTCAGCCTCACTGCGCTCTGTCCTGTTGAAGCACTAGAGCACTAGACTTCTCTCTCCTGGATGAAGATGAAAGTTGGACCACAGTTATCAGATATCACAAAAATAACATCCCTATTTACATGACACTTTAAGTGGTTACAGTATTGTCTTACTGTGCACTGATCATAGCAGTAATCACAGTATTAGTAGTAACCAGTTCATTGGATGCACTAATAGCAATTATTGGTGACAAAATTAACCACATCATTTACAAATGCTTTCAAATCGCACTGATAATAACGATGGACTTAGCCCTCGTTGCCCTGATTGCAGGGAATCACAACGTGACACCATACAGGTGAGACACAGAAAGCCATACCTGTAGAGTATTGTAGATGTACGTGACTTAGCTGAAAACTCTTTAAAAAAGTGTTAAGCCCTGTAGGTGGTAGATTCAGAATCTCACCGTCCCCCTATCTCCCTGGCTGTGCCTTGAGGTTTGGCTTACAGCAAAGCGGGCAAAGGGGGTGTTGAGTCTAACGGGTATCCTCACAGCCTTTAAAACAGGCTGGAAGGGGAAAGGGGTGTGGCGCTAATAGTCAGATTCAGCCGAAAAGCAGGTGGAGGTTGAAGCAGAGGCTGCAAAGAGAAAGGGCTAGTAGTGTGAGGAAAGAGGGCGATGAGGGAGAGGAGGAAGATGTAGGCAGGTCGAAGTCAGGCGGACATTCGAGCTCGAAGCATCGCAGGGTGACACCAGAGTCCTCGTTGCCGTAGTTCGCCCAGTACTCTTCTGCGTCGAGCTTGGGCAGCGCCAGTTCTTCCTCCCCCAACTCGTACTTGACTACTGAGGTGGTCGTGGAAGGGCCTTTACCGTACAAACCAGCTTTGACGTTCTCTGAGGATTTCTCGAAGAGACCTTTTGTGGATGACTGAGGCTTGTTCTTGTGGAACCACCAGCGGGTTTTGGTGCTGAAGGTGGTGGTGGTGGAGCCAGCGATGGAGCCGGGGTCAGGCAGGGGGCACAGGGCGAAGTCCATCTCACGAAGAAAGCGGAGGTCCTGGTTGCGGCGGGCGGAAGGAGAGGCACAGATAACTTCGGAGGAAGAGACGCGGGCCTCGCGGAACCACTCCCACAGGGCACGGGCCTCGCAGCCGCAGGACCAGGGGTTGGCGTTGAGGCGGAGGAACTCGATGCCCTGAGTGTCCCTCAGCGCCTGGCTGGGCAGCTCAGCCAGGGAGTTGTTGAAGAGGAAAAGCATGGTGAGGCGGCCGAGGTCGCGAAAAGCGCGGCGGTTCACCTGCCTGATGCGGTTGTCGTGGAGGAGAAGGCGGTCGAGGTTGACCAGGCCACGGAACACGTTCTCTGAGAGGGTGCGGATGCGGTTGCCATGCAGGAAAAGCTGGCTCAGGTTGATGAGGTCAGAGAAGATGTCGTCTTGCAGGAAGTGGAGATTATTCTCCTGAGGAAGAAAAACAAAGAAGGGAAGAGGTTTAGCATGTAAAGGACAGACACAATGAATATTTGTAATATTTGTAACAGGATGTTTGTGATGTTGTGGATGGTGCTTGAGTTTGTGTGTATCCAGTAGTGGGAAGAAACTAAGCACATTCACTCAAGTTCAATGTTGAGGTACTTCTACTTCTTTTGAGTATTTCCATTTTCTGCTACTTTATACTTCTACTCCACTAATATCAGAGGCAAATATTTCACTTTTCATTCCACTACATCTATTTGATAACTTAAACTTAAACTTTGCAGATTCAGATTATTAATACAGATTAACTCAACTATTACATGATGATGTATTATTAAAGGTAAAATACCCCGAAGTGTATAAAGCAAAGGAAATTAGCCCCATCTTTACCAGCTGCAATATTAAAGTGATGAACACATTAATGCATCAATAACTATAATCCAATAATATAATATGATTCTTGAATTGGCCACTCTGCATAATGAGTACTTTTAGTTTTTGTAAAAGATCTGAATACTCCATGTGATGCGCAACGATGCCACCACTGTGAGTGTCTAACCGTGTGCCTGCGTGCATTTGTGTGTCTCTCCAGCGCCCCTACCTGCAGGTATAGGAACTGCAGGCTGTACAGCTTGTGGAAGATGTCATGGGGCAGGGCAGTCAGCCGGCAGCGGTGCATGTGGAGGCTCTGGAGCTTCTCGAGGCCGCGGAAGGCTCCCCCCTCCAGCCTGTGGAGGTTGGGGTTGTCCCCCAGGTCCAACTCCTCCAAGTCCCTCAGCTCACTGAAGGCCCCTGCCTCAATCCACGTGATGTTGTTGGCGAACAGCCACAGGACCTGATGCGAGAAAACGCATGCATTTAACGGTTATTCTTCTTCTCGGTAGATATTATTTAACTTTAAATGTGAAATACATATTTTTCCTGCCTTAAAATCAATCTCCCTTTCAGCAAAAGTCGGGTTTTTTTCACACTCGTTCTTACCTGAGTCCCGAAGCCAAAAGAGCCAACTCTAAGCTCCGTGATCCGGTTGTTCTGGAGGAATACGCGCTGCGACTCATAGGGCACTCCGACTGGGACGGCGGTAAAGTTCTGCGCCTGGCAGCTCACAGTCATCGGCGTCGGATAGCACACGCAGAGGTGTGGGCACGCCGAGGCCGGACTTGGCTTGCCGAGGACCAGCCACACCACCAGCCAGAGGGAAAGACCGCCTGGAGGAGAGCAGGGAGAGAGGGGAAGGTGAGCGGGAGCTGTCCGTGATGCTGACACGTCACATCAGCATCCTGGGTGCAAATCGGTTTCTATTTGCGCTTGTTGCACTGGCATTTTAGTTGGAATTACATCTAGACTTTCTACACTTTACAGCCTCTATGTTTCTACAGTAAGTGAAGATTACGCCTCAGCTTGCACCGATCATTACGCACAGCCTGATCACAAAAGTGGCAAAACACAGCAGCTCTTTCTTAGCGTTAATACAAAGTTCTTGTTAAATTCCACCTCACGATCTGCTTTTTTATTAATTTTAAGTCATAATATAATCGTAAATCATAAAATAAGTAATTCTCTCAACAACAAAAAACGTCAGAGTATCCATTGGACTTTGCATCATTTATCTAATCATGTATCCATATTCAATGTTACAGTTAATACATATGTATAAACAAGCCTCAAGCTTTCTTAGATTAAAAACTTAGAAATTGTTGCACAAGTAATGAAAAACAGCATCAGATCTATCTGTGGCATCCATGTATCCGAAACCAAAGAAGACAAACTTACTTTTGCAGTTGCGCATCATGGAGCATCGTCGGCTCCGAGAAATCGAAGAGGTGTCCATCCTGAACCAAAGCGTAAAGCGAGTTAGCCTAGTAGGGCGAAGTAAAGCCTGCTATCTCTGCTGATGCCCTGGTTCCCGAGTCGGAGCGACTGTGCCTGTTGATGGCTACAACTGTCCCATATATACTCAAGCATCCCGTTATTGCCTACGGCAGTGGGCACCGAGGAATCTCCTACGTCACCGATCCGGGGTCATGAATAAGTGAGGGCGGTAAGAAACGGAAAGGGGAGGGGCCGACTGTCGGGGATTCTCTTGGAGAGCTTGTACGCGCGTAAAGACTGGACTCTGGTTGGAGACATGTGCTCAGACTCTGAGAGGAGGAGACTTTTTCGACGCACATTGAACAAGAGGGAGGGAGGGTGATGGAGTGAATGTAGAAACAGTGAAGGGAGGGGGGGGGGGGGGGGCAAGGCACGGCACGGTGCCCGGTAATGATGACTGGGCTCTGTGTGTGGAGGAGCGCAGAACGGGTAGGAGAAGAGCGCACAGATTGTTTCCTGGCTGGCTCTCTCAGAGACCGTTATGGGCTGCTTCCGGCGCGCTGCAGCCAGACAGATAGATGCAGAGAAAGGCTTACATGGTTCTTTCTTCAGAAAAGAGGGTGCCCCCGAATTATGATTCAACCAAATGGGAGAATTTAATGCCAGAAGAGAGTCACTGAAAACAACCAGGCTTGAGTAGTAATTGCTGTGGAGGTTAAATACGACATGCTCCAGTCCTGCTGTTTGTGCAATTATAGCTCCTGACACAATTTATTTGATGATGGAGATCGAAGTGGATAAACATGGCAAGAGTGGTCAGATTGAAGTGTGCTTTTCTTTCTTTCTTTTTTTAATTTCTTTTAATACTATTGGATCACTTCAAAGAAAAGCTGCTGAAGTGATTTGAATTAAATTCCTCTCAGGCTTATTTCTCTGTTTGTATTTGCAGAAGTATTTACACATATTATTAATAATTAGGTTTATTAATGAGGAGAAAGGGGCTAGCAAGGAATCCAGAAAGCAGAAAGACAGCAACACACAGCAGATGCTTGACTATGCACGCCACTTCAAGTCTGTTTTGCTGTGTGTCTGTGCCTCGAGCTGTCGTTGCCCGTGTTAAAGCAACAGACAGCAAGAAAGCATCTATTGTGACAACGATACCAGTGTGATAAATACAACTGGCATTTGCCTTTTCATTCATCAAATGTAATTCAAAGATGTATATACGTTAATGGCCTGGAGTGAGTCCCTGTTCATTGCGATGTAAAGCCATACGACAGCCCTGTGATGTTAACTGCCTTAATGAAACTTTCAATCGTGTTGACACTGAAAATTGTTCATTCAATTTGAGGCTTGGTTTGTGGCACTTTGTGGAGCTTGATTTAGATATTTCTAAAGTTTTGCTCGTTGGATTGCATTGCATCATAGCTGTTTCTATCTTTTTGGTCACTGTGCATATCTATATATTGTTCTATCACCCGGTGACCATGTAGAAAATAAATATCTGGCAGAAGGAAATACAAGTATTGCTCTACACAAATACCAAAAAATAAATAAATGCCCTTTTTTATGCAATTTTGAGACGGGCAATGCAAAGGACCAACAAACTATTGATATTATTATATATATATATATTATATATTATCATCTCATATTATTTTCATTATTATCATGCTGTGTTTAGCAATTTGTTTGCATGTTACGCATTGCACTATCCTATTATTTACAGTTTATGCTTATGTCTCTAAAGTCCTTTAAGAAATGTTTGCTTAAAGCAACATTCTGCAACTCATTTGACCTTAAAATAACAGCTTCAATATCATTTTGACGCTACACTGACTTCTAATATGCAAAATGGTGCCTCTGTCCGTACCACTCTGCGGCCGAACGCCTGTTCTTGCACTCTGTGACCTTGGTACGACCTTCCCGGGAGAACAGCGTGAGACTCTGGGCACTAGGTTGATTTTGGTGAAACTGGATCATATTTAATGATGTCGTCTGGCTGCTCTGCCTCATGTTTTACGGAGTTTCCTGAGGGACACAGAGCTTTTATTTGTTGCTAAAAGTAACGCTAGCCGCTAACTGCTGCTAACTGTAGCAGCCATCAGCTGGTGCTCTGAGCACCAGGGGAGTGTTTGTGTTTACCCCACTAGCAAAGGAGCTTTGACCGCTGGGAGGAGGAGGTTAGCCGTGTTAGCAAAGTTGAAGACTCGCTAGTTTTTCTTGCGTTACAACTGTCCATATTTACGACAGCAGTGGGTAAGTGAAATGCACTCTAAAAACTGTTGGGGCGCATAAATACCACAAAAATACCAAATCCTACATTAAGTTGCTTAAAGAGCTCTATACGTAGTTATAAACAACTATTCAAAGATACTAGCTTTTATAGAACAGTTTCTTGAGAGCATTTTATTAGTAGAACATAAAACGTAAACATTATAGGAAAGTAAGAGAGTCGACCTTGGAGAATAATTAATTTTTTTTCTTTCTTCATGTCTTACATTGAAAGTAAATGTAAATTGTTGCTCAGGCCGAAAGTTCTGAGGAGATAGATTCATATTAACGCTCAATAGATGAGTATCCGAGGGGAGAAACAGTCACATGTAAGGGTGTGTATACACAAGCCACAGGCATCACAGACAAATGAGTAATGGAGGGGATCCATTGCTCCGTGTGTGTGTTGTTGCTCCCTCACACCTCCTGCTTTGTCCTTATCTGGACTTGTGGACAAGCTAGAGTGCCCACTGGCCATCCGGGACCAACACCTCACAGGCCTCCCCTTCACACACACCCACAGTACCAGCTGTGCCTATGTGTGTGTGTGTGTGTGTGTGTGTGTGTGTGTGTGTGTGTGTCTGTACGTGTGTGTGGCTGCTGAGGCACAACTTTGTTTAAATGCCACTGCGGAGTGTCAGTCAATCAGCGTTGTGCCAGTCACCCACACAGCAGGTTTGCGGCACCGTGTAGGCACCGTCTCCTCAGTGAGTGTGAGCATCGCTACGTGGTGTTTGTGTAATCCCCACATACAAACAAACAGAGGCTTCCCTGGCCCGCGCCCAATCCTGCACATGTGCCGGCCCGTCTCTCTGTCTTTATCCGTCCCTCTGTCTGCATCCTGCTGCACCTTTGCTTTACTCCCTCCCTGCCCGGCATTGATCCACTGTTAGTTAGCAACCGAGAGGAGTGCGTCACTACACTGCGGTGGGAGACACCAGGAGATGAACTGATTGCACATTCAATCAGCTGATCCAAATCCTGGATTCCTTGCTACAGGTCAACGCGGACAGCAGGTCGGAGGGGATGTTAATAAGTGTGACGGGATACTGTAGAGGTGTGTCTGTTGCCAAGGTAACAACGCACATGCCACTTTGAAAATACAGGTATAACAAAGCTTATATCTTCCAGTTATTGGACCTCCTTTTAGCACATATTCACATTTGCTTCTCTTTATTAAACATCCTGGAGCGCTTAATGGGGCCAGTCAGCGAGGAGAGAATGGCGTCTGCTCGGTTCTTCTCATTAGTGCACACAAAAAGCCATGTTTGCGTCCCATTGGGCGACACTAATGAGGAGCTACGAGAAAGGAGGCAGTGTGGTGTGCATGCGACCAAAAGACTGATGCAGACACTTGACAGACACATTGGGAAATAAAAGGCACAAGACAGCGTAGTGTCACGCACATCAACGACGAGGCAAAAGAGACTTGTATTTGTGAAAGGTGACTCAACGTGTCATATTGTTTTGCAGGGAACTACCTCACACATTTTCTCGTCGGCCCGTCTATCTCTCACATTCACAGAGGCAGCAGCATCTTTGAGAGCCTGTCCCATTGTCATCGTGCTGTTCTTCAGCGTCTCATGCTCACCTCCTCTCTCCTACATCGCATTTCTCTTTGTCTTCCAATGCTCCCTCCCTTTCTTGCCAGTGTCTTTCATTTGTTCTGTCCGTCGGCGTCACTGCTTCCGCTTAACCATATACCGCTGCTTTCTCTCCACACACTGGCACACAGTCTGCAGCACAATGGTTGCTGGAGTGTCATTTAATTAGTGTTTTTTTTTTTTCTTCTTCTTATTAGGCGACACGGTATTGAGTTTCTTAAATGTTAGAAAGCCATTTAGGGATACGGAAGCCCTGAGAGGCAAGTGAAGGAAAAAAATGTAATTCTCATGATCAACTTTCTAAGTCTGATCTTCACTGTTTCTCTTCTGTGTTTATGAATTAGGAAAAGGTGGAAATAAAAGGTTTTGCCAGGATAATCTTTATAAGTGGACAAAATAGTTTTTTTATCTGTGAAACAGACGCTGCAATACTCATTTTAGGCCACAAAAGGCTGAAGTGCACCAAAAAATTCATCTGCCAAAACTTTATATTTGCACCTGTTCTACAGATGAAGGAAAATGAACTTAGAAAAATTAACTGGCAGATTGGGTGTGACGTCATCAGGGTTTATTCGGAAAGTAGACTGTAATCATGGCAGCTTCATTACGTTCCCCATTTATATTCTGTATGCTGGGACACTGTACCCTCTGTGGGTTTCATGTGTTTAATCAAATTGCAACAAACTACCTGACACAGTTGGTTGTGATATTAATATACCCATAGGAAAAACATTTTTATGTTACCATATCTCAACTGCAATAATGAAAGGTATTCACATTTTAAAACAAGGCCCTTCTACATGTCATGTCATGTCAATCAGCATAATAACATGAAACTGACGGCAGAAGTATGTGCAACCGCCTTTTGTGTGAGGACGATACAAACAAAATTGCACCGTAATGCTGGTGACTTCACAGCATACCTCTAAGGCCTCTGCTAGCGTAGCATACAGTACTGTGTCACCACACCACAAACTAATTGCCACGCTTTGAACCTGGAGCCAAGGGCCGTCGGGACCTGGGGGCAGTTTAGCCCATCAAGCTGGAAAAAAATTAATTCTAATATGTCCGACCTACATTGGCATGATTGCAGAGTGAGATGATCTTTAATGCATATGTTAAGGCACTGCCCAGGAATAAGACCATTTTGGTTTAATGTTTAATATTAAATGTGGATGTATCACTATCCCCAGAAGTGTGTCTGTATGGGAGTTGAAGTGGTTAGCATTCATTTCTGCGAAAAGGAGCATTCTTATGAATTAGAAAAGTAAGGAAATTAATTATTTTTTTTTTTTTATAAAGCTGATAATAATGGAATGCGCCGCCCCAGCCCTGAAGGGGCTTTATAGAGATACTAATTTGCTTGGACCACAGAGCTTATAAAAAACTATACAATTTAGAGACAGTTTAAGATGTTAAGCCAGTACAATGTATACAAACCTTAAACCGTGTAAGTAAAACAGAGAATTCTGATCAAGAAAGATTGCTGGCACAAATGTTTTATTTTAATATTCTTTATTCTTTCTGTCTGTGAGCACTGATGTATTTGTTCTTGTGTTGTGTCTTTGTGTTTGTCTTTTTCTTTCTTTTGTTTTTCTTCTTCTCTGTTATCGATTAAAGAATGAATGAAAAAAGACATTTTTGTATAGTCATGCAGTTTTATTACCAAACAATAGGCCCAGAAGTGCAGTACAGAAGAGTACAGTGACTATGATGAAGCCGATAAAAGCTGGACGTAGCGTCCCTTGTACTGGGAGACATGCAGGGACTCTGCAAGGCTCGTCATCAGCACAGAGGCAGAACTCACTCTGCTTCCTTTTGGTCAACTTCCTGTCCTCCTCCTTTCATCACCAGAAGAACAATTGTGTAACACTTAGCCATATGTGTTTGCATGTGTTCCGATCAATATTATCCACTCTCCCTCCTCCTCCCTCCCTCGCTTCCTCGCTCCCTCCCTCGCTCACTCAATTTGTCTTCACAGCCAATGTGTTCAGTGTCCTCTCACTCGCAAATGATCAAAAACATGAAAGCTTTTTCTCCACATTCTCTCTCTCTCTTTCTCTCTTTGATTCTCTCTCTCTCTCTCTCTCTCTCTCTCTCTTTGTCTCTCTCTCTCTCTCTCTCTCTTTGTCTCTCTCTTTGTCTCTCTCTCTCTCTCTCTCCCTATCCATGTATGTACCTCTCACTCACTTTATAAGATGTGGGTATTGGACTATGTGTGAAAATGCAATGTCCCGATTATCCTGGCCAACTTAATTGTGAGTTACGATTTTATTCCAATAATCATCAAATGATGCATAAAATAACTCTTAAAAATGGCCCTAAAATATAGTGGAATGAATTCACCTTACATTTGGTGAAGAAACATTTGTATTGCATCGCCTTAGTGAAATGCAAGCAGTCAAACAAGCTTAAGGTAATCATAAGGCTGAAGGTGCATCTTCATAAATAAAGGATAAATACTTTTTTAAAGCAATGTTGTGTGAGTCAGTTCTTTCTTGCATGATAATTCCTGTGTTCTTTAAATCAGGCTCTATTTTCAAAGTCGCTCATGTGAGGATATTTAGCATTATAACTTTAATGGAAATTCACCACAAAACCATTTGTTTTGAGATCCGCGATAAAATCCTATATTGTCCCATCTCCAATATATATATTATACTTATAATACTTATTAATACATGGGAAATTAAACAAAAGCAATAAATGAGCACACCCATATACAGACGTGTGCAAAGCAGAGTAAATTATTTATTTATTAAATAGCCATGTCTCAAGCAACACAGCATGCACAAGGGCGAAGGACTTACGGCGCTCGTTTTTTTGCCATTGTTATCGGTGTTACTGTGTTCTACGTTGTTTTAATCGTTTCCACACTTACTTTATTGGTAAAAGTAGTTGTTTACGAGGGAAATCTACAGAAGCTCTGAGTGGCAAGTGAGAAAGTTAAATTAAATTAAATTAAAATTTTCTAAGCCTGATCTAAATTGTTTTCTCTTCTGTGTTCACGACTTAACAAGTGAAGAAAAGGTTTTGGATAATTCTAGTTACCTTTTATTCCAGGTGAGTTTTACTTTCTTTAGAATATAATCCTTTAATTTACCTGGAAGATAATATTAAAGCCTATTTAGAAAATGGGGTTGTGGTGCACTGCAGCCTCCTGTGGCCCAAAATGAACATTACAACAACATCCGGTCGGTCTTTCTAGCCGTGTGAAAAAAAAATCTCTAGAAAATAATATTAAAGATCTATTACCTGCTTTTATCTCGTAGGAAATGCATTCAACGTGAGTGTCTCAAGGACAGACACAATGCATGAAACATACTTGAAAATACAATTTTGTTTGTACTCCACAGGGTACCTTTTCTCCAAGCTAGACAGATACTGCATCTCTTTATTGACCTTGTTCGGCGTGTTAACTCACACGACGTGTTGTATTCGGCCTTTTTCTGCGCAAACCTTCGTCGTTTACGCTCACACTGAACGGATCGATGGTCTGGGCAGGACGGAGGGTGCTCACAAACAAAAAAAAAAATATAAGATGGCTAGAAGAGGCGGACTGTTTAAGGTTCTTAAACAACATCACAGCAGTCTCAATCAAGACTACCGCTTTAGCCACAACGTGAAATTACTACTCTGATAAAAAAAAAGAAATAGGCTCACTACAGTTTAAAACTGATCTTTTGACAAAAAGCCATGTTGGGAGATCGGACCGTGGAACTGCTCCAACTGCAAGAGAGCCGACCACAATTTCTGACCAGAAATTCGGGCAATCAGTCAAAGAATGAATCAGGTGTCATGACCCCCTCAAGCTGCACGCCAGACAACAAACAATCTGGCAGACATTTTACCCAATTGTAAAATTAGTTGGGGGCAAAGAATCAGACTCTGGCTTGTTCCGTGCAGTAGATACACGGATGGACTGCTGAACAGGCATACCGGGCAAATGACCAGGGGCCCAAGGTGGCAGGGGCCCCCCCTGGCCTTCACCTTCAAAATGTCTCTCAAAGAGACACGTATCAACCAGGAAGAGACTCAAAATGACCACAAAGAGACATGAAACAACTGATTCACAACGACTATGAAAAGTGTCAAAGCAACCACACAGAGACAAAGAATGACTACAAAGAGACACAAACATATTGTTTTGTTATATTTTAAATGTATTTTATTTCATTATGATTATCACCATATCTTAGGTACTGATGAAATGTTTTTTCTCCGTAGACGTTCAGTTTCCCCTTTATTGTATATCCCATGCAACGTACATCAATATACTGTGTCTTTTTTCAGTTCATGGCAATATGCGAATAACATCTAAGAACATATGTAAAACATGTTGCAAAGACTGACAATTACGCCTTGACGTGGACGGCCGTCTTTACTTGAAAAGTTAACTAACTTCTTTCCTGTGTAAACGCTGTCACAGCCGTCTCGCAATCAGATTTGTCTTGTGTGTGTGTCTGAATGCCGACGTGTTGTAAAGCGCTTTGAGTGGTTGCAAAGATTGGCAAAGCGCTATATTAATGCAGTCCACTTACACGTTCAAATAAAAATAGCACACAGCCATGAGGCTGGCCCTGGAGAGGATATGTTTTCTTGATATGATCTCCGAAAGTTTCCCACAGGGAGAATTTTTTTTTTTTTTCACAGCAGAGGATAAAGTGCTTTTTCTCATCAAGCAGAGACCCCATGCGCACTCCTTTCTCGGAATCAAATTGCAACAGATTAGAGGAAAGAAACAACTAAATTGCTGCGTTTGGTTTGCGTCGCCATCCTTTCCGTCTCAATCTGTCTCTCCATCTGTTTCATTCAGTTCTCTGAAGCTTTATTGGCATGATTTTAGATGTGCCAAATCACACTCGAAGTGGATCAACTTAAATTCATAGATTTATTCTTTTTTTCCCGACCGCTTCTCTCACACAGACTTGCCTCACGTCATCATCCCCTCCTTATACATACATATGTGTCTACGCCTGCATATAAATTTTTTTATCAACACTTTATCCAGGTGTAAGGTCCCCCCCCCGCCCCCCGCTTTAGGATGCTCTTGTTTTTTGCTCTCTTTCAATCACATTTAATTCAATGGCATTATAACATGAATGAAGAGCAGAGTGCAAACAAAACAGAGCAAGGAAAAACTCACGACTCACAAATGATCAGGGCTATTCCAAGAATAATCCTGGATCCTGGATAATGCAAAAAAAAAGGACCGTGGGGAGAGAAAAGTACGAGGAAAGACAGGAAAGGACCAACAGAGAGAGAGAGAGAGAGAGAGACACACACACACACACACACACACACACACACACAGCATATTACCTCTATCCATATGTGAGGAGCAGGTGGTGAATATTGAGCCACATGCTGCTGACAGATGTCACCATTGAGAAGAAGAAGAAGAAGAAGAAGAAGAAGAAGAAGAATCACTCAATTCAGCTCCCAATAGCCGGCTCGACGACACCAGGATTGACCATCAACAGCGTTTGAAAATCGCATTTACATTTTATTTCTGACCTAAATATTGCCAGCAAATTTGAATCAACATTTGACTATTGCACTGTGCAGCGTGGTACGACTTTGAAAACGTTCGCTTTTTCTATTTCCATGTTCATACGGTCATAGAACGCCCCTGTGAGTATGTGAAAATTAAAATGCAAATTGGATTATTGCATTTTAATTTAAATGTTTACTCAAATACATATACATGCAGACAATTATAATGCAATTGTAGTGTTATATTTTCAAATTTACATCATAATTTCTAATAAAGTCCCCCTTGGGATAACATTTGCGTTACATTTGGATGGAAACTTGGCTAAAATGAAGGGTTTACACAAACTGAGCAAAGCCAGATGATGTCTGTCTGCCGGCATATCAGGAACCAACCTTAGCAAGCTGGTTAAGGACACGCAGCATGTTCTCTGCTGAAGAAATGGAGACCAAACTGTCATCAACTCTCCATCAGGCTTCCACGAAGACATCGAACAAGCCCGCCCCCGCATGTCAAAATAACAGCGTTCCTTTGAGTAGTAACTGTAATGTAATCCCTTACAGTACTTGTTGCTGAAAAAGTGTTCCCATCACCATAACGCAGAGTGAGCCAAATACTGCTCTACGCATGTGCCACTTGCCATCTACCAAGTGTACACTTTTATTGTGTTATTTAAGTATATAAAAGTTCTAGATGTTACAAGCCGTCAGTTTTGACTTGATATGTTACACCACTACACATATAATACAGTATAATACAGAGTGCAGGTAGAGGTGCCACCTCCATGTGGCAGCTGCCAAAGACTGGAGGGACACAGCAGAAACTTGCAAGGAGCCTCCTTTAGCTTTTTGTCTTTGACAGCCTGTCATCTCAAAACTCAACACCAACCGTGTGCATTACCCAGGCTTGCCAAATAGCTCGATGCCAGTACCTTTGCAGAGGAAACTAACAAACTCCACGCACGTGCACAGCTCCACAGGCGCGGAGCAAATGATTTATAGTTTTGCTTCCTCGCATTCAGGTGATTATATTCAAGCAGCCTATATCAATGATCATTTGACTATTTTCAGCAACTGACGAAGAAAAAAAAAAACAAGCGATAAAGAAATTCACACATTTTTTGGACCGCCGTTTGAGTTGGTTCAATCAAAACTGTCGCTGTTTGCCACAGCATGCTTTGGCTGTCAATCACAGTCTGTCAACCCACTGTTCACTAAAAGGTAAGAAACCTCCAATTTAGCTCAACTGCGATCATGGACTGATCATAGAACATAGGAAAAGAGTTCTCAGTGTTACGTGGTTCATTCATATTTTGCATTAGCCCTGTCGATTTTATTATTTGGGATGTAGTGCAGGGTAAGTTTACCCACCTTTTCCATATGCAACATAGGTTTTACTCTCTTTTTTTATGAGTTTACCATTACTTTACATTGGACAGTTTAGCCAGCAGACATGTATAGTTCACCCACCTTTTATTTACCACTACATCCCATCAGTGATTTAGTCTAACCTTCTACCATTACTACCATAGACTTCATAATGTTTTTACGAATATAATTTCAAATATAAAAAAGCCATTCTTCAAATAATAATTTCCTGTCCTGATCCATCCAATTATATATTGTTCTTGCTGCATTCTTGCTTTTGATAGCACCCTCAATCTAACTAATATAGACTAGTGCAGGGGGCTGTTTCTTGACTTAATCCAAGAGGTTAAGTGGTGTAGAAATGCCGGAAATCTCATCGAAATGACATTTTCTCTTCTTTTTTTTTTTGCACAAGGTGCCCCTAGCAGGTTTATCCTGCCATGTTTGTATGAAGTGTTTTGTCTGATCCCACGGCAAAAGAGCATGTAGCTGTTCAAAACAACCACAGGTAAGGTGAAAAGCCTTTCAAATGGGATCAATTCAATTGAAATAACTCACTCTGAGACGGTCTCTCCTGGAAGATGCAATAAATTCAACTCTCCAAATCTCAGAACTCAGAACTTTCGAAAGAGAACTTGTTTTCAGTTCTGGAGGTACGACGTCATTAATAGGCTCTGGTCAAGATAGAAACACATGTTGATTACATGATACATGGCTGTCACGGTGGTGTCCAGATAATGACGTGGGCTTCATAGACAATTGGCGGACTTTCTGGGGAACCCCTGGTCTGATGAGGAGTGACGGCATTCATCCTACTTTGGAAGGAGCAGATCTCATATCGAGTAATATTAGTGCATTTATTAGTGGACCTAATCCATGACAATCCGGAGTTGAGGCCAGGAGTCAGAGTTGCAGTTTTACACACTTCTCTGTGCTTCCATCTGGGCAGTCATCCACTCAAATCCCCATAGTGACTGTGTCTGCCCCACAACCACTGAAATCAATAAAATCAATACCAAACAGAAGAGGAGTTGTACATAAAAACCTAACCAAAACTCCAAAAGTGCAATTAAATAGAAAAATTAAATGTGGACTCTTAAACATCAGGTCTTTGTCATCTAAAGCTGGATTAGTAAATGATTTTATATCAGATAATCAGATTGATTTATTTAGTCTCACTGAAACCTGGCTGAGACATGAAGAATATGTCAGTCTAAATGAATCCACTCCGCCGAGTCATATAAATACTCATGTTCCTCGAGGCCGAGGTGGTGGAGTTGCAGCCATATTCGACTCAAGCCTATTAATCAATCCTAAATCTAAACTAAATTATAGCTCTTTTGAAAGCCTTGTTCCTAGGCTTTCAAGCCCAACATGGAAAACAATAAAGCCCATTTTATTTGTTATAGTGTACCGCCCTCCTGGTCCATATTCTGATTTTCAGAATTTTTATCAAGTTTAGTCCTTAAAACAGATAAAGTAATTATTGTAGGTGACTTTAATATTCATGTGGACGTCGATAATAACAGCCTTAATATTGCGTTTATCTCATTATTAGATTCAATTGGGTTCAGTCAGAATGTAAATAAACCACACTCTAGACCTTGTTCTGGCCTATGGTGTTGAAATTGAACATTTATTAGTTTGTCCACATAATCCTCTTTTATCAGACCATTTTTTAATAACTTTTGAAGTCCTGCTACTGGACTACAAGCCATTAGGCAAAATATCCTACACTTGATGACTATCTGATAGTGCTGTAGCTAAATTTAAGGAAGTGATTCCATCGACACTTGGTTCATTACCATGTCTCAATATCTATATAATGGAGGACTCCTGTGATAACTTTAGTCCCAAATGAATCATTTTGTTGATAGTGCTGCAGCCTCACTGCGAATGACACTCAACTATATCGCTCCTCTAAAAAAGAAGATAATTAAACAGAGAAAGCAAGCTTCATGGCTTAACCCCCAAACCCACAAACTAAAACTAAAGTCAAGAAAACTTGAGAGGAAATGGCGATCTACCAAATTGGAAGAATCTGGTTTAGTCTGGCTAGATAATCTTAAAACATATAAGAAGGCTCTCCGTATACCAGAGCAGCTTATTACTCTTCATTAATAGAAGAAAATAAGAACCAACCCCAGGTTTCTTTTCAGCTCTGTAGCCAGGCTGACAGAGAGCCACAGCTCTACTGAGCCTTCTATTCCTGTATCGCTCACAAGGAACGACTTCATGAGCTTCTTTAACCATAAAATTCTAAATATTAGAGACCAAATTAATCAAATAAATCTCCTCTCCTGAATTGGTAATGATTTAGCTTCTAAAACAGGAACCTTAAAAACAACTGTAACACCTGAAATATATCTAGACTGCTTTTCTCCGATCGACCTTAACCAACTAAATTCAACAATTTCGTTGTCTAAACCATCAACCTGTCTCTTAGACCCGATTCTAACTAAGTTGCTTAAAGAAGTTTTACCCTTAATTAACACCTAGTTATTAAATATGATAAATCTGTCTTTGTTATCTGGCTATGTATCAGAATCATTTAAAGTAGCTGTAATAAAACCTCTTCTTAAAAAGGCCCAGTCTTGATGCAGAGGTTTTAGCCAACTATACCAATACCAATATCTAACCTTCCATTTCTCACTAAAATTCTTGAGAAAGCAGTCGCAAAACAGTTGTGTGATTTACTACATAACTATACTTTATTTGAGGTGTTTCAATCTAGATTTACAGTTCATCATAGCACAGAGGCAGCACTGGTGAAAGTTACCAATGACCTTCTACTGGCATCAGACAAAGGACTCGTCTCTGTTCTTGTCTTGTTAGACCTCAGTGCTGCTTTTGACACTGTTGACCAAGACATTCTGCTGCAGAGACTGGAACATTTCATTGGCATAGCAGGAATCGCACTGAGCAGGTTTAAGTCCTATTTATCTGAGTGATCTCAATTTGTACGTGTTAATGAATCCTCCATGCAAACCAAAGTCAGTCATGGTGTCCCACAAGGTTGTGTACTTGGACCTATTCTATTCACCTTATATATGCTTCCTTTAGGCAATATTATAAGGAACCACTCCATAAACTTTCATTGTTATGCAGATGATACCCAATTATATCTATCAATCAAGCCAGATGAAACCAAACAATTATCTAAACTTCAAGCATGTCTTAAAGACATAAAAAATTGGATGTCCTGCAACTTTTTGATGTTGAACACCGACAAAACAGAAGTTATTGTACTTGGCCCCAAACGCCTCCGAAACATATTGTCTAATGACATAGTAACTCTGGATGGCATTAACTTGGCCTCCAGCACCACCGTAACGAATCTCGGCATTATCTTTGATCAGGATATGTCTTTTAACTCCTACATAAAACAAATTTCAAGATCTGTCTTTTTTCATCTGCGTAACATTGCAAAAATAAGGCACATCCTGTCTCAAAAAGATGCAGAAAAACTAGTCCATGCATGTGTTACTTCAAGGCTGGATTACTGCAACTCCTTATTATCTGGTTGTCCCAAAAAATCACTTAAGCCTCTTCAGTTGATTCAAAATGCTCCGGCACGAGTATTGACAAGAACTAGGAAACAAGATCATATTACTCCTGCATTAGCTGCTTTGCACTGGCTCCTGGTAAAATACAGAATAGAATTCAAAATCCTTCTCCTGACCTACAAAGCGATTAATGGTCAGGCTCCAGTTTATCTTAAAGATCTCATAGTACCTTATAAACCAACTAGAGTATTGCGCTCTCAGAGTGCAGGGTTACTTGTGGTTCCTAGAGTTTCTAAAAGTACAATGGGAGCCAGAGCCTTCAGCTATCAAGCTCCTCTACTGTGGAACCAGCTCCCAGTCTGTGTTCGGAAGGCAGACACCCTCTCCACATTTAAGAGCAGGCTAAAGACTTTCCTCTTTGATAAAGCTTATAGTTAGGGCTGGCTCAGGTTTTCCTTGGACCAGCCCCTAGTTATGCTGCTATAGGCTTAGACTGTCGGGGGATTCACTCCTCTCCTCCTTTCCCTATCTTTCTCGTTCTCCTCCTCTCCCTCTCTATTGATATGCATTCATGTCCCTTAAATGCATGTTGCTAACTCACCAACCGGGGCATCATCCCCGGAGTTTCCGTGTCTCTCATCTGGCAGGTTGCCACTATTAAAGATTACTTCTGGACCGCGAATCGTGGCTGCACCTGTTGCCCTGGTCCTGCCTGACACCAGGAGCCTTTATTGACATCCCCCTGGATCCATCTTTTTTATATACGATCGTATCATGTTTTCTGTCGCATAGATTGTCCATGCTGTATTTTTAACTATGTTGTTTGTTCTGTACACACGTCACCTATTGCACGTCTGTCCATCCTGGGAGAGGGATCCCTCCTCAGTCTCTCCCTCAGGTTTCTTCCATATTTCCCCCACTAATTGTGGGGTATCTTTTAGGGAGTTTTTCCTTGTGCGATGCGAGGGTCTAAGGACAGAGGGTGACATATCTTGTGCAGTCTGTAAAGCCCACTGAGACAAATGTATAATTTGTGATATTGGGCTATATAAATAAACTTGATTTGATTTGATTTGATTTGATACATTTCTGGTTAAAGTGGATGCTGCACATGATTTCCCATCACTCAGGATTCCCACACTTTCATTAGAATTCGTGTCAACCACAGATGCAGCCCAGACAGAAAGCATTATGTGGTCCCACATTTACAGGCGATGTCCTGGAGAGTAAACACATGAACAACTTTTATGGATGGGTGTCACTTTTCTCCCACAGACTGCTGCTTCTGAGGCTAGGCCTCCGTCCCCTCCTCTCCATATCGTCACCTCCAGTCATCAGTCTCCTTCTCCTCTCCCTTGCATCCGTCTGTTCCCCTTTCATCTTTTATTTTTAACCCTCAGCCATGCCTCATGTGTGACGCAGATGGGCACGTAATGTGGACACAGTAAACTAAAAAGGGAAAAGGCCGGAGATCCAGACAGAGAGAGGCGGTGACTGATAGGAGAGAGGAAAACAGGCAGACACAGGGGGTCTTGTTATGTAGACAAGTATCAGTGAAAGGCTCGGGACAAGGGGGTAGGTGGTGAGACAGCCGGAGAGAGGCAGAAATGTTATCACCTCTGATTTTACGCATGCCTGGAGCTAAGCAGGTAGCCTGACTTAAACTCGTCAACCTGTCACTCAAATACCTGCCAGCGACATTTTGAATCACCTTGCTCCGGAGTAAACCATGTCAAAAAAAAAAAAAAAAAAAAAAGACATAATCAGCATTGTATTAATCCCACTTCTTCCCTCCCTACCCCGTCCATCTTCCTGAAAGCTCAACACACCCACTGATTTGTCTGCGCTGAAAGAAGAGGAGTTACATATCAATCTTACATCACTCAACAGTCAGCCTCAGACTTTTCATAGAGGCCCTTGAATGAGCATCAGCCCTGCATGACGCACACCAACTGTCAGGTTGAAGTATGTATGTGCTCGTGTGTGTGTGTGTGTGTGTGTGTGTGTGTGTGTGTGTGTGTGCGCGTGTGCATGTGCATGTGTGCGTGTGTGAAAAGGATCGCAAATTGATTTGTGCATGGTTGATTTGTGTGGCTGCAGATCTAGGCAGAAAGTAGCTCCAAAGAATCACAGAGCACAGAGGAAAGAAAGCGAGTTCTTACTCCATATGGTCCGACTCCATCCCCCTTTCCCCTCCAACTCACAATAACGAGTTAACATTACTCATTATTGGACAATGAGACTAAAATTGTTCGTTCACTCCCACTCAACATACGCGTGCAAGCTGTTTCCAAACTTATACATCACAATTCCTGCGCACAACAATGGCAGCATGCAAATTTGCTGTAATGATTAACAAGCCTTTTTCGTGGGACTTTGTTATTGAAATATCACAGTAAAATTAGTACTGATGACACATTCAATTGCAGGCGAAAATCTGTTGCTTTGATAGTTATAAACAATGCAGAGAATCATCTGCTCTGTGAATTTAATTGATCTGCCTGTAACTCTGACTAAACTCATTAAGCTTGCTGAGAAACAGTTTCAAGTTGGTGGGAAGGAAGATGATATCAGCCAGTATGGAGGGCCAAACATGACGTATTAACAAAAAAATGAATGACTGACTGACGCTGTTTTCCAAACTACTGCAGCTGTCATATTTTGTGGGAATGAGGCAGAGGGGCCGCGGGGGCTGCGCTTTTTTTTCATGGTGCCGAACTGAAGTGCATTGATCTAAATTAAAGGGTTTTTTTCAACCTTCGATTATTTTTCTTTTCATGTCCCTTTCGGAGGTCTGTAAGAAACACATACAATGTCAAATACAAAATGATAAATGAACACAAATGAATGTTTAACTGACAAAAATAAATATTAAAAAAAACGTTTTATTTGATTAAATAGACAAATAAAGTGACAAATCCACACAATGCTCATAGAAATCTAAAAATAACTAGACATGTGCAATAATTTCATTATTATTATTTCTCAAATAACTAACATTTTTATCAACTATGGGTATCAGCTTTACTCATACTACGTATTGTTTAGAGTGATTTTAGTGACTAAATAAAGCTAAAATTAAAAGTTTATATACATATACGTATATATATATATATATATATATATATATATAGTATAAAGAAAAAATAAATGCCTGTTTTCGTCTCATAATTTACCCTATGAATAAGGGCATGGCCTATTTATTTTTTCTTTCTAAATGCAATTTAAGGGAGTGTTTGTCACGGTGCGGTTAAAAAGAAGACCCAAACGCAGTACACACGACAGGCAGGTAGTAATAACAAAAAGCGAGCTTTAATTAACAAAGCTGAATACAAAACACAGGTATAAAAATAAAACTGAAGGAGCAGGATAAGATAATAAGAAACAGGACAAACCAGGATGGCTCGATGGAACACCAGGATCAACGCAGGAAACACAGACGACAAACCAGGACAGGAAGTAATTTGAGGCATGACACAAGGTGAGCGTACTTTCCAAAGTAAAACAGGAAACAGAAAAACTAAAAGCCAGGATTGTGACAATGTTAAAATCTTGTTGAAAGTAAGTATAAAATATATATAACAAATTACACAAGCATGGATTTATTTATTTCGTTTTATTCATATTTTTCCACTTTATTTTCTTCTTCGCTTTTGTTCATTCTTTAATGAGTCAAGTCCTCCATAAAGCAGCTTTCAGGGGATGATAAGACCATGACTGCAGTTTTGATTATTAGATTCCACTTGATGACTGCCTAATTGCTTTTTCTTTTTCTATGTTTTTCCAATGAAACTGCCGCCTCTGTGAATGAGCTGTACACGCTCTCTTCTTCAGAAATTGAAAATGTAAGTGTTGTTGTTACATAAAACCCATTTTACCCGAGTGACCTCAAGCCTCTGGTAGAATACATGTGATACGTAAACAAAGAGAATGAGCTCTCTCTTCATCATCCACAACAGCTTCTTATTATTGGGATGTCTTTATCGGCGTTGGTGAACGACCACCCGTCTCTGCAGCCAATCAGGCGGTCAGAGCTGCTAAATCTCCAGATGGAGTGAGAAGTACTGGAATTGGAAGTGGGAAGCTTGGGGTCGGGCGGATATGTATGTGTGTGTGTGTGTGTGTGTGTGTGCGTGCGTGCGTGCGTGTGTGTGTTCATAGCTCTCTATCTCTCTTTCTCTCTCCCCATTATTTTGCAGTAGTCTACCTCAAGGAGTCATTACACTCTTATAAGCTATCCCATAATGCCCTGCTGCTGAGGCAGTCCCAATTCACAGAATGACATCAGAGGCAGGGCTGGAAATAAGGCATGTGTGTGTTTGTATGTGTGTGACCGCTAACGTTATAAATGTCCATATGTGTGTGTGTGTTAACGTGCGCGCGTGTGTCATTCTGACGTCAATACCTCCTCCAATCCATATTTAACTGCATAGCCAGTAAGGCTCATAGCACCTTGTAGGTGTCTTAGCTGACTGTATTTATAGACTGAATTAAACTGCGTGCCAGTGTGTGACAGGTGAAGTGTGTATTTCCTTCTCTAGTTTGACGGGAGGAAGACCGCAGAGCTGAAAAGTAGAGTGTGACGGCATGTGAATTTGTTGTGATAGAATTGGGTACCGCAGCTTCAGAGGCAGAAGTATTTCAGTAATGGGGGGGAGGATGAAATAATGATGAGGAAAGTGATGCGTCATCACATATTTAAGTAAACCTCAACAGCCTTTTGCCCCAGTTACAAAAAACTAGCTTGGATGTGGGTCCACATTTCTTACATGTGACGTCATGAAGAGATTCAAAGGAACTCAAAGGCACAAACAAAACCAAATATATTACAAATAATGAAACATCAGTTGAATGCAATAAGTCGTGTTTCTTTAAGTGTGAAAATGTTTCTCAGCTGGGAGACCACCTCCAATTGGTTTTGCTATTTCTGTTGCTCTCTCCTCCTACATGTTAGTGTGGTGACGACTGCGCACTACAGCTGTATCCTCTGTATCTGGGAGGTCTCCTTTTGTTGTGCAATATTCATTCACGTAATAACTGAGAGTATGTTCTCATAATTGAATGACCCACGCCTGTCAGTCAATTAGCAGGCCCAGGAGATGAGCAGAGGAGGTGGAGCCACATGTGAATCTCTCATCATGGAGGCAAGGATTGATTTAATAATACGATAATGATACTTTTTAATCACATTTTTCAGTTGTTTTTTGGATAATTACTTTAAATTCTACCGCAACCATGAGCCTCTGCGACTATTGTTGTGGAGAAGAAGCCAGCCAGACTGAATCAGGTCTGAATCAAATTCAGAAGTCTTTGAAACTAGGATGAAACACCGCACAATTCTTCCGACGTTGGCCCAGAATCAGAGATGCAAAACCTATTAATTATTAACAGGAATCTATAAAACGTAAACTCATGCTTCAACCTCAAATTATGGTGCAGGAACATAATTTTAAGGTGAGTGATTAAATGTATTTTTTTACTGCAATGCTCCTTACTTCCTTCCAACAGTATTGATGCACACATGCTTAAAACTTCGACTTTTCAGTCAATGAGATTTTTTTTTTCTTCCAAGACAACTCATATTTTATTCTGATGATTTAACAAGGAAAGCTTCATGTTCATCCAAGTCTTCAAAGTGCTCCAACTGTTCCAAGTCCAACACTGTGCAGAAAGTAATCAACAGGAGGTTTGGGTCACACAGAACTTTCACCCAGGAGACCGCTGTTCGTGTCCCGAAACCAAAAGTGAATGTTGACTTATTTAGATATATGAATGACATACGTAAATGAACTTACATCACGTAACGCAGATGTACCCAACCACCGGGCCGCGGACCAGTACCGGCCCGTGGGGATCATTTGGTACCAGGCCGCACAAAAGAATAAAACGTCTTTTTTTTGTGTTTGGTAATATTTATTGTAGATTTTTTATTTGTTATATTATATATATTACAATGTAATAATAATATAAATAAAGTGCATAATATAAAACGGAATAATTGCATTTACACTATACATGTAATAATTAAATTATATGTTTTGCACTTTATTGTATGTTTTGTCCAGTCCATAGAAAAATAGTTTTGCATGAAACCAGTCCGTGGTGCAAAAAGGTTCGGGACCGCTGACCTAACGTACATATGTAACAACTTAAGTTATGTAACACATTTTAACCCAAGCAATGAGCTTTTGCTAAACCAAGTAGTTTTGTTGCCTAAACCTAACGAAGTACTTAACTTGCATCACGTACGTTACATAGTTAACTTCACTACATAACGTTCACCACGTGTTAAAGTCGATCAGACGACCTGCACATTTAAAAGTTAAGCTAAAGGGGTACCCAGTGCATTTCAAAGTGACACCAACGATTCCTGATAAACGTCCGTATGTATATATGACAAATAACCGCCTTCAGCAAAATCGGACACAGAATGAACCACAACTGAACACTGAAGGCTTCAAAAAGGTTAGATTTTGCAGGGGATTTGTGTTGGATTGCGTCAGCTTTTGCAGGTGTGTTGTGAGAACTCCCTGTGTTTTGTATCATTAATGGACTCAACACAGTAGTTTGCCAACTTGAAATGCATCAGCCTCTGTTGGCCATTTCTCTTTTGGTATCTTAGGTTATTGTAAAAATCCCTGTGATAAATAAACTAAATAAAAGGGCTTTATGCATTAGCAGTGTATATTGTGATAGCTACTGTGTACTGAAGAATCACCCAGTGAACAAACTTTAACGCAATGTGCAGAGCTGACACACATGGGGACGTGGGGATGAACATTCAGTCATTTTTATTTTTACATTCAATGTTTTCTTATTGGAGTGTTTACATGTTTTGTTGTATTTGTATTGAAAGAGAGCAGATTGATCAGCGGGTTGGCGAGGAAGAAAAAAAACGAAAGAAAGGACAAAGTGAATCATATGTATGTACTGTACGCTTACTTTCTAAGCCAGCAATGATCGAATGATACTTGAAGATAATTAAGTTTACTGAAACTTCTCTAATTGTATTCGTATGATTTGAAGCACTCTCAGCAATTCAAAAGCCCGGTTCTATAAAAGGCCCTGACGTCACACTGTGGGTCAACCACATGACGTAGAGGAAATGTGCAGAAGACGCAAAGACTGATGTAGTTTGGATTTTTTTAAATATTTGATCAGCCTTAGGGGAAGAAGTAAGCATTATATAATTGAACGTTTTTTTTATAAAAAGAAAGTGTGAATGCTAAAAAAATGTGGTCAAGTCCATTTTGGTGCTGACGTGTGCAGACCAGAGCGGGCATCAGTATTCTCTTTGGGGAGGAAGATAAATAATGCATGAAATCATAGGAAAGCTTCGAAACACAATGTGCTGTTTTAGGTGAGAGTGCTGTGGTAGAGGAGAGGAGTGCTTCCTTTTTCATACATTAACAATGTTGGACCGAATTGTTTTCCATCAGTACAAATCAAATCTGTGTCTCTAGAGTCAGCATTATGTTGAGTGATCACACTGTGCGTGGACTGTGGATAGAAATCTCAAATTACCTCAAAATGGGCTCCAACAATACCAAATCTAGCCGGTCGATTCTTGAAGCTGTTTTGGAGTGTTTGAAGTAAGTTAATAGAGGTGCATTTTGTGCCTTAGAGAAAAAGATGACAGAAGTCCTATTTTTTTTTTATTTATGTAGCATTGCTCTGGCAGGAAGTAACACTCCTTTACATTTTCCTAACTCAATTTAATTCCAGTTGATTAGGTTTGCGATTAAAAGGACAAGCTGCTTATTAAGGCATGGATGGATTACTAAACCCAAAGATTTAGAAGGCCTTAGAAACTCTGTTTGAAGTCACTGTTATTAATATTTCATGGTGGAAACACCAAGAGCTCAGTCGAAGGGCGAGGATGTGCGGATAACATTTTTTTTCTTCTGATATTTTAAAATTCCCCCATCACTCAAAAATGTGCTTTGCATACGACTACTTCACTTGGACTTTTGAGCTTCACCTTCTTCACCTAGTTTGGAGCGAGTCATTATACCGTATAAGTGTAATGTGGAAACTTGAAAGGTCCAGTGCACACGCACCGAGAATAATGGACTTTTAAAGTAAAGTAGGCGGCATCTTGTGTCTAGGAGTTTAAATGTTTCAAATGAACAATATGTGCATATTAAAAGATTGTGAAATGAGGGAGAAAGAGTAGACTATATCTACTTTTGTGATTCTTTTAACAAGGTAATTAAAGTAAAAATCATATTAGACAGAAAATATTATTGCAGCAGAGTATTTGTGTATGTTTGTAGGATCCTTCATTTTAATTACCTTCCAAGTCTGATTCTAATATTTATACTTTCCCCCAGATAATCCGCTGCATAATAACAGCTCAGCTTGGAGAAACTGTAACTTGGCTGTTCCAAGTTCCAAGTATTTGAGAAACAATAATACTTCTTCCTGGTCAAACTGACACCCATATTACCCAAAATGCGAGTTGACTGCTGAGAGTTCAGACAGAGATTTTGGTGTGTTATTCTAGTAGCTGCACATGTAACTAACTCAACACTAATCTTCAAATTTGTAGTTTTCGGCCTCGACCAACATTGACTCAAGTATCACTTAAGGAAATTTATCATACTTTTTTCACAGATGCATAATTACTCCCCGACACCTGGTTTGTGTAGAATGGGTGACGTTACCCTTAAACACATTTCCTGGCCACTTGGGGGCAGCAGACACAGGCCCTAAACACAACTTTGACATATTATCTCCTTATCTTTGACTTATTATCTCCTATATTACAAAGGTGCCTATTTAGTTTTTCCACATCTAGTAGATTCAGAAGAACATAAGCATTCATTTGGATTCGTCCTCCAACTCCTGAGAGAAATATCATATCCATGCTTTTAGGACATGCATTTCACAACCATATACGTTAAATAAGACGTCATTTCAAGTAGAGCAGGATGTGAGATGCTTTATTGGAGTTTAGGGTGGATGTGGCTGCAGGATCCGAGCACAGAGAATTGACCACCACTTCTCTTGTTGTGGCTTTCTTGTGTCTCAGATCCCGCACCACACAAACACACAAATCAACACTGGTGATGCCCCCGCCCCCCAACTGAGGCTCCAATGAGCTGAGTGAGTGATGACGTTGGTGGGACGTGAAAGAGAAGTGTGAGAGGTGGAAGTAGGGGAGGAGAAAGAGGAACGTCAGGAAGAAGGTAGCTGACAAACCAAGAGTGAGATGGAGAGAGAGCTTTTATTATCTGATCCGGTCTCGACGGGCCTTGTAATTATCTCCTCCTTCTCTTTGAATGACTTTTCAATGCTTGCTAGTGTTGATTACAGTGTTCCCTCAGCTAAAAATAACAACCTAATGTATTTCTTCCATCCTGCATTCAAAGTGTCCAAGGGATTTTGGGATAGAAGATAGAAAATTACACCCTCTCCCTCCTCCTCTCCTTCTTCACCCTCCCTCCACCGCTTCCCCCTCCAGCTCTGTGCCCGCCCTCGGCCTCCGACTCTCCTCCGATCCCTCTCTTCCTCGCCCTCGCCAGGTTTCACTTGGAGGACATGGTGTAGCAGCCATGTGGGTGCCACTGCATGTCACGGATGCGCCTAATGCACTGCATCTGGGGACAGCGGGCGCCGAACTCGTTGAAATGCCTGTATTCGCCCTTCTCCAGCAGGTACTGGCTGCCACGGTAGCCGGGGAACTGGTAACCCACCCAGCTAGGTAGAGACAGAGGAAGAGGGGAGAGGAGAAAAGAGATTTACCTTTTTGTAAAGTGGATATTGATTGCAAGTTTGCAGGAGAAGTTACAATACAGAGAGAGGCGAGGAAAAAGGAGAATGATTGATCAGAGAAAATTAGGAGAAAATTGATTCCAATAAAGAAAACAAACTTGGGTCGAAAGATGAGTAACTGACAAGTAAGGTGTGAGAGAAAGATGCAAGAAGCACAGATGTAGAGGGAGGATAAACAACAAACAAAGAAAGGCATCGATCTGTTTGTCATGCTGTCAGATGCCAAACCGCAGATGTTCCAGACAGCGCGGAGCACAACAAAATGACGTAATCACAGCATTTAAGAAACGGTGTCTGCTGTGTGCCACACCTCGGAGAGCATAATCTGCGAGCTGCTAATGAAAAATCCTTTTATGCCTGAACTCGCGCCCGGAGCTCTCAGATAGTAGGTAATTATGCTGATTTGTGCTAGATTGAGAATGACGACACGATGCGGAAACTGACACGTGCAGCCGGACTTTTATTTGATTTGACAACTTGGAGCTGCAAATAGAGAAAGGTTTTGAGATAGCTGGGTTACAGCTACATGGAGAAATAGATGAGAAGATCAATACCACTCTCAAGAAATGAAAGCAGTATCAATCTTGTCATCAAAGTCTCGGCAAAAAAAGCGAGTAAGCGTATTTCCCAAAAACGCAAACTATCTAACTAAAATGGAAGGAGTTTCAGTCCGTTTGTTCTTCCGGTCTCCCAACAACCGTTCATCCGATCGACTTCACACTTGGCAGGTGTATGGCTGAGAACAAAAGGAGGTGCGGTGTCGAGTGTGAAGTCGTTTGGATGAGCGATTCTCGAGAGTAATGCCTCAGGCCAAGCAAAAAGATGTTCGTAACATGTTGCCACACTACTCACGTTCCACAGCTGACCATGACGCTGCCAACCCTGTCGGTGAAACCGTAGGAGAACAGGCTGGGGACATCATCGTCCATGATCTCCATCTTACGGCCCTTGAATTCTCCAACCTCGTACAGGCAGACCTTGTGCTTCTCAGGGTCCTAGAAGGAGGTGGAGAAAGAAAAAGCAAGGGAAAGGAGTTGAAATGAGGAGATATAGAAGATGAAGCAAAGTAGAGACGATGGATAGAAGCTGCTAGACCACTTGTTTGCCTAGCAAACAGACTAGAGGGATTACCATGCGGACGGGCCTGAAGGACAGCAGGTAGTCATTCTTCTGGCAGTTGCTCCAAGAGTCCCAACGGGGGTACTCGCCCTTCTCCAGGATGAACATCTCTCCGCAGAAGTTCATCTGCTCAAAGCCCACGAAACTGAGGAGGGGAGGCAAGGTCCCACGAACAAGAGGGGAGGAAAGTGATGAGCTCTAAGTATGATGGATGATCACTGTTTTGACTTTTAACGGTTCACTCCACTTAATTTACTCATGAAGATCTTATTATTTATAACAAAGAGTACGTCCTCATACTTAAAAGACTAAAAGAATAGGTAGTTTGCCGATGACTCCCAAAATGGCATACATGACCGTTGGGGAGTATCAGTGACAGGTGCACGTTGTGGAAACGGTCACACGTGGTTAACGTTGGGAATTGAAACAAAAGTATGTGGTTAGGTTGGGGAAAAAAGATGGTTTGGGTTCAAATTAGTATGTTTGTAAGTTATGTACTAAAGTTAGGTATGACGTACGTCACATAAGTGAAGTTACCTACATAAGTTAAAATAGCGTTACGTGACTTGGGTTTCGTACGTGAGTTTGGTACTCTTTATATTACATCACCCGACTTTCTCTTTGCTCCTATGATAATTACCACGACTTCTAGAGGTCGCCGCCTAAAGAATTACGCAAATATGAGTCGTAATAAGTTGCTTGCACAGAGGACCTATTCTGCCGTTTTTGGGGGAGGACGATGGGGTGAAAAAGGTTTTATGAGCTTTCTAAAGTTTGATGACGATGTCACTCTGGATGTTCCCTTCATGCTTTGAGGAAGTCTTCTCTGTACTTCTCTTGCCCTTAGCCTTGAAAGAACCCATCTCCTTAATTGTATTGTACTTTTATTTGTCTACATTGATACATGACGGACTGATTAATCTGCTGCACTGCTTTCATCTAAGTCATTGCTGTTTGTTGCTTTGCCATGTTAGTAGATTTTGGCATTGAAGTTCATTCTACTGATGCACTCTCTGCAAATCATTCAGGATAAAAGCATCAGCTACATGCTTAAAATGTGAAGTGTGAAATGTCACATAATGGTGAGGTACAATTTCGCAATCATCTGCTCTGCGCTCAGAGTAATGTGGGTGTTGGGTACAGTATGATTACTTGCAGGTGGGTGGTGTACGCGCAGCTGTACGTGCACAGCCTACTTACGGCCCGCAGTTGACGCGCAGGGAGCGCACTCTGTCCATTCCCTTTTCACACACGTTCATACACTCGCCGTTGATCTCAATGCAGCGACCCTGGAAGTTCTCCTGGTCGTACACACACATCTGGATGGTTGGGGTAAAGCAAAGAGAATGAGAGTGAGAAAGGAGCTCACAGAGGTGGTTTTGAAGTCAAAGGCAACACCTGAGGAGAGTAGGAACAGGATCGTCATAGAGGAGAAAAAGTGGCCTGAGGTTTGATAAAAGGAAGTGACTGTGATGTTGTAACAGCTTTCTCCACAGTGATTGAACGCACAGAAACCTAACATGGGGTTTCTATGTCAGTTGTAGTTGTCAACCGCCCCCTCACTGAGCTTTAAGAAGCAACAGGTCGTGATAATAGACATCAGCCCAGAAGGTAAACCGTTAGTGTGAGACCAGTTGCTTCACACTGTGTGAAAAAGACTGTATGGTATATCTTTAGATACTGTGTGTGTGTGTGTGTGTGTGTGTGTGTGTACTGCACCTTATAGGACATCATGCCCGTCTCCGACATCTTGTTCTGAGCCGCCTTCCCATCAGTCTGGGATGCAGACTTGGATTTCTCTCCTCCAGCAGACATGATGACTGAGAAGAGAAGATGCTTCGAATCAGTTTAACCACAGACTGTATATAAGAATTGGACGTAGCCACCGGGACGACCACTACTGTTGTTTTGAAGCCTCGAGTTTGGCATTTTGTCCGTCGCCATCTTGTTTTTTTGGAACCAGAAGTGACCATATTTGGACGAGAGGGTGTAGCTGGGGAAGAGCGAGGCCCAGCGGGGCTAGGTAGTCCATACGC
This sequence comes from Bovichtus diacanthus, assembly GCA_943590825.1. NCBI lineage: Eukaryota > Metazoa > Chordata > Actinopteri > Perciformes > Bovichtidae > Bovichtus > Bovichtus diacanthus. Next base: position 3,562,389 of record CALSBV010012168.1, read on the forward strand.
TAATGCTATCACTAACTTATTTAGCAATGCGCATCCATAATTCACGTTAACTGTGATATTAATTGTACCTCCTGGAAAAAATTAACAGCCGACATCGTCTTTGAGTACAACCAAGCAATGAACAACGCCGTGGTAGCAACATGTCAATCACAAGTTGGCCACGCCCTGAAACATACCCTGCTTTATCGTCTATTTTACTCTACAAAATGATCATCATTCCGTATTGAAGAAGACTTGAAACTAGCGATTGAGGCCATTAACTCATTAGGAAAATGTTTACTGAGGTAATAAATCCAGTGAGAAATGTTCTTATAGACTTCTATACAATCGGACTTCTTTTTGCAACCAGTGGAGTCGCCCCCTGCTGGCCATTAGAAAGAATGCAAGTTTAAGGCATTTCTGCATTGGTGCCACTTGGGTTAAACAATATGTTTAAATTATCTAAAAACACTGATGTTAATATTTTTTTCAGACCCTCCTCTTTACTAAGAAAAGCATTATAACACTATCCACAACAAAGTAATATAACACAATAATATATTTAAAGATTTAGATTATCCTCTGTTCAGTAAAAAGAATAAAACAAATAATCCAACCCCTTTCCTGAGCCCCACACCCCACCCCAAATACCTTTCATACAATCCCTAACAAAGCTGAATTCAGGTCAGATTTTACCACACAAATGACTATCTTGTCACTTGTTTTGCTTTACACTTACACATTTAAAGAATAAAACATCAAACTTTTTCTAACAAAAAAAAAACAACATAAAAATAACAAAAATAAAGTACAAAAGAAAATAGCAAAACTTACTTACAGGCGTTCATTCTTTGCAAATCAGAAGAGAAAAAAACTACTGTTCCATTTTAACACATGCATAAAACATACATATAAACAGATTTTGTAAATAAACACTGACTCTTTTTTTTAGTTTAGAACCTGAAACTAAATACGCAACATTACAGTTTTGCGTTGGTGAAGCCAGTTATATTTTAGCTTCCACAGGCATTAGTTATACTATGAATAAACTCTAATGGTTATTCTGTGTGTTTGACTATGTTTGACTTTAACATCTCAAGCTCGACCTACAATAGACTTTTTCTCATTACTAGGTATAACATCAGGTTGTTTTCTCTACCTTCCTTCTTTCTTTTCTGTTCTCACTCTGTATGATGTTTGTCCACTGTCTTACCTGTGCAGTGTGTGCGTAAAGGAGTAGATTCGGGGCTGAGACTGGTGGTCTGTGTGTGAGTGCGCCAGGCCCCTGTCGCTTTTATATGCTGGCGCCCAAAGTGAGGGGATTATAGACACAGAAACAAACTCGCTGAGCTCACAGCCCCTACAGAATAGAAATACCCCCATCATCAAAGAGAGAGAGAGAGAGAGAGAGAGAGAGAGAGAGAGAGAGAGCGAGCGAGAGAGGGGGGCAGAAGAGAAGAATATGAGGAAGCATTGACTGAAAAATCAATGTATATTTGTCCTCGGAAGACTTGATGAAAGGCAAATAACTTGACAATAACTTGATTATGACATAAATCCATGAACTAAAAAATAATAAGTGAGCTGTTATTTACAAAGCCCTCACCCCAATAGTCGTTTCATAATGACATCCAGGCTGAACGGGTCCACATTTAAGAGCCTGTCAAAAAATTATTCACTCCAACTGCTGTAATTTAAGAGGCGCTGTGATAAACAATAACAAGAAAAGCAATAAGCTGTGAGAAGCAATAACCTCGCTGTTCCAACTCTGGGTGAGCAAAGAGTTTCAGAAGGATAATATGAATGGCTTTTCTCATCATTGGGGAGACGGCTATTAAATTAAAGGCCTCTGCCTTTTTCCTTGTGTGGGTGGATAAAATATTGTGGTGGGCGTTAGAGGTACTTATTCCAAAGTGCCCACGAGGGAACAAGCCACCCCAGTCGGATGTATCTCAGAACATGGAGGGGAGGTCACATGTGCTGCCGAGGACGGGAGGGAAATAAAGGGCTGCAGCTCTTCACCAGATGAGATCCCGGAGTAAAGCTACTTGTGTCTTGGATTCAGCGATCGGCCTCATTAATCAATGCATGCTATTTGAATTTCTTAAAAGTCCTCAGGCTCAAGTGAGCATCAGGGCAAGGTCAATGGAGGGCTGAGTGAAGGTCTGAATAACACTTCCCTATCAGTGACGTTCTCAGAGTCACATGAATGTAGATAAAGAGGGGACGTGGCCGACAGCAAGGGGAAGTTAAGGGGGCACCCGGGGGGGAACATCTCTCTTGTGCAGCCTCTCTCCCTGTTCTCCGTCCTCTGGTCGAGACTGGAGGAGGCGCTCCATCCAAAAGGACAGTCTAGCTGATAAAACCCTTCTCAGAGCAGACGGGGCGAAAGGAGCGAGGATACACGAGGGTCGGAATGTGCAACTTTTTTTCTTTCTTGAGTCACATGACAGATCATGGAAATTGCACTGCATAAGCAAGAGCAGTGTGAAAGAATATTCTTGTTTTTTTTTTTTATCAGAATATTTATTGTTTCCTTCACAGACGTCCAATGTGTTCTACAGTTGAGTATTCATGATAAGAAATTCATTAAAAAATAAGCAAATAAAGATTAAAAACACTAAAACAGCAAAACAAAATGTATTGTAAAAGCTACATTAAAGTTAAAACCAACATTATTAATGTTATAAATACGAAAATTCAGTATTCACATACAAATACCCTGTAAATATACATACATAAATATGCACATGTAGGCATATAAAAATACCTCAGCAAATATTTGATCTGAAAGCAAAAAATATACATTTGTCATTGTCAACAAAAAATAAGTATTCCATTATCAGATCGATTTCATTTTTATTCAAGCTTTATTCAAACGGGAAGTTTCTGGAGATAAATCGTCTCTGTTCAGAATCGCATACTAACGCACTAATTATACAAAATATGACATCAAGTTGAGTATGTGGTACGTTCCAACTGCATAGTAAATGTCTGTACACGAGAAATGCCGAATGTACATTATACTACATTAGCAAAAATTTGAGTGTGAGAAGTGAGATTACTGGAGATGCTCAACCTCCCCACAATGCATTGTGCAATGCTCTTCAGACTGACACAAATTTCTTCAGAAAAATTGCAGCGTAAAGTACATGATAATGCACCTTGTAGCATGAGAACACACGCAGATAATATGAAGCATTCACATAAAAGACAATAAAAAATAGGCCCTGAAAGACATGATATCCATGCCTCTTTAAAACAGTTGCATTCCTAAAGACAGTAGCAAACAATAATGGAAATGAAGGAATGTGCCTGATGATTTAAGAATCTGTAATTAACTTTAGGACGAGAAGTTATCAAATCACATAACATTTGCAATGCAGCACATATGAAGGTCTGTTATCCTGCATAAATATCCTTGTAATGCACAGTATAGTTCTATACACATTTCACATTCACATTGGGCACAGCTGGAAACACAGGAACAAAACTTCATAATTTTACATCAGACCATACGTACATGCTTAGCTGGAGTAATAAAGATACTTCAGCTGATCTCATGGGGAAAAACTAGAACTAGAGCCAAGGCAAGAAAAGTCAATGACTTTTTTTTATGCACGCTAATAAAACATGCTCTTCAAAAAGCCCTTCGGTCTTCCAGAAGGCAATTATGTACACCCACTTTAGATTTATTTATAATTTTATTCTAATATTATTTGTAACCTTTATTTATACTTTAGAGATCTTTAAGGGGCGACCCTCATTTACAATGGCAGAGAGTCAATTATATAAACATAGAAAAGGAAAAAGAAAACCGCAACAGAGAGATATACCAACAGAAAGGGGGCATTTCCATTATAAAAGAATAAAAGCTACAAATTATAAATACAGTTATGTAAAAAGCCCTAGAATTTTGCAATAGAGGTATATCATTTAATAGATAAATAATTTAATAAATTAAAATAATTAAAATGTCAAATAAAATACAGTTACGTAAACAATTACAAATAGAGGTTGGTAGGTTACATTTCTAAAATGTCCAAAAGGTAAAAGTGAATTGATTTTTAGGACGCGCTGTATTTTGTTCCAGGAGGCGCACTAAAATTAAAATCAGTTTTATAAAGTAAATGTTTTTTTATGAAGTAAAAGGGAGTCCTCTGTGGAGAGATTGGTATTATAGTGCATTATCCTGCAAAATTCATATTGATTTCAGTCATACAGGACAGTGACGAGACATCAACATGCACTTCTTGAAGATGTCAGAGTTGGTTTTCACTCTCTGCTGTATTTCTCTGGCATCATTTGTGTTAGAATATTCTGACCAGCAGCAAATTAAAGGTTAAGGTCTCAGCTATAAATAAATCAGTTTTACCGTACCGATAACCGCATTGTTATCGATTTTTTTCTAAACCATGGCGATTTGTGATTAAAGTCACATTGAGCATTTTTTTGTTCATATTGTTTTATATAAATATAAGATAATTATAATTTGAACACTTAATTCAAACAAGAACCAGAAAACATTTAACATTTAATAGAATATTTGCCCTGTGCCTATTCTTTTTTTTAAACAAATGAACATTTTTCAGCAATTCATCAGCGGGAAGCTATCATCTGTCATCACTCATCACACACGTTCAAATCTAACATCAAGATGTAGCTGATTTCTTTGTCTATTAACTAGAAGTCCAGGACTATGTCCAATAGTTCTATAAAAGTCCACAAACCACTATAAAACTGAAATGTTAACCCTCACCAAAAAAGTGTGTGACTTTCAGATGTTGTAACACAATAGGTGAGACAAACTACGCATACACACACACACACGCATATATATATATATATATATATATACAGTATATGGAAAATGATGCTGTTGTGAGCATGTCGAGGAGAACTAGGTGTGATACGCTCTCTGGGTGAAATGTCAAGGACCAGATGAGGTTAGGGGAGATGTTGCTGTGGCAACTGTGTGAAGTTATGGACTTTACATGAAAACATCATAAGTGCAAAAATGTTCTATGGATGTGACATATGGCCCGATTCACAAACTGATAGTATTTCAACAATGTCACAAAGCTTTCTTTTTCATTGCTTCTGTTTTCTCTTTTTCTTTTTGCACGAGAAATGTTCTCCTAAACCACTTTTCCAGCCATGTTTTTCATTGAAAGAGAACGTTATTGTCATATTGTTATTATTCATTAATAATTATTATCATTAATTGAATTCCTCTGTCCCGATTTCCTCTACTTTTGAGTGATGGCTCCATTGAAACAGACTCTCCAAATCCTTCTCATTCTCTGCCTATAGTCCCAGCCATTGTTGCTCTTTACGATGGCACTGCTGACCTATACGAATAGACCAACAACAGCCCCGCATTCCCCAGCCTCACCTCTGTGCCTGCGCTGTATAGGCTATGATCTGCTGAGTCGACAGGCCGCATAGGGTTACAAAGAGAGAGAGCGCGCGAGAGAGAGCGAGAGAGCTGAGCGGCAGGCTCGCCGACGCGCGCACTAACCGTTTTTGACGAACAAACACGAGCACAGAGAAGCGCACGGGAGGGTCACGCTCACCTGAGTCAAGTTGGTAACAGTTAGCCATAGGAACACCGGAACTCTTCTTCCATCTGCCTTCAAAATAAAAGCCGTAATAGTTGTAAGGCGGGCTTGGAAGCACTGATTATTTTCATTATTTATTAACTTTAGGGCATTTTTCATTTAATTTCCCTTTTTTAAGCATTATTATTATATACACTGCTGTTATATATTGCAGTATACATATATTTCATATTTATTCGTGTTATTTATTCTTGTTGTAACTATATTGTAGTACAATGCACGTATTCTCATATATTTTTAATATTTTTTATTTTACTTATAATTTCTCTATTTTTATATTTCTACTCTAGAATGGGAGCAACTGCAAGGAAACCCAATGCCCCCACACATTGTGAAGCCCCTGACCGGAAGTGTCATCCTGAATTCGGGCAAGCTTCACAATTGACAAACTCGCCTCGTTTACATCATTAGCATGGAGGGGGCATCACGCGCACACGCGCGAGCAAGAGTTACCCGGCGTGGACGCCAGTATAAAACAGAAGCGCCAGGTTCAGACAAAAGTCTACGTAAAGAGGATTTGGTGTGTGAGGAGCGCGAGGAGAGCAGGAGAGCATCCAGGTAAGCAGGCGCGGGGGACTGACTGAACACAGAACTTTCCCACGGGATGGACTTTACTCACTTACCGGGTTAAATGTTTGTTAACAACAAGTTGAAACTGTTTAAATCCACTTAATGAAAAATAATGTTGTTGTCATCTGATAAATCAACATTTGCTCATACATTTGACTGTTTACACCCTTTCTCTGATCCAAGTTATTTGTTTTTCTTGTTTTCTTTTCCACTTTAGAAATGAGTAGATTTACTAAAACCCACATGACCTCACCCATGTACTTCCCAAGCATGGGTACAGCCCCTTTCTTTAAGGTGAATATACACACACACACACACACTCATAAACACAGAGATACACACACACAGTAGGCCTACACACCCTCATGCCTGTCTTCCCTTGTGTGCAGGTGACTGTGTTTGAGCGGGAGCATTTCCAGGGCAAGTGTCAGGAGTTCACCTCCGAGTGCTGCAACATCCATAACTGTGGCCTGGATAACATCCGCTCCATCCGGGTGGAGAGTGGAGCGTGAGTCACACAGCCTGTACGCCTGCACATCTCTGTGGACAGCTGACTGACTCTGTCTGTGTGTGTGTGTGTGTGTGTGTGTGAGGTAGAGAGATAATGAGATAATGAGAGAGTAAGTAGTGTCCAGGCTCCCACCCAGTGCACCCAGCATTAGCTGTAGCAGGGAGGTCATATTCTGTTTGCCATGGCTGCCTTTTTCAGATGAAATACTGAGAAAGAGTTGTATCACGATCACCTAAGGAGCCGACGGAGGCTTTTAACCGGGAGCCTTTTCCGAGCTGGCACACGAGCCTAACCTGTGGTCAGCAGAGGATAATTTAAGGCCTCGCGACTGTTTTTACCCTTTTGATAAAATGGTGTGATGCTTCTATTTCTCAGTGTATGCCAAGGAAATGTCAAGATCCCTCTGATGAAAAGCACACAAACTGCTCTGAAAAGAGTCTTTTGGGACTATAAATATTACACTATACACTATCTATATTGTTACTTCTGTGGCCCAGTTTTTCACACTGGTGACTAATTACTTTCAATCTTAAAACCTCTGAATACTTGGTTTTATATATGAAGTTTTTCTTGACAGCATTAAATATTCTATTATTATTGTTATTATTATTATTATTATTATATCATATTTTATACTCCAAGTAAGCAAGTATTGTACTCCACTACATGTATTTAACGGTTATAGCTAGGTACTTGTCTGCTTTTAATTTTACTTACAAAACATATGGACTTGTTGGACCATTTTATAAAATATGATGCATTATTATAGATTAAATGACCCACCAGTTTATGAAAGAAGCAAATAATGCAGTTGTGTTTTATCAACTGCTTGTTGTCATATATTTTAAAAACATCTTTTCTTAGGTCATAATGTAGGTCCTGCCTTGTTGAGAGACTTGTGATCAACTCCTCAAGGTTTCAGTCAACTGGGGAAAAAACTCCAAAGTTGATGATGGTCAATGTGAGACTGTCGCTTCTTTTATTTATGAAAAAAAGAAAAAGAAAAGTGACATTTACCTTTATGCATCATTAGGGACATATTTGGCTTTTTCCTTTTTTTTTATGTTAATGCATATAGCATACATTTTTTGCATGAGTGTGAGTTGTTTTCAACTTCAGCTCCTATAATAAGTCTAATAAACGGTGTAGCCAAAATACAGACACTCCTAAGGACAAAAATGTACCCATTGATACCCTTTAAAACTAATATTTTTGATCCTATGGTCATTACAGCATAAAATCATTCTTTCTTTAAAAACATGCTATTCTCCCGGTTTCCACAAGGGGCATTTCTGCTGTATTATGGTGCACTGCAGTGTTTGATCAAAATCAATGTTGTTGCTAGTCATTGACATACACCAGACTGGTGGAAAATAAATCTCCCTAGTATTTAGTATATACAGAAAATAATAAAAAAATTTGTGGGGAGGGTTCCATATAAAACAACGGTGGCATTATGTAAACAAACTGGCATTTAAAGGGTTAAAATTGGCTTCATTTCCCATCTGTGCTCCCACCACTCCTTGTGTGCTTTATACTCCTCTCACCCCGTCTAATGTCACCCGTCTGTTTCATGTTCAAACTGATTCCAGACAGACTGTTGACCATTTTCACTCACCCCTTTGCCCCCCCCCCCCCCCCCCATGTGTCCAGTTGGGTTGGATTCGAGCACCATGACTTCCAGGGCCAGCAGTTCATCCTGGAGAGGGGCGAGTACCCCAACTGGGACGCCTACAGTGGCTCCCTGTCCTACCACAACGAGCACTTCATGTCCTTTCGCCCAATCTACTGCGCTGTGAGTACCTGCAGAGGAGGGGAAATCTAAAACAAGACAAAGGAAGAGGGAAGTGGGAGTGAAGGGCCGAGACAGGGCGAATGGAAATGAGAGGATAGTGAGTGAGGGAAGGAGCGAGTGACTGAAAAAGCTCAAAAATAGAAACGAGACAACTCAGTGCCGAATGTCTGCTCGCTGTGTGCGTCTGTCTGACAGGCCTATCACTGACTCTCTTTTGTGCACACACACACCCCCCCACAGTCTCACCAGAGCAGCCGTATGATGATCTTCGAGAAGGAGAACTTCCTGGGCCGCAGCACCGAGCTGTGCGACGACTTCCCCTCCCTAAAGGCCATGGGCTGGCTCACGCCCGAGGTGGGCTCCATGCACGTGCAGTGTGGAGCGTAAGTTGGAGCTTCACCCTAAAAGAAATTCTAGTTTAAGTTGAGAGAGCACAGAGAAGTTTGAGAGGGCTTTAAAGAGAAAAAGGGGTGATAGGAGCAGAAAGAAGACAACACTACTATAACTCACATCCATAATGTAGTTATAGACATTTTCCATGTCTTTGCTTTTTTTTTTTTGTCTTTTGTAAGCTGCATCTGATTTTGAACCAACTCATTTCTTCCTCCACACTTTAGTCTCTTAAATGCTGCATTACCGCTTAAATGTCCCTCTTGAGCAGCTTTAAAAAGTCCCAAAACGGCCCGACAATGTTCCACTTGTTCCACCACTTTCTCAAACTTACACTTAAATCCAGTGAAATATTAAAATGTCATTATGCTTAGCCGAAAAACAGATTATTAAAATGTCTTTCGTCCCTGCTTCCCCTCTTCCTCCTGCCTCTGTCTTTCTGCAGCTTTGTGTGCTATGAGTACCCGGGCTACAGAGGCCAGCAGTACATCATGGAGAGTGAGAAACACAGCGGAGACTACCAGCACTGGAGGAACTGGGGCTCCCACTGCCAGACTCCAAAGATCCAGTCCATCAGACGCATCAGGCACTGAGAAGGAACCGATCAGGACTGGCAACAGTGGCGGCTCAGGCTAACACCTGGACGCTGTGCTTTAGGGGCCTGACTAAAGGGCCAGAAGCCTGAACTTTTAGCTTTGGTTCTGGGTTTAAGGCTTCAACTACAACACAAACCATCAGTGACGTAGCAGCTACCTCTTTATCCCAGCTCACATTCATATTTCTGTTAATAGTACAAGTGAAATAAAGCTCAGATTGAGAACCTGGGAAGTCCTTTCTGTCATTCCTGTGTGGGCGCCCGTATGCAGAGAATGTTAGGAAAAACGATACAAAGTTTAAAATGCAAAACACTAAAAAAGTATGCAGTTTAATAAATCATTAGCATTTTGATTGGTTAGAACTATTTATTATTAGTAATAACATACCATTAAAAGTTAATGCGTCAGTAATTTAACACAGGACGCTGATGTTTTTTCATTATAGCTCATTATATTGTTTCTACTCACATAAGTAAAAGACAAGCAGTTTTCTATGATGTAGTCTATATTTATAAGCATGTGGGGATGTAAATCTACTGTCACGGTAACAACAATGAAATGAATGTAGTCGTTGCTGCTCTTTGCATTGGTTGCGCTTCAAAGTTTCCATGGCGACATGTGCTTCGCTCTCTCCCCTGGTTTAATATAAAGTCGGTGACTTTGACATCACACCTCCATCCACCAGTCAACACACGCACAACAGCAGCTCACTTCAACACAACCTTTAATTAGATGTTCAGGTGTTATCAGGAGAGAAGCACAATGTATTCCTGGGAGCTTCACACTGTTTGAGTCAGTAACATGACATAAATTAACGACTTCACAGGGAAAAGTGCAACTTCAAGGCGCTTTGGCATCAGATCAGTGAATAGTCATGAGAGATTTTCACTACAAACATTACATGTTACCTAACACTATCGTCTGAGGACTTTTGATCAGTCTGAAAGCTTGCAGTAATGACGCAACAGTTCCTTACTTTTCTCTCAATGTTAGCAACTGAACATGACGTAACTTCAGACACTAAAAACGTCCATAAAACAAAAGAAATGCCAGGAAATGAGGTGACAACTATGCACAGGGAAGTAGATACAATAAGTTTAACATATAGCTTTTGTCTGATGTACAACTAAACCTGCTGTGCAGTGATCCCAGTCACTACATCATCCAACAGCGGATCTCTAAACTTGTCACCATTAATAGACCCATTGCACCGCAGACATATCGATTTGTCACGGTCAAGGGCGTAGGTTCCTTTTTAACAATCGGGGGACACATATTAGGCGGGTGGTCTCTGGGTCGTCCCCCCAGGACATTTTGAGTGTTTCTGGAATTCTGTTGAATTGTTATGCACCAATTTATAGTGTAAATGTCTTTAATAATGTAAAGGAAAACGTTATTTTTTTTTATGCCAGGCGGCATGTGACGATTGAAAACATAATGGAATATAATGCAGTAAGGCTCTCAGGAACTCTGTATTGCTTTCAAATACTGTATTCATCCTCCCTTAAAACACATAGTTTGCTCCTCTTTTGTGTCTTTTCTGTTTTAGGGAAGTAATTCTTTTAAATGTGCATGTGCCACCTATTCACGTCAATGATACATTAATTGATTTTATCAATTTACACCCCCCTGGACTTTAATAGCTCATGTGTTTCAGCAAGATTTTAATCACTTTGGTGATCCCCGACTTTCATCATCATCATCATCATCATCATCAGGTTAAACTTTAACTCATCCAGTACTTTGGTTAGCACATTCCCATGAGCCTCAGCTGTACTGTGTGTTTAGTGCTAGTTAGCAAGTGTTAGCATGCTAACACGGTAAAGTAAGGTGGTGAACACGGTATTCATTAGACCTGCTAAGCAAGTTAACATTAGCCAGGGTTCCACTCAAATGTGTTGCGAATTTTAACCGAACTTTGATGTGCAACTCAGACCAAAATGTTCTTGCAATATTTTCAAAATTTCAGTTTAAATTTTTCAGCATTTTATTTACGTGCATATTGAAATTGCGAATAAAAACAGGTGGATGGAAATGTTTGTATGCCATAAATGTGAGTACTCTGCTAACATCTCCTAACTAGAAACGCTAGTGTTGCTGTAAACTCTTATTCTTGTTATTGTTGTGATTTTATTAAAAAACAATTAAGAACCTCCACGCCTTACTAACTATAATATCCCTGAGGCCACTCATGCCATACATGACTGATCGCACATAAGCATAAACATACAATCATGCTTAACATGCTGGAAAACACATGTTTAACTCCTCCCAAGAGATACGTCAGGCAGCAGACACATCAACTTGGGTTGTTTTCTCGAAAAAATGTGCAGAAATTAAGTGGTTGAAAGTAAACAAAAAGACAGAAGAACAAATATAGCCAAGGCCGCTTATGCTGTTCACCTCCAGCAGGACCCTGCTGTCTATAAAAGACTCCATCCAAACGCACTTGAGCCTGAGGACAAACTCAAATCAATTCCTCATTCCCCTTTCTGTCATTTTCAGTTCTTTTCTTTTGTGCCTTTTTATTTTTATTTTTTTAAATGAAACTAGTTTGTGTGTGATGAAGCACAAAAACAGCTGATATGCTATAATTTCGTCTAAGTCGTGTTCTACCCTTGAATTACTAAAAGCTTCTGGACCACTGTGGTGATTAAAGCTTGAACAGGTAATTAGAGCTTTTTAATTAAAGTAGGACAGGGCGATTATTGGAATTTTATTTTCGATTACGACTTTGGCTTCCAATAAAAATAAAAACAAGACAATCGAGATAACATCATTATTGTACCGCATTCTGTTTCGCCAAGTTTGTATTGTTTTGTCTTGTGTTATAAAGCCAGCACACTTTACTGCGGTGTAGAACATCACAACATAGCTGATCTTATTTATTTTGATCTCATTTCTTTGTTTTTATCATTTTATATTATTTATTTAATTTAATATATATACACTGTATATTTATATATTTTATTTATTTATCTAATTTTCTTTACATTTATTTTTTATTTGTTTTTCAGTTGAGTTATAATTAAAATGAAAGAAAATCCACTGTTTAAAAGACATGTTTAAAAAGTTGAATAAATGCGCGATGTTTCATGAGTTATCGTGTTAAATAATCGTGATCTCTATGTTGTCCAAAATAGTCATGATTATGATTTTTGCCATAATCGAGCAGCCCTAAATTAAAGCTTATGCCAGAAAAAAAATGCTTCTGTTGTGTAGTTTGTAAGAAAGCAGAAATGTGTGTAGAAATATGAATGTAATCCTGAGCACAGCAGCATCCGGCACACGTCTATCTCTCTTCCTCTTCTGTATATCTGCCATCTGTCCACACATTCCTCCTCTCTCACTCTCCCTCGCGCTCCTCCCTCACATGGACGTCCTCCTGTCTGCGGCGGTGACCCTCGGCCCCTCTCCTCCTGGCACCGGGTGAGTCAGCTCCGTGGACCCCTGCGTCTTGGCCTCCTTCCTCCCCGTCCTCCGCGCCCATCTCCTCCACCAAATGCTCCTCTTCCTCCTGCCCCTCCTCGTCCTCTTCGTCATCGCTTCTCCCAGAATCTGACTCATCTGAGTTGTCCTCTTCCAGGTAGCGGTAGCCTTTGACCTTTGGACACAAATAATATGTATTATATTGGTGACTGAGGAGAGAAAGTCGTTTTTAAGTCAAACTCTTGTTTACCGTTTTGCTCACCAGCAAAAAGCTTTAAATAAAGCTCTAACTATAATAAGACTCTCGCACAGCTGAGAGGTTGTTTCTGCAGAGGGCTGTTCCTTCAGAAGTTGCCGTTTAGGCCACTATGCTTTAAGCATGGCTGTAATCTGCCAGTAAACAGTGTAGAAGAAGTAAAGAATATTGTAATTTGTGTGCATCAGCACACCTTTTGAAGACACATTACTCTGCTTGGAATTATAAGTTGTTCTGGATGTTTTCCAAAAAAAGTTCAATTACCTCATTAAAACTACTTTTAAAAGGACATGTACTCCCTCTCCCTTATTTAAAAGTCTAGAATAAATTGATCTATGCTCAGATATTTGATTTAAAAAGAGGTCCCCTATTTCACTGTAAAGTCCATTTTCATTGGAAAATGAATTCCTCCTTGCAATTTGTTCAGTAAACTACACTAGATGACCTTCTTCTTGAGCTGTGAAGGCTGCACTTTAATCTTTTGATTGGTTACCTTGTGCCGAGGCCGAGGGATGCGAGGCAGTCTGTAAGGCACTTTCCTGGCCAGCCGACGCTCCATCACCCAATAACAGTAGCAGGCGAGCAACAACGTGGCCAACAGGATGGAGAGTTTGGCCTGAGGAAGAGGGACAAAAATGGGTGAAGGAAGAATAGACAATAAGGCACTTTCCCTTTAAAATGTGGATCCAAATGATGCCCCTTTTATCAGAGGTGTCACACTTGACACACATTAAACATTCTCTAAACACACACATCATACCCTCATAGGCAGGTTGGACCAGAGGTAAACTATGAAGATGGCGATGGCCTGCCACCAGTGATAGATGGTGTAGACAAAGTCCAGACGCTCTTTTTCCTCAGCATACAGCATGCCGAGCAGAGCTGACACACACACGCGCACAGAGAGAGAGAGAGAGGACTTCATTGTGCCACATGTCATGTGTGAACAGAGTTAGCGCGGAGTACGTACAAACAACTCAAAAAACACCCACAGCCGTTACTCACTGCTGACGCCCGTCTTATTCAGGGCGGTGCCGAGTCCCCACAGCACAGAGATCACCAGCAGAGGGCCCAGATACGAAGGTGTCTTTGAGGGTGGGGAAAACGCCAGGAGAACCACCAGCAGCACTGCGTGCACAGACGCGCCCCCCACCAGACACACCCAGCGCGGGAGGCGTAAGAGGCAGAGGGAGAGGGAGGAAAAGATGGAGCAGGAGAGGCCGTAGACCAGGATGAGGAGCCACAGGTCTTTCAGTCCCAAAGTGCAGACGCCATAGGACTGTGGAGAGAAAGAAAGAAATCAGATGAAACGTACATATATTTTCGATGTTTCCTGCCTGCTCCTGTACGTGTTTGGTATCAGACTAATAACAGCAATGCAAGTACCAGGGAGAATCCGGTGATGGCAAACAGCACTTCAAATCCGCTGTAGATGAAGAAGGGGCAGAGCAGGCGCAGGCGGTAGTCCCTCAGGTGTTTGAAGGGCAGCTGGAAGATGTTTCCCCAGCCGATACTGCGAAGGTCGATCTCTTCAGTCGGGCGGTAGGCAGCACCGCACAGCACGAGGAACTGCGGGGAGCAGCAAGCAGCAATCGATTTATTTTTAAATGACTGCTACAGGTTTGTATATGTGCTTCACTCTGAAACATTAGGCAGCTCTTCCCAGCCCATTGTAGGACAAAAGAACCAACTGCACGCATACACAGTGCTGAATAAGCCATTGTATCATTCTTCAGCCACTAGAAAGCCGCGCCGGGATAAATACGTTGGCCGTAACACCATTTTCTGTACTCTGTTGTCTTTTACGGTCATATTGATTATATATATTTTTTTAAAAGGTGTTTTGGTCGGTCCTACAAGATAACAGAAATGAAAGCTGTACAGAACTTTTATCCTGATTATTTATGTATAGAAGATAACGGTAAAAAGCCTAATTTATCTGAATTTATAAAGATCCAAGAGTACAGTAAATCTAGTTTTTGCACTATAAATCCAGACGTTATTAAAATAGCAAAAAAGGACTTTTGTTTAAAATCTTCTTTGAAATGTAACTGTTCTCCCTGTGTCCTAAAATATACTCTATGCTTTTTTTTTTGGACTATTTTTGTTATATATAGGAGTCATTTATATTTGTTCTTTGAATAAAAAAGCATCCATGAATGAATTAATAGAGAGCGGATTACAGCTTCAGCTGGGCCTCAGTTTCCTCACATAGTTCAGTGTGTATACACATTTACAACAGCTGTATTTTTAGCTGAATAAAAAAAGTGATGTACAATTTTAGCACATAGTCAATAATCATTGCTGCCTAGATTCCAGTTCCTGTTTCTTTCCAAGAGAAGAGCAATGCAGGGCAGAAGCAAGACAATCAGATTAATACATGACAAACAAACAGAATTCTAGGGAGTCAGAGGTGTGTGTGTGTGTGTGTGTGTGTGTGTGTGTGTGTGTGTGTGTGTGCGTGTGTGTGTGTGTGTCGGGGAGTTTGGATCTTACGATGATCATGGCGAGGAAGGCGAAGCCCATGAGGACACTCTCCACCTGGATGAGCAGCATGGAGCGAGGCAGGTTGGTGAGCACGGTGGTGTTGAAGCCGGGGATCACGCCTCTGATGTTTGCTCCTGCAGAGGAAGAGGACGCTTCAGCCATTAGAAGGGAGGCGATGGGAAACTAGCAACAGCTTTAGGTCCGACACGGCCTTTATTAAGACAGACCTTAAGCCTGTAACACATGACACTGCATCTCCGCTTTGTAGAAAGAACAAAAAAAGATATATATATAGAATATATAGAAGCAGCTGTGGTCATGTCACCTCTCTTCAGTTCTCTTTCCTCCTATTGTTGTTTGCAATACAAAAAAAAAAAAAAAAAAAAAAAAAAAGGAAGCAATGTTGGCTGAAGAGAGACCCAAGGGCATCATTCCAGGAAAAACATCTCAGTTTTAGGAGAAGTGTCGCACTTCACTAGTTTCACAGCAGTGGACGAAACATATATACTGACCTAGCACTGTGTACTTCATGCAAACCTTCTGAAAGTGGTTTTCTGTGAAACCATGAGCCACACAACGCTTGGGAAGACATGAGCAGTGAAAACCCAGGAGCCATTTTCAGTGTGGCCGTTTCTTTTTTAGTTCTTGTTTTTAAAGAACTTGATTCAGGGAGATTAAACTAAGAAATTCTGGAGAACCTCTCAGTTCATTTTTCGTTTCCAAGGGGCATAAACCGAAGTGCCTCGGATAGACCTACACCAACGAAAAATGTGACATAGTGAGGGACAAAATGTTGACAGACTACAGCATATAGAGATGAGCTGTGATGGTGTAGCATCCATACGTCTGTGAATTTGCAAACAAAAAGGAGTTTTAACTCTCTCTCTTAAAATATTTGAAACAACAGTTAGGGCCTGATTGACTTGTTGATCTTCGAATATTAACACATTTCTCAATGTCAAGGAAGGGTCCTTAAACAGCTAAAATGTACAGGATGCTACGTCATCAAATCCCGCCGAGAGGACTGTTACAATGTCGAGGATCCTTCAAATTCTGCGGAGGACTGATGCATGCGTGTATCCTCCCCGCTGCTGAAACACCCACAATCCTATGTGCACGTTGCATTTCCTGTGAAAATAAACTAGCAAACTTTCAGTTATTTCAACTCAGCAGTCCGCAAAAAAATCAATTGATGAACAACTTTGAGGCGAGAAATTGTTATTCCAGCTGCTTAATCTTCACTCATATTAGATCTACAAAGTCTGATTTACTTCTGCAAACTATTATTGGAGCAGAGGCCAGCAGTGGCAGAGAGAGTGAGCGGGGGAAAGCGACACGTAGAGTCGCATATTTCCACATCTAACTCGATGAATTAAGGGTTTATTTCGACCAAACCACAGCGGGTGATTGTTTGAACAGTAGAAAAAGACTTAACCAAGACGGTTTTGATGAGTTTTATTTTAATCCTGTCAAATTTGAATGAAGTGTGTTGTGATCAGCAAGGAAAAAATGGCTTTCTGCCTCAGTGGGGTCTGGTGGTTTTGAGGAAAGCATATTAATCGTGTGTTTTGTACATAATTGTCCAATTCTCTGTTGATTTCATTACTTATTGTCATTATAGCCTGGCTGTTTTGAATCTCGTTATATCGTTTTATGGACTGTTTGTTTCAATATTCCTAGTAGAAGTAAAAAATAAAAAATAAAATAAAAAGGGTCCATTTCTTCCACACACCTGCTAGTACTGTTCCGACGTGTTGCCTCGGCCCTGAAGGACCTGTCCTACCAAGAAAGCCTCCTTGACTTTGAGAAACACAGACCATCTCAAACGTGGCCAATGTAAGATCAAATATATAATATAAAGTCTCTTTAGCTGCTGGATGCCCCACTATGCTAAAGACTCCATATAGATGAGGGGAACTGCAAATGCGCTTTCTTGCTACGAGTTAGATAAGAACATAGAGTGCACTCTAATTGCAATATGTAGCTGAGGACAGCAGCCAGTTAGCTTAGCTTAGCATACAGACTGGGAACAGGGCTTCAGTGAGCAGAAAGTATGTCCCAATATGTCGTACTATTGCGTTATATATATGTGTGTGATTAGACAAAGTGAATCCGCGTACATTGTTGTCTGTAATCATTTATCAGTGGTGGTGAGGTGCAGTGTGTCTTTACCGCAGGTGTGGACATTGTGGAGGATGTGTTCGTTGTCACGCAGGTAGCTGTTGAGGACGAAGCGCATGGGGAACTCGGCGAAGACAAAACTCAGCTGATGAGGAGGAGAGAGCATTAGTTTCCGCAGCTGTGCAAACGTCTTTCCCGATGTTAAACACTGCACGCGGCGTGAGTTGCCTTGAAGCGTCAGTGAACAACGAGATGGCTACAGACTCACATGGAAGATGATGTTGAAGATGGACTGGAAGATGATGATGTATCGGTGGCACGCTCCTTTAGGGAGCTTCTTCTGCTCCTGCACATGCTCCTCCTTGTAGTTGACGTACTCATAGTACTGCTGCGCCATCCTGCGTGAGGACAAATTCATTCATTCATGTTGTCTACGAATCCTGTGTGTGTGATCTTTGTGCATAGACATGAAAACACTCACCTGCGGCGGTTAGAGTTTCAGTGTTACTGACTGACACAGCAAGTTAGCACAGCCTTTGAAACTAAAATCTTCCATTTCATGCGAAGATTTCAAAACACTATACTCATTTGCTATTCTACTTGTGATTTCCCTAATCAAAGTCTTGAACTGTTTATTCATAAACAAATGTCTGTCTTGAGAAGAAGATCATAATCTCAATGAGACTACCTGTTTGAATTAAAAAGGTTCTGTTAGTTAAGCAAGTCAGAAGAGTTGAGTGGAGAACTCTGTTTGAGAATATCCAGCAGGACTTGATAAGGGCCCATTAGGGGAGTCCTGCTTCACCATCTCATCTTCAGGCCCTCTGTTTAAAAGGGTAATTCTGACCAAATTTAGTTTGAAATCCTAGATTATTTCAAAGTTTGTGCTGAGACTGCATGTTGCATATTTCTCAATTGATTGTGTGTAATCAAAGGATCCCACAGGGAACCTGAGGAAAGGTTCAGCATATAAAACCTGCACACAATGCACAGAGTGTGGGGGAGAACAGGGGGTCAACACCATTACATTCAGTAGTTTGTCCGGCAGAGAGACAAGTTCACTTTTCACATGTAAATCATCTCACTCAGTCTATATCTACATGAATGCATAAGTACATATCTTGGTCAGGATTTTTTCAAAAGTCAAAAGTTTAAAAGGATCTCATCGAAAATGTTCGATTTTGTTGTGAGTTTATGTTAAAAAAGTTTTTTATATTTTTTTTAAATGAAAATCTGCCAGATTTCTTTAATTCAAAACGTCTCAGAACACCACTCTTGGTCGGTCATGTGTGTGTTTGGCTACCTTCATTGGATATGTGGGGATAAAAGTACCTAAATGATATATTTGGAACATCTGTGAGTTGAGACCTGTAGTCCATCTTTTAAAGTGTTGATGGTTATTAGAAACAGTTATGTTGAGTGAAGTTAAATGTAGGTATAATTCTGCTGCTGTGAAGGTCGGACCAACAATTTGCCTGAGATGTATCAACGCTGGTCGACCTTCAGTGTGTGTGCTGCAACGTCAAGCCTCCGCCTCTAATGAAACATTTTTACCCGCTCACCCTTTCCTCATCCTGTTTCTTACCTTGTAATATAATTTCCCAAGGACGCCCAGAGCGGCACAATGGCCACTCCGATGGCTACGGCCGATGGAACCAAGGTGTAGTACCGCTCCCAGTAATTGGTCGACACAAAGAGTGCATAGATTCCTGAGGCCAGGAACATCATCCACTTTGTACCTAGAAACCTTCCAGAGAGAAAAATATAGTATATATTGTTATTATGGAGCTTATATTAGCAGAGCAAGGACAGTCAGCTACAGAAGAAAGGTTTTTATCATTTGTGTGTTTGTGTGCGTGTCTACCTGATAAGTACAGGGGTGTACAGTAGGCCTATGATGGGAGTGACGTTGATGCCCATCAGTATCTTTCGATCGATGTCCTCCAGGCCGAGGTTGCTGTACTTCACCTCGCGGTAGGTCATATCATAATGGAGGATCAGCTGCATCTGAAGCAGGCCTATAGAGACATTGAATAGAACACATCTGAGTCTCCGCAGCCCTGCAACTTTCTGTGTCCAATTTAATGTAGTTGTTTCTCCAAAACTCACCCATGTACACACTGTACACAACCATGGCTCCAACACTGGCTGCAAGCACATTCTTGATGACTCCCAGCCTCTTCCTCCTGTAGTATTTCCTCTCCTCCTCCTCCTCGTTGTACTCTGCCTGCGGGCTGAGAAACTCCTCCTTATGAGGAAAGGGGGAGATAAGCAGGGGGGATTTGATCACTCTCATGAACAAGTGTGTGTCTTTCATTTGAAACCTGAGAGTCACAGACTCTGGCTCACCTGGTCCTGCACGTTTTCTTCCTGCCCCACATTTAGCAGTTCGTTTATGCCGCCATTGGGAGGTGCTATAAACTGATCAGCGTCCCTGACCAACTGCTCTCTGTCAACTGCCTCCATCTAGTGACCAAAAAGGAGCAGTACGCTGGTTTATTAGGTACATTCCACCTCACCTTAATCCATCCTGAGGTACCTGTAGGGACAACGGTTGTCAAATCTCTTACTGTACATACAAATAAGAGTAATTTTAGAAAAAAAAATTGTTCACCGCTCACAAAAATTAATTATAAATTTGAGATAAAATATAAGGCTAGATAAATCTGAATGATCAATAAAATGACTCTTTGAAATTTTGAATTTTTTATTTTACGAGCTGAAGGAAATACTATTGGCATTAAATCTAAACACACCTCCATGGCACACACAAGCCATCTTTCTAATATGACTAATAATGACTTTCAGCAGATATCTGTCTTCTCTAAACACAGTATCTCCTGTCATAATACCAAAGTACATTACTATACATGACCTAGGTATATCATAACCATAACCATTAAAATAACCAATAACCATATTTCAAAAAAAACTTTCAGGACAAAGCCAAAATCCCTGGGAATGTTCTTCATATATTGCCCCACATCTTAGAGTATTTGCCTATAATTATAAAACAAAATTACATTGTTCCAACAGTGTTTTGTAGACCGTTGTGTTCTCGAGCATGCAACCATTCCTCGTCTTAAATATTAACACCTAGTTCTTTTTCCTCATTTCAGCGTCACATATAATGTTGTGTTTGCTCTTCTCTGCATTAGATGTTGATATAGTGTAGATATTTGTACAATATTTCTGTTCTTTTTGTAAACTTTAAATATGGCACTAAATATTTCATATTCGTCTAAATGTATATTGAGATTTTTTTCTCCATCATAAAAGTCCCTAGATTGCAAATATCTGAAATGATTGTTTATTTGTATATTTTTTGTTGCCATATTGTATTACTGTGCATAATGCTGTTGTAAAATAAGATACCCTGCTCTGTGAGACCAGCCTCCCCCTTTTCTAAAGCCGCCCTCCTCCCCAAATAACTTCTGTTCTCCCTAATCTGGTCCAAAATTGATGAAATAGAATTATTCTAGCTTTTAACTTTCTATGCCAATTGGAAAGGACATACATATCCATCAGATGTGTTCATATATAAATATATGTCCTTGCCTTTTTCTCTACCATCATCATTTAGCAACTTCTTGAAATGTAATTCCCTAATGCATCCATATAATACTAGACAGGTTGATGATCTTCCTTCTTTTTTACACACATGGCCAATACTCAGATATCATGGTGCACAGATATGGAACGTGTTACCAATTAATGGGTTGGTTGTAATTGGTTGTTGTTGCATTTTTAATTAACCTTTTTTGTTTTCGTTTGTTTTTTTCTCCTGAGGTAAAGGGGAGGTCCTGGGTGACATTTTTTTTTTTTTATCCATTATCTGGATGTGATGCAGTCTTAGGTGTGTGTGTGTGTGTGTGTGTGTGTGTGCATATAAACAAATAATCGTTCAAAGAAATACATAAATAGCTATGTGCTTCACAGTGTTTATTGATGTTCTCTAATGTCCTTCATTTTAACTCGAGAAACATAACTTACATTGTTATAAAAGAGGATATGACCCACGACATGTTCTCTAAAAATGTCAGCAAGTCAGACAGCACATTTCTCTTGTCGTAGGCCTACAGTATACACACATGCCAGACATGTAGTCTGTGTTAGACACTACGAACTAATGTCATTTCAAGCTCATGTTATTATCACATTGTTCTTGTCACAGGGGCATGGCAATGTTTCTAATTAAGATAAAGGTCGTGTTCGGTGTGTGCTTATTTCCCCCAGCATTGCCTTTAACACTCGCATTAATACTCAATATTCCTACACGACTTAAAGTATCCGCGGAATAATAAAAGTGCATCCAGGAGCTACTGTAATTGGACTTTTTGATATCATATCACTATACTTTATTACACTATAAGACATACCTATTGGGACTTCTGCATATCATTGTAACAGTTCATTTCGAATGGTACGTGTCAGCCACACATTTTAGGTGTATTATTTAAAAACTATTCTGACACAGAGTACAATGTAACTCACCTACTGTAGCCTACCTGACAACAAGCTCTTCTTCTTTTGTTTTGTTTTTTTACCACTTAGGACACCTTACCGTTGTTTCTTGCGCGGGGCTCCTCGCGCCGGGCACCGGACTTAAAAGTGTGTCCACCTGTGAGACAGAAACACAACAGGCCGCCTGTGTCCCTTTTGGTTTCTGCAGCAGTCAGTTCCCCTTTCTGAAGTACTTCGTCCAAATATAAATAAAAGTTTCGCGAAGGAAATGAAAGTCTTCACTTCCTCACTGCTCCTCTTAAAGGCACAGACACATATTTAGGCAGACCTGCCTTCCCTGTGCTACTGTAACAGTAGGGCGAGATGAATGCAACTTTAAGTGCGAACAAGTGTGTGGGACAGAGAATAAACACCCCGACAACAACACTCATGGTGTTAAGAACAGGATGACATTTTTATTAGAGTACTGAATAACAACGAAACACTGTGCAGCTTCTCCAATATGTAGATTAAAAAGCTGCCACAGTGGTGAGCACATGAAAAAGAAAAAAAACGTATCAGTCAAAAAAAAACATGGTCCACTCCCATACAGAACAACGCAAGTCTAGACAATCAGGACAAACACGAGTTCAGTCCGTCTTCAACACACAGTCGCATTAAGCCAGCGTGGCGTGGCTGGCTGTCTGAATCGGAGTAGTTGTTACAGACAAAAGCCAACACAGCACCATCCAGGGCTGAAAGAGTAAACTTATGCATAGTGTCTTGTATAAAAAGACATCATTCATTCAGTGCATGCCCTGATCCTTTCGTATTTGACTTACTATACATTTCAAGGTTTCGTACAGAGCTGAATCTACGGACACATTGTAACTGTGGACAATGTGTCCGTGTTGTGTTGCGACACGTTTACTTTCCCCCTTTCAAAAAAAAAAAAAAAAACATCAACCGAGTTCAAAGGGTGATTTAGGGAACAGGGACGAAATGCAAATCATTCGTAGTATTTGTTTTAACCTGCCAAAAGTACCAGACGGTTGGTACTACAAAGTATTTGAGTTTCTGCAGTTGAAGCAGCATCCTTTTCACACTCCTGAGCAGCTAAAAACAAGCACAAAGTAGGACTTAGAAATAATATTACATGTCCTTTTCTCCTTTCCGGTCAATGTTCATGCAACTTCTTGAGGACCAGGCCAAGCTGAATGTAGGAGAGTCTGGTGGAGCAGTTTCATGATGTCCTCGTTGCTCCACCAGAGCCTCGTCCTCTACTGCAGTAGAGGAAGCCGTTTCTCTCAGTGGACCCTTATTGTTACACTTTTTTTTTGATTCCCCCAAAAAGACCCATACACTAATTAAAACACAAGTGTCTCATCTTCGAGAAACCTGATATGCCGCCCCCCCGTAACATTTTAATCCCCCAATGCTTCTACTTCATTCCCTTCATCAGCGTCTCTACCCACTGCCCACAGCCGTCTTCCTCATCATTTCCTCGTCCTGCACGGAGAGCTCCGTCAGCTTGCGTCCCAGTCTCTCGTGAAGGTCCAGGTATTTGGCCACGCAGCGGTCCAGGCACACCGACTCGCCCTTCGTCAGCTCAGCCTCCTTGTAATGTGGCGGCACACACTTCTTGTGGCAGGCGTTAGTCATTCTGGGAAGAAAGGAAGCCAGGAGACCTTTTTATAATGCTTGTGCAACTTGGTCTGACGTCCCACCAATATTCAGATAGTCAATGCCACTTGGTAAAATCTATACAGCTCCATCTGCTGGAATCACTAATAAAAAATGTTTAGATGTCAAGTGCAAACCTGCTTGACCACGTAAATTGCTTAAAGGGGCCATATTATGCTTGTTTTCAGGTTCATACTTATTTCCGTATTTTGAGTTTCTACTAGACACCCTCTGTCTGAAGCAGATTTAGCACCCGTCTCTTTTGTGCTAACGTTAGTTATGTAATAATAATAATAATAATAATAAGCATGAGTTTAGTACACTTTATAAGTTACGGTCATATCAAAATATTTAGGTTGTATTGTTTACCTTTGTGTTATTGGTGGAGGTCGTGTGGCATGGACGTGATCAAAGTATAAACTCAGTAGGCTACTTTATTTAATAACGATAAGCGTGTACACTGACAATACACTGTGCAATATAATACAGTGGCATGTACGATATTTATTGATTAGGGTCACCAGTGCCGGAGGTGGGCCCCGAGTCTGGAGCTCTGCAGTTTGTGGGTTGGTATGCACTCCAGATACCCAAATGGATGTGCACAAGCACTGAACATGTGAGATTTATACCATATGTCATCTTTAAAAACCCTATGTGTAGAGTTTTAAATGCAATTATAGCATCTTTAAAAAATTTCTGCCAATTATAGCATCTTTAAAAATGTTCTGACGACTGCAACAATTATCTTATATTTTCTTGATTAAGCAAGTAACAGTTTTGGTCTAAAAAAAAAAAGTAAAAACAGAAACATCAGAGCACTGTGCAACATGTCCATCACAATTAGACAACCTAAATGGAATAAAGACGATCTTATTAGAACGACTGTGTTTGTCAAGTCAATTGTCCTCACGTACTATGTTCCCAAATCTTACATGTTGGTCCTTCAACTGATACTTGTCCATTACTTAAAAACAGAATACCTGAATCCATACTATTTATCATCAGCTAAATCAGGACAATAATGATTCTTGTTTAGTTATTTTTATCATCTTATCGCATACTTTATTTTATTCTTACATTCATCTTCTTTTTAATGATGCTTTTTATTTTTATTGGATTCTTTTTTTATTTTGCTGTTGTGAAGCACTTTGTAATTACGTTTTGAAAGGTGCTTCACAAACAAAATATGTTATTATTTATTATTATCATTATTATATTTCAATAACTTCCCAATCCTCCTTTTGAAATGTATCTTACACCATTATTGTGCATCCCTAATATCATTATTTAAAAAAATGTATAAATCCTTTAAGACTTCACTATGGACCGGTATAGGGACACGCAATAATCTTATTATGTACGGAAAAGCCAGGATTATATAACGAAGTCAATGTTAACCAAGTAAGGTCATGTGCAACTGTAACTTAACACAATCTGTCCTTTTCAAGTATCTACGAACACATTGGACATGACTTGCTCTGCGCTGCTGAATAGTGTTGCAGTCCTGTAGAGAGTCGTAGGTTAATGTAAAGGTGCAGACTGAGCATCAACTCGTCTGTCACATGTAGTCCAACAGTGAGTCGCGAGCATCAAGGAGACTCTGTAGCTACGTCTTTACGAAGCATAGCTAACCTGAATATCACCCATTGCTACCGAGTAACGACAGGCTTATTATAAAAACAACTATGAATGACGGCCATGAGACGGTTCACTAATAAGAATAAGAGATAGCTAGTTAGCTTGTTTTGGCTTTACCGGTTGTACATGTCGGCCATCATCTCCACCTCCAGCTCCGCTGCCAGCTGCTGCGCCTTCATGGGATCCATGTCTGCTCTTCAGTGCTGCTCACTCCCCCGCTTTAACCACAAACACGCCGTCCTGGTGACCCTCTGCAGCGGACAGCCGACAAGAAACCTACCCGGTGCTTCTTCTTTAACCTTCAAACCTGCAATAAAAACACGTGTGTGTCGTTTCCGCTCACACTTCCGCTGTCAATAAAGCTGGATTGAAACGGCGCGCAGAGACAGCGCGAGCGAGCGCGCGCCTTCTCCTCGCTGTACAGCTCAGTCTGTCCATCACCTCCAGATTCATTCACGATGCAAGTTATTCAGTGTGCACATGTGACTATGTTTGAGGCTGATTTTCAGTTTGTTATTACTATTGAATCCTTTCCCAATTCCTCCAGCAATGAACAATGTCAATGGGAAATTCATAAATTCTTGAAAAAATGACCATCTCATAGTCTTTAAACAAACAGATCTAAGCATATATATTCTAACATTATCACATTTAAATACCTGCAATAAAACACTGACAACTTATGTTATACCTAATTAAGTAAACCTTGTGTGGGTTTATGTTATTATTTTTTTTTTTTGTTAAACTAAATTTATAGGTGTGTTGTCAAAAGAAATAAACAGACATGCATGAAATGACAGATTTAATTTTTTTTTAAATAAACCATAATTATGTATTTTACACAACACGCTGTGCTTTACAAATACGAGCTCAAATTAAGGTTTCTTTTCTACAATAGTTACTTAAAAAGAGACAATGCCGCTGAAGTGCTTTTACCTTAAATCGGTCCGACAATTTAAATTTCACTGAAAACATAAAATAATAAAAAATGATGGACAAATGTGAACAACAGTAAGAAATGTATCCCATTTGTAATCAATGCTTTCGCATATTAACGTAAATTAAAACATCCATTTGAACCTTAAATATGAAAGTAAATGACAGTCAAAACCAGCACGCAGCCTGTGATTCTCGCATGTACAAAGTTTATACATTGACTGATGGTGGAAACAGAAAAGGAAGTACAATAAAAATCTATTATACATGGTATCACAGAAAAATGGACTTACATAAAACCAGAACAAAGAACATGAACCTTGGCACACCAAAGAGCTGAACGAGTCACACAACATAGTGAAAACTATGCTCAAATACAAAAGGTTACTCTGCCTCATCTCCAGTCACGTCAACCTCGTTCACATCTTCCTCCTCTTCCTCCTCTTCCTCCTCGGGAGTTATTTCAAGGCTGTCGAGGCTGTTCTCACACTCTCCGGTCTGAGGCGCTTTGTCAGGGGAGCAAATCAGAACGTCAACGTCCACGTCCTCTTCTTCTGGTCTTTCTTCTTGATCGCAGCCTGAGCTCTCGCTGAACCCGACAGCGTCTGACGGAGGTGGAGCAGTTCTCTCTGGGGTCTGTGGGATCAAGTTGGGGTTCAAAGGTATTTCGTCTTGTGGAGGCAGGTGGGTGTCGCTGTGAGAGGAGCCTTCATCGGTGACAGCAGGATGCTGTGTTGTATCTGACACTCCTGCATCACAAGCTTCTGGTGCTAAAAAGAAGAGAAACTAAGACGGATTATCCAGAGTAATTGGGACGTCGCTTTTGGAAATACATTGGTACATTACATTCCCCCACAAAAAAATATGGTGGTTATATCACACCACCATGCAGCCCAATGTTTTAAAGTAGAATTTGAACATTTAAATGACAGTTATCAGGGCATTAAACAAATGATCTGTCGATCTTTACGAATCAAGACTCCATGGTCTAACAATGGAAAAGCAGTCAGTGCTGAAAAAAAAAGAAGTCAAATCAAGTGGTGGATTTGGGGAATCGTGACGTCCCCAGTAAACGGTCGGAGCACTTCTTCCACCACTGCTGCAAGGCCTGATACCATTAAGGCTGAATTGGAAAATATATTTTTGTGATTTAGAGGAATTAAAGTGGTAAATCTACGAGAAAATTAAATGAATGAATATTCTCTGATATTATGAAACACAAATCACAAATTTGTGTGAAAAAAAAAAAAAAGAAATTCTCAGCAATTCTCTGAGATTAAAGTCGCACAGGGATAAATCCTTCATCTGTTTATTATGTTGAATTCACGATGCACAAAAGTTATCACCTCATCCAAATCTGTATGTTGTTTTCTTCTGAATAGTTCACAGCAACGTCTCTTCAAAGTCCAGATACTTATGATAATATAGTGATTCTGGGATAAAATCACGAGTATTATCATGTTCCTAAATCACTGCCGGTATAAAACACGGCAAGCAGTGATGTCTCTGTGTGATGAAGTTGATCCAACCTTGTAAAGTGAAGCGATGTGGTTCCTTGAAAAAAAAGATTTTTTGTTTTTCGGAAATTTGTGACTTTAATCTCAAAGGATTTCAGATTTTTTTTCCTCACAATTTTATAACTTCATCATCTATTTACAATCTGTTTGATTTTTTTTGCTCGTAAATTTACCACTTTAATCTTAATTTTATGTTGTTGGGGGGTATTTTTGTCCCTAATTAGTCATCGGAAATATGTTCTTTTTCAGACTAACCAAGAAATCAAATAGTTGAAGTTTAGCTTTTCCCATATTTAATTACCATAATTTTCGGACTATAAGCCGCGCCTTTTTCCCCATTTTTCGACCCTGAGGCTTATATAACGGTGCGGCTAATCTATGGATTTTTACAGCTAACGGCCACTAGGGGAATTCCTAAATCTATGGATTTTACAGGTTACAGTCCACCGGAAGGCGAAACTCCTCCGGAGGCCGGAAAAGAGCGCGCAAAAGTAAAAGTGGAACCGCGAGTGGTACGAGAGACAGAACGACAGCGAGACAGACGGACATTGCGAGAGCGAGACAGTTTGTGAGACACCCTCATTATGGAAAACAAACGTAGAAATGCATATGATGCAGCTTTTAAGTTAAAGGTAGTCAATCTGGCAGTAAACGAAGGAAATAGAGCTGCTGCACGTACCGCTGGGAGCGCACCGTTTAAGTTTGAAAATTGAAAAGTTTGTGTGTCTGAAACGCTATGTGAT
>CALSBV010012168.1:3596469-3611572 GCA_943590825.1 Bovichtus diacanthus
CACACACACACACACACACACACACACACACACACACACACACACACACACACACACACACACACACACACACACACACACACACACACACACACACACACACACACACACACACACACACACACACACACACACACACACACACACACACACACACACGAGCTGCTGTTCCTTTAAACCCCTTTAGTATTTGAAGCAATGATTCTAGTGAGTGAATCTAATTGCAATATAAAGTACGAATCAAATCCTACTGACTAGGATGACAAGTGTGTCTACGTATAAATTCATGGTCACACTTCTACCCGTGTCAGGGAGGTAAGAACTGACAACGTCTCGTCCGCGTCTCGCATGCCGACAACCTCCCACGCTTCTCCTTCTGTCCTCCTCTTCAGCTTCACCTGCACAGAGAGAAGAAAATACGGCGATGGCCAAAACAGAGGATGAAAAGGAATGGGCTTCATACTGATTTGTTATGACAGTCTGAAAGCATCATGAACACATCACAGCTGAGACGTGACAATTCATGACACCAAATCCTCAAAGTCTCAGTTCCTTTCTTTCCTTTGTTTGTAAAATGTAGAAATGACAAAGTCATTCTACAGTCATGATGGTGCTCGAGGGGAAACGGAGGCATGCCTCAAAATGTTTAGGCAACAGTGGTTGAGTGACCGTGATACCCCGACACATTTTCTTGAAATTGTACACTACAGTAGGTAGTTGCAACCCAACGAAATGATCTCTAACCATTCGAGTGCCTCATGTTCTGAAGAAAAACTAGACAACAGATGTTTGTTAAACTTAATGGAATTTCCAGAATGTTAAAATCGCAGCTTCAGTAAATGCTCACAGCAGCCTCAGTTAACAAACCAAACATGCCCGTGCAAAGTGTCCCAAAGGCAGTGAGGCAAAACAAGAAAAGAAAATGTCTTATTTATAAGCATTTTTATCCCTGTACTTTGCTCATTTTACACCACATTTTGCCACATTTACACTCTGTGAGCAAGAGAGGTCTGCTACTAACTAATTATTTTCATTATTCATTAATCAGCTTTATTATATATTTCTAGATTAATCGTTTGGTTTATAACATTTCATAAAACAGTGACGGTGATATCTTTAAATGCCTTGTTTTGTCAGTCCAAAAGCCAAAAATATTTACTTAGTGTATGATACAAGCAGAGAAAAGCAGGAAATATCTATATTTCTGCCATTTATGCATGAAAAACTACTTTACCAATTAATGGATTTTGAAAATAGTCTTATTATTTTTCTGTCAATCAAATAATGGATTAGTCGTGTACATACCTGAGAGGTTACAGGACTCGCTTAAACTTTACTGTCCACGACAAGGCAGAAACAATGTGGTTCACAATCAATCTGTAATCTCACTTTGTCCATCTTTAGGGTTTATGTACACATAGATAATTAACTACTCCTTCTTACCTTGATAGAAATCTGTGTGGTCTCCACCATCTGCTTCATCTTAGCTAGGCTCTTACTCCCTCCATGTGCATGTCTCTTCTCTGTAGAGTTTCCTTTATCCTCCCTTACCATCTCATCTCTGTGGCTCGGCTGCTCTCGATTTTCTCTATCGTCAGCTGTTTTGCCATTTGTGTTTCCATCCTCTGATCCTGTCCCTTCCTCAGCCAACACCTGTATGCTCTCCCCACGTTTAGACGACTGCATGTGGGCACCGTCTTCCTGAGGCGTTAGGGAGTCTGAGTCATCATTAAGGGACCTGGGGAAGGTCATCGTGTGGCTGGACAAAGCTGAAGTGGACGTGGTATGTGCTACACTGTCAGAGGGTCGGCCTAGCGTAGAGTCTCCATCGCGTCGTGCAGTGGAGCGAAAATGTTCATCAAGTGTGACGTTTTGGGATTGCGACAAAACAGGAAAATCAAAACCTTGAGCTACAGAGGACGCAGGCCCCGGGGAGCGATGTTTAGTTTGGGCTGAGTGAGTAAAAGAACAACCCAGTGTCTTTTCACCCGCTTTAACAGTCTGTGTGCTTGTGGATACACAAGTTCTCCTTTCAACTGGAGAATCGGGATCTCCATTTCCAGCCATCTCAGCCTGAACTTGTGTATCCTGCATTTTTCTGCTTTCTTTCCTCTCTTCCTTCTCCCTACGGCTACTTTCCTGGGGTTCTCCCTCCTCCGCCTCTTTATTTTCCTGTCCTTCAACAAGGTGTCTAATCCCAAACTGGCGGGCTGCAGACAGCACGTCGTCCTGCTCTACACTTCCTTTAACCTCCAGCTCCCCGGAGTACAGAAGACTGACAAGCTTCAGCAGCGTTTGGGCCTTCACAGCCTGGAGGTGGAGCTGGCGCTTCTGGCCTGATGGAGGAGACGGGGAGGCTGACAGCTTCTGAGACAGGTAGGGACTGAAAGCTGCGAGGATGCAACTGTGGGTTGGCACTGAGATACCTTCATGAATAGTGATGAGAGAAAAGAAATGGTTTAACATTTTATTACCCTTGAATTTGAAACGTTAAGAGTATGCTCCACAGCTCACCCTCAGTTTGCAGCAGGGTATCACAGAATTGGGCATTGTTTTGTTGTTTCTGCAGCTCCCCAAGAAGCTTCATCTCATAACCTGGCCACCGGTACCGCTGCATGTCCACATGGGTACTGGGAGCAAGGAGGGACAAAAGAGGTGGGGATGACCGATAAAGGAGTGTGAGGAAAAGGTGGACTGAACTAGTGTCACTGCTTTGGTTTGACCAGTTTTGTTGATGACCTAATTTTACATTTTTGAAAGTGTTTTAATCCTGTATTGGTTGGTATTGGCACTGCCACTGTGAATGAGATGCCTCTACAGCCTGTACTAGAGCTAAACTAGATTTCTAAAGCAACGTTTCTTTCAAGAAGGCAAGACAAAAGAGCGGGTACACATGTAAACTCACTATACAGCTTTGCAGGGTCAACACAGCCTACCGTTAGCTTAGCTTGGCTGGAGCATCAGCCTTAAATGTAACTCTGGCAGGTGGCAGCACGTGGAGGAGAGCTGAGCTCGAGCAATGTCAACGACATTTTACTTTCGAGGGTAACGCCGTATTTTCCCGCTTCCATTTATTCTATGTTCTGCTCAACAGCCGACTTGTTTCGCCCACAGGCTAAATTATGACACAATAGTTCTTCACGAAGTTAACACCCTCTGTTCGCTAAGAGTTGGCCAACAAATAAAATAGAGAAAAAGGCAAAGTCCACCTTATTCACAAGCTATAGTTTGATAATGCAGTGATTGCAACACATGGTTAGTTGACCACATTTAAACTGACGGCTGTGCAGCTCAACGTGATGAAGTGAACAACGCGCGACAAGTACACTTACCTGTAATACGTGTTGCACGAGCAGAGTTTGTTGGATAATTAAACTGTATATCCAAAAAGAAATGACACTAGTGTTAAACCCCAAAATTGCAGAAGCATTACATGTGTAACAGATTTCCTACTAGTCGCACTCACAGCGCCACGTAGCGGCCGCTCTGACGAAGGAAAATTACCTTTTCATAACAAGTCTGTTGTTCTCCTGAGGGAACACTTCCATAAACTGCTCCAAACTGATTCATTATGAAAGTGTGATAAACAAGAGGCAAAAGAAAACAAAAGCGCAGAGAAATCATTTTCTTTTTTATTAAAAACAGTATTGCTAGTTACATAATTCATTCATAAATGAGAATGTGCAACTTTAAGAGCCAAGGCAAAGAGATTAAGGTGTAGTCCAGAATCAGATTTTTTCCATTAGTGTTCCAGTATCTGATGACTGTGTTGGAGGATTTTGTTTAGCTAACTCGTTTTGCGTTTAATTAAGACATTAAGCTGAATGTTTTCAATCAAAACATAAAAACTGATTGCATATGCATTCACCAAGAGCACCCAAAAACAATTAAACCCAAATCAATATAATAAAAAAAAAAAGTAAATACATAAAACCATTCAAATTAACAAATATTCTCTTGTGTATATATAGTTTAAATGTGCTTTTTATTTTTCTCCAGTTTTTTTTAATAGCAAATTCTGGTCTATGCCTCCATACACTGCGATTTTCAAACCCTTGTTCTCCCCTATCCTCTTTTAGTCAGTCCACTCTTGAAGGCAACTTGTTACGTTCGAGAAATGAGAAATACTCAACAAAAACAAAAGGGAAAGGTAAAAAAAAAAAAAAAAAAAAAAGAAAGAAAAACACATTATCCCTCCCTAGTGCTTCTTTTAATCATCCACTCAGTATCTACATCTCACTCGGCACTAAGAATATGCATTCAACAGAACAAGCACTGTATGTAAGAAATGCGGGAAAAAGCAGACAGTGCTGTGTCTTCTCCCATGTACTGTTATATAGTCTTAGAGACAGGACTTGTGAAGCAGTAAATCATACAGAACTCAAGAGTTTTATACCCTATTAAAAAAACAAAAAAAAAAACAACTCTTAACGTACACGTTCACATATCCCCTTATTTTTGCAGAGTAGAAAACCGATGAGTTCCATATACAGTATTCCCCAACTAGTAACGTGCTGAGAAAAAGACACCTTGATTGGTTACCCATGTGTTTGTAGGGCACACCCATCAGACCGATCCTGAATGAGCGAGGCACTCCAGTTAGCCCACACACAGAGATGCTGTTAAGAGTCTTGTATGTACACATTCATAAGATTACAGACCTGGAGATACAAGGAAATGCGCCCCATGAATCCTTTGATAAATCGCCCAAGAATTACAAAGTTAAGATGCTTACATTTAACAGAAACGTCACTTTAGAAACATGGACTATACCGTCTATTCAGACGAGATGGAGAATAATTTTATTTTTGTCCGCAGGAATATCCATACTGGCACCTCCACCCTTTTTATATCTATGGATCACAATCAAATACAGAAAACGCAGCACCCCCCATGCATCTTGTTGACCGACACAAGCTGCGCACAAAACAAAGCAGATGACGGTTTCCAGTTTAGCTGCTGTAAAAAGAGTGTGTGCATTCAGTTCTTGCATTAAGTATTGGCAGTCGCAGCAGTAGCAGTGTCATTTGGCACATGTACATTACTGTGGTACAGAGCAGAGCAAGAAGAGAAACAACTACTACAAAAAACAGAAGCAGAAGCTTTTACACATATCTGATTAGATCGTTAAACATTGGTTCTCAGTGGTAGGAAATGTTTTATTTTTCCTCGAGTATTTAACCATCAGAGAGCGAGAAAGACACATTTCCTCAATGTCTTCGAGTGTAATATCCATTTTTGTAAAATTTCACCAAAAAAAAAAAAAAGTGTCCTGTTCTGATCCCAACTTTCTAGTTTAATTAAATCTAAGTCCACGCTCCAACCTCCAAGCAGTAGAAAAGTTCCCCGATGAAGCCACAGTCTCTGCTTTTGGTCAAAGAGAGAAGTAGTGTTGTCCAGGCGAGTCATAGTGTCAGTGTAGTGTGGAGATGTAGTGTTGTGGAGATGTAGTGTTGTGGCCGTGGTGTCTGAGTGGTTTTGGAGTTCAGGGACTCACAGAGCACAAAAGTGGTCATAGTGTCTCGTCCGGTTGTCCACAGAGAGCGTAGATCCACGTCAGCTTTTTTTCCTGTGTGGTTTCATTAAGTTTGTCAGCTGCGATGAAGGAATGTAACAAAAGGGAAAGAGAGAGAAGAGAAGCTGCAAAAAGAGTGAAGAGGGACAGGAGAGTTGAATGTAAAGGATGGAGTTTTAGTCCCATCGGTAGTGTAGTGGTCCCCCATTTGTCAGTTCAGCAAGGGCAGTAGGTGGGAGGAGGCTGTCGTCTCGTGATGCACACAATTAGTTTTTCTGCAAGAGAAGAAGAAGTGTGGGAGTTGATCACGGTGGAGGGGGGGGGCGGGGGCAGGTAATGTGAGGCGTTCATGCCTGGGCGGGAAGAATCGCACGTTTAAAATTCTGATTCACAGCAGAGGCTTCAAAAATATACAACACACAATAATGGCTGCTGGCAACAAAGTCACCACACGGTAGACACAAATTACACAAACTGTGCAGAGAAGGGGAAAAGAAAATCACATCTCAGGAGAACAAAAAAATAAATAATAATAATGATGATCACTGACACTTTTCACCAGCAGGGGGAGCAAAAAACAGTCCAAATACAGTACAATGGGAGATCATTGACAACACTGGTCACTGTCAAACACAGAAAGTCACAGCTCTAAATACACAGCTGAGATATTAGGCCATGCAGTGAGTCGAGAGGAGCAGCCGGTGGGACACACATACCATGCGCTGACATGCAGTGTGACAGTGGGTGTAGCCTAACCATCGTAAGAATCCATTAGAGGCAAAGAGGCCTGCCTCTCCCCATACATCCCTCCCTGAGAGAGAGAGACAAGAAGAAAGAGGGAGCAGGAGTGTGTGATAGAGAAAGAAGGAGAGAGAGACCAAAGTGAAATACAGAGGGGGGCAAATACAGAAATAAGAGGGTTAAGTGTGAAAATCCAGAGAAGGTGAGGAGACAACACATGGTGAAGAACAGCGAGAGAGAAAGAGAGAAAAAGTGGAGGGAAATAAGGGCATCAGATAAGAAAAGAAAGAGGGGTTACAAAAAGGTTAGTCTAACGTTAGGTCAGGTTTCAGGGGGGGAAGAACACCGGTGAGAAATTATGTGCTACACAGTGCTTTAACAAGACATGCATCGACATGCCGTTGGTGGGTGTGTGTGAGAGCGCGTACGTTCTCACGCTAACATTTTTAGCAGGAGGTGAGGATATTGGTCTGTGTATCATCCTGAAATCTGAAACCTCAGAAAGGTGCGTGTTGTACATCATTTTACAACTTCAGCGAGGTGATAACGTGCAATCAATATCCGATCCAAAACACATTATTCGGCTTTGTGACGGCACAGACTCCACACTGACGTCTCCTGGATGAACTGACAGAGGCAAACAGCATTAACAGATAATAAAAGTATCATCATGCGTTTGAAACACACTTCTGACCTTGTCTGAACTATTAGTGTCACACATTTTAATGTCCTAGAAGGTAGGGCAAGTAAAAGGAATGTAGAGTTTATGTAGGTACGGAGAAAAAAAAAATTAATACTTTGGATGTTTTGAAGTGGGCTTGTATGAGGTACGTGCTCCCAGTTTGGAGGAACAAACAGGAGTATCGTGGCTTTTAAAAGAGCAGAGATAACGGCTTCAGTTACCCGTCAGAAAGGCCCGTTTGACAGCTTGGTAAAGCAGTGAAAACATGTTTTGGGGGCGTGCCGACCGCCAGCTATTATAGGTATTACACGGAGTAGGAATTAGCACCTCATATAACCACACTTCAACAATCAAACTATTCCTTTTAAAGTGCAGTCATGCAGGGCTTTGTGTGTGGGGGAAGTGGCGTGTGTGTGTGTGTGTGTGTGCATGTGTCCAGGTTTTACCTGTACTGCGTCTTTGTCAGCAGGTTCGAGTGTGTTATCCAGAGTGTTCCTTCTCCCTCTCTGGTCCAGTGTGGAGTAGGCATCTGAAGAGGAACGCATGTTAAACCAGAGGTCTGCGTTTGTAATGCAAGGATCTATTTATCTGTTACACATGCTAATATCACAGCCTCGTGTGACACTGTGTGTGTGTGTGTGTGTGTGTGTGTGTGTTTTGTTGTCAACACTCGCCTGGTCCCATGTCATTCAGTGGAATCATTTCCCGGTCCCCTTTGCCCCCTGTGTATTAAAGACAGAAAAAACACTGAGCATCAACACATAATGAGAAATGTGTTGCCTCTCTCAGAGCGGCAGAGTTAACAGCCGGATCTCCTGCCAAAGATAGAATAGCGTGTAGGTGTGCGAGTGTTTTGGAAGAGTTTCAAGTGTCAGACGTGAGCCAGCAAGTATTTCCAAATAGGATGATATTTACATTACTTTGCTGTGTGCTGGGTGGGATTTGGAAACAGTAAAAAGCAGTGACAAAGAGCTTAAAAGATTTTTGAACATATAAAAAGAGAATTTATTTTTAAAATAAACGTGGTGACTGACAACCCTTGTTGGGATCAGCTCAAATTTCCCACTGTGGTAAACCCTTAAATCTCTTCCACGCCAAGCAGGTTGAGACAATCCTGCAAGAATTAATTGCAACTCTTATTCTATTCGCCAAAAGTCTGCAAACAGACAATTTTCATAATATATTAACAACGTATCATCCGCAGCACATAGAAACACAACAGAATTGTAAGTATGAGTGCTGATTCCTTGAAACACTGCCACAGATAAAAGAGTTAACCTGTTAATACTAAATACTAGACTTGTGTTGCTCAAAAACACTGGAATTGGAGCTTTTTAATGCCTTACAAAAAGCTGCACCCGCCATATTTCTTTTTAATTAAATCTGTCTTTAGAGCAATCAGAATTGGACCTCTGAGCAAGGTGAATTGATAAGCCGGACAAAGAAAACGTACCATGCATTAGCGATCAAACAGTCACACAAAAAAACAGATTTAAAGATGTACATCTGACCCGACGGTTGAACTTTTAGCAGTAGTTAATATACTGCATTACAAACACAAAAAGTGATGTTTTTCATGTTTTGTTAAATTAACAAAATAATTTACAATAAAAAGGCAAATAATGCTTCTGTATAAACAATACTTTACTGGACAGGAGACATTGAACACTTGCTTTCACTAGTTAAACTCAGATATTTGGCCTTGCAGAGCAGAACACTTTACATCAGACCTGGGCATTGTACGGCCCCAGGGCCACATACGGCCCTTTGGTTGACTCTGACCGGCCCGTGTAAGGTTAATTGGAAATTACAAAATAAACATATTTTCTAATTTTACCTCATGCATGGACTAAAGCTGCATTGCTTTTATTTTGAAGTTGTTTTTTATTCACGTGCATAATGACGCAATACGTATATCAAGACGACTTTAGCCTCAAAAATGGCCGCTCATGCTAAAAAAAGAAAAGGTAGATGCAGAATGCAGGGTTTTCAACAAAAATTGGACTGCTAAGTATTTATTTACTGAAGTCGTAGGTAAAGCCGTGTGTTTAGTTTGCGGGGAGCAGATCGCAGTGTTCAAGGACTACAATTTGAGTCGGCATTACGAGACGAAACACGCGGAGAAATACAAAAACTTGACCGATGCTTAAAGGGCGCGGACATCGGAAGCTTTGCTTTTTTACCAAGCTTCACACATCCAGGGATGCAGCAACCAAGACCAGCTTTGTGATATCCCACAAAATCGCTAAAAACAGTAAGCCATTCTCGGCGGGGGAGTTGGTCAAAGAGTGCTTGGTGGACTCTGCAGCACTAATATGCCCTGAAAAAAAAGAAGCATTTGAGCAAGTCCCGCTGTCCAGACGAACCGTGACGAGAAGGGTCGAGGACATCGCGGGAATGTGGAGCTTCAGCTGCAACGTGAAGTGGCAAGTTTTGACTTTTTCTCCTTGGCTTTGAACGAGAGCTGTGATGTCCGCGACACAGCCCAGTTACTCGTGTTTGTCCGTGGGATAACGCCGGACTTCAAGATTACGGAGGAGCTGGCAGGGTCGATGAAAGGGACGACGACAGGGAGCGATGTGTTCACGGAGGTAAATGAGTGCATGGACACGCGGGGACTGAAATGGGACAGACTGGCAGGTGTCACAACGGACGGCTGTCCAAATCTTACCGGGAAAAATGTCGGACTTTTGAAACGTATGCAAGATAAAGTGACTGAAATCGACGCAGATCAGAAATTGGTATTTTTGCATTGTATTATACACCAACATGTGTTGTGCAAGTCAGTGCTAAAAATTGACCATGTTATTGATGTTGTTACTAAAATAGTAAACTTCATCAGGGCACGGGCATTAAATCACAGACAGTTTGTCGCACTTTTGGAGGAGCATGAGACTGAGCATTGTGACATCGGCTACCACACAGCTATCAGATGGCTCAGCCTGGGCAAAGTGCTAAAAAGAGTTTGGGACCTGAAAGCAGAGATTCGAGAGTTTTGTGAGAAGAAAGGCAAAGACATCCCAGAGCTCTCAGATAAGGACTGGATGGCAGATTTTGCATTTGCTGTTGATGTGACTGCACTGATGAATGAACTGAACACCAAAATGCAAGGCAAGGGCCTTTTTGTTCATGAAATGCACAGCCTGGTGAAGGCTTTCATGAGAAAGAAGCAGTTTCTTTCAAGCGAACTGGAGAGCAACACTCTCACTCACATGCAAACCCTGAAAGAAGTCACACCATCAGCTGATCACCTCCGCAGGTACTCATCCATGTTGGGAGCATTGCATGGTGAGTTTTCAAGGCGATTTGAAGATCTCGGAAAAATCGAGGATGAAATGCACATGATTTCCTCTCCCTTTACCTGCAGTGTGGATAATGCACCCAGTGATGTTCAGCTGGAACTCATCGACCTGCAGTCTGATGCAGTACTGGCAGAGCACTTTAAGTCAGGATCTCTGCTGGATTTCTACTCTTCTCTCAAGGAGGAGAACTTTACAAACATGAGGAGACATGCTCAGAAGATGTTGGTTCTCTTTGGCTCTACCTACATATGTGAGCAAACATTTTCAATGATGAAGTTTACGAAATCCAGGTATAGATCCTCTCTCACTGATGATCATCTGTCAGCTGTGCTTCACATCTCTACCTCAGACATTCAACCTGACTTCGATGCACTCGTTAAAGCCCAGCAGAGACTAGATTTCTCTCACTGAACAAGAAAAAAGAACTTAAAAACACCAAATGAGGTGGTTAGACTACAAATGTAGGCATGTAAAGGAACCAACTAGCAGTGAACTGGGACACTTTCTTTGGAAGCCTTTTTCTCAAAATCACAGTTCAGTGATGATCAGTGACAGTTATGATGTATCTTGCTTAATGTTTGGAGCACAAAGACAATATTGTGATGTCTTTAGAATGCTAAGAACCTCTTTCCAACAGTATATGAAACTCAAAATGTGTTTTGGAGTGAATGTGACTGAAAATGTTCACTAATATGAGTCACAAATGGTGAAAAACGTTCACATTTTGTTTACCATTGTTTTGGGAAATTTGATTGAATAAATGACATTTTTTTGTAAGGCAACCTCACTTTTTCATTGTTTAATCATAACATATACTCTTACCAGCTTGTCAAAACAATGCTATTTACTGCTTTTTATAAAGAAATACAATTAATATTATGCAGAATTGAGTTCAGCCTTTTGGCCCGGCCCTCCACAATATTTTCTGTTTCTCATGTGGCCCCATGGAAAAAATAATTGCCCACCCCTCCCTGCTTTACATGCACGCGTTTCCCTTTTGCTTCCTGACCTTTGTCAATGAGCGGCAGAGTGCTGTCCTCATATCCTCCGTTGGCCCTGGTGTTGTTGCTGGGAGGGTTTAGGTTGACCATGAAGTCTGTCTTCTTCCAGCCGTCCTTCTCCAAAGTGCGCCGCAGCTCCTTGTAGCCCCACACTGTCTGCAGCACCAGGCCGGCCCCGCGCACCTCCCGCTCAGAGCGATTACTGGCGATCCCGGTGGCCGGAGAGGCAAAGGGAGGGGATTTAAAAGCAGGCATGCACGGTGAAGGCAACCGTTTCAAAACTGCGGTTTCAACTGTCGACAAGCGTAGCGATGGACACAAAACGTCCTCAGAAATCGGCCCTTACCCGTCCTTGTTAATGAGCACCAGTCTCTCGATCCCCTGTGACGCTCTAAGGGTCTTGGCTGCTTCCAGACTGGAGCCCAGCACCTCGTGGAGCGTGCTCAAAACAGACACCACCGTCTCCTCCGACAGCGCTCGCACAGGCTGACTCTGACCGCCGCCAGGTAGGTCGGCCACCAGGTGAGGCACCGCATGTTTACCTGTCAACAAAACAAGTACAAGAGGAGCGTTGAAAATGAAAAACACAGTAAAATACGGACGCCATTGGCTCAGTCCCACAGAGCGCTCCAGGTCTCACCTAGTAGATCTCTGTTGCGCGCGTCGATGGCCATGTTACGGAGGGCTCCAGACATGGCACGGACCACGCGGTCGTTGCCGTGGGCCAGCAGCTCGGTCATCATGGGTAGACCCTTCTCGTGCCGCAGCAAGGCACGGATATATCGGCCATACTAAGACAAGACAGATATGTTTTTTTCTTTCATTAAAATCAGGACACTAACTACTTTTGATAGTCTGTAGTATTTTTTGCCTAATCCAAATAATTGACGTCACATGGCAAAAGGTGCTGCCCCGGGTAGACACGCCACTGTTTTACAAGTGTCCTCTGCCACTATTGTGTACAAACTAACCCCAGTATCTCAATGTGATTCATGAGTCATTTTCAAGGTGGTTTCCCTTTGTAAGGGGAATCACAAGTTTCATCAAGATACAATATTATATCCATTCTTTGGACAACAATACGATATTTGCTGGTATCACAAAGTCTGCTAAGATATGATTCCGATACAACTTTGATTCGATTCGATTCAGGGCCCAGCGATCGATATTATATGCCCATTTAGCACAATCGGTTACATTTGTATCAACTCACCGAGAGCAACTAAAATATGATTTGATAATTTTATCACTGGGCTCTTCCAGACAGTCAAATGAAAAAACTATCCATTCTTTTTATTAAAATGAATAAAAAATAGACCTCCTGTTGTTCACTATAAAGTGCCACATTTCTCATGTTCAAGCTCTGTTTGAATGTTTAGGAGGGACGGAAATGGCGACACAGACATGCCATGGGAATTTCAAAATAAAAGGTCCATCTTACAAAGATGATATGTATCAATGCTTTTACTTTGCATCGATTATATTGGCTTGTTGATCATTGAATCGATATATTATATATGATCACACTGCATTTACATCGGAGTGCAAGTATGCAAGTATGCAAGTGTGGCATTAGGCATCTTTCCCAAGGACACTTATTGAAGGGGCGCGCCAACTAGTAATCAAACTCCCACTTCCTCAGATAATTCCATTCACTAACCTTACATGAAGCAGTCTTAACCTCTTAGCCAGAGTACTTAAAAAGTATCACTCAACACTGGACATGCCTCCTTTAACCCAGGGGTCATTGTTTCCTCTGGAGTAATGTGTGGATTGACAAGGTCAAAGTAATGTTAAGTAAGGTCACGGGAAAAACAAAATCCAAGAAAGGGAAAAAAACAGTCACATGATCATTATCCGAGTAAGCACTTTGGAAAGGCCTAAATCCATTCCCAAAACGTCCTTAGGCATCTCACATGCTCAGTGTGGCGTGCTGTATGCTGTGCGAGCTGTGTATAGGTCTAGGTTCATGTTTGTTCAGATTCCCGCAA
Organism: Bovichtus diacanthus; assembly: GCA_943590825.1. NCBI lineage: Eukaryota > Metazoa > Chordata > Actinopteri > Perciformes > Bovichtidae > Bovichtus > Bovichtus diacanthus. The sequence goes on from CALSBV010012168.1 coordinate 3,609,702, forward strand.
TCTAACAGTGTTTTCCCAAATAGTGTGAATTTACTCGGCACAGAAATAGAGTTTTTATTGGTGAAATGGAGTAGGATAATAATGCATAGTGGTTCTTACAGTCCAGCGTCCGGCACACAGGTTCTGAACGGCTCCAGCCGAGGCTTCCAGCACGGTGGGGTTCTTGGACTCCTTTAGCAGAGAGGTGTAGATGCGGACCACCTCCGGCTGGTACAACAGCTCATAGCCTACAGCGAAAAAGAAGAAGAAGAGAATAGGAGAGGGCATGAGGAGGAGGAGGAGATGTGTGGAGAAGCAAGTGAGGATCGCAGGACAGGAGGGGGAAGATGAAGAGGTAGGGATGAGCAGGACGAATATAAATGTTATGAAGAAATGCTTTTTTTTTTTTCTTCCTTTCAGTTTTTCTGTACTGTACGATAAATACAGTAAGAGTGTCGACTGAGCCGATAGTTACCTTTAGCAGGTGCGGTCCTCTTTGGAATGTCTATTATGTCTGCAGCTGCTTCTTCATCTTTCTTACCTGGAATCAAACATCACAGCCTTAGAAAAACACACAGAATCTAAATATGACACATTTATTTTGGAGAATTAGTTCTATTGTTGTTGTTTTTTTATTCTAGTTTGGTTAGACGTATGCTATGACCAAAAAAAAAAAAACTGAGATGCATGAGGCGTGCAGGTTAGTACTAACAATAACACCAAGCTGTTAGCTCAGCTACTCTATTATTACTACAACAGGCAGCAGAAGCAAAGTGCAGTCGTACAGAGGTAAAGAGCTTACCTTTGGAAAACCACTCATCTGTAGCCCAGCGCGAGAAGAACAGAGGAGGAAGGGGTGAAGAGGGAGAGGAGAAAGACGGAACAGGAGGACGAGAGAGCATTTATAGTAAGTAAGAGGAAAGCAGCCATAACTGAGCCACCCAGTTAACACCGCCTTACACCCCAACTGCACTGCTGCCACCACACAGAAATCAGCAATGTGACATGCCAAGTGTGAAGGCCAATTAAAGCAAAACAGCAGCTCCTGGAACCATCGCGCACACACACACGCATCAGTTTGACAATTTGTTGCTGCGATATATTTCTGTGCAACAGAAATGACAAATATACTGAAAAGCAATTACATATAAAATAAGCCGATATCCAGCGAGTGATTAAAGTGATCCCTTTATTGTCTGCTCTCCCTTATCGAGCATCACATCTCTGTCTTCCACAGCAGCTGATTTGTCTTCTCTTTCATACAGTAGCTGAATAATTCTGTCTGCTATATCACAATGTCAAATCTAGTCTGGCGCCATTTAAAATTCTGACGACAACAAACCTGAGCACTTCTTCTGTACAGATTGGGGTGAGTTGGTAGCAATAAAGTTCTGCATTATTTCAGTGCTGCAACGATTAGCCGAATAATCAACAAGTCGATCATCAAAAAAAAGAAAAATGAGCAACTTTTCAAATCATCGTTTTAGTCCTTTCACAAGACAAATTCCCAAACTTTCACTAATTTCAGTTTCTCAAATTTGAAGTTTTGCTGCTTTTCTCTTTTCAGTATCATTGTAAGACTCATCTCTTTGGGTTTTCAGCTGTCGGTCAGACAAAACAAGGCATTTGAAGACGTCACCTGGGACTCTGGGAAATTGTGGTGGGAATTATTTCACAATTTTTTGGCATTTCATAAACTAAAAGATAAATCACCAGATTAATCAGTAATTGAAATAATCCTGTGTTGCAGCCCTATATCATCTTAATTCTTCATTATTATTTAAACATGTATATTGTTAGCATGGATAGTCAACGCCTCTATGAACTAATTACATTGTTTCTATATTGCTAATTATAGCATATATATATATGCTATAATTAGCATATATATA
>CALSBV010012168.1:3624281-3656681 GCA_943590825.1 Bovichtus diacanthus
CACACACACACACACACACACACACACACACACACACACACACACACCTCTCTTCCTTGAAACGCAGATGTGTCACTACAAAAACACACAACTTACCCAGTCCTGCGTGGGGGCCCGTGGGGGAATGCATGGGGGTTGCGGGGAACGGTGCTGTAGTGCATTGGGTGTCCCATGCCATAGTCGGGCTCATCGTAGCCCACACTGCGCTGATCGTCCTCCAGACCGTATGGCTCAGGAACAAACCTCGGGATGGAAGAAAGCTCCATGGCACTTCCCATACGCCCAACCTGCACATGGATAATAGAAGCTAAAAGCCAAATGTTGCTGGCAAACTTATGCTATGGCTTGTAAATGTGTGTACCCCTGAAATCCTATTCAATTCTCAACATATAGCATGGAAGCAAAGCACATAATTGAGAGTCAGCCCACCAAGTTAACCCTCTGAAGCCCACAACCCCCCGTCAGGTTGGAAAAGGCGTGTATTCTTTTGTGTTTTTTTTAATTTATTTTTTAATCAATTCTTAATTCCAACAGGCCTTGAACAAATCATGCATGACCGTCAGGTCAGGAAAAGTAACCAAATCGAAAAGTTCAATTTAAAATGTCGCCAAAAATAAACCTTTTGCCTTTACCTTGTAAAAAAAAAAAAAAAAAAAGAAATTCTGCACTCCTCTGCACAATTGGGAAGCCATCCATGACTCAGCTGAGACAAACAGTCACGTGATAAAAGCTCAGTAAAACTTGGACTAAACTGCAGACTGTTTACACAGAGCAGAGAGGAGCGGGAGGACAAGAGGGGCTTTAAGTAGAGGTTGTAAAAATGTAAATAGTTCAATATGTATAGCAAGTGGATTGTTTTTCAATTTTAGCAACACTTGGAAAAATGTTGTATAAATAGATTCCCAATTTTTTACAAAATTTTACAATTCAACTTTTTGAATTTTTTTTATGATACATTACATTATAACTGTGTTATACTACACAAAAGACATGCTGAGTTCTCCTTACTTCTAGCCATGATGTGCGGTTTACATAGAGGCCTCAGTGAGTAGAATGCGACAGTACAAACACCCTGAAACTGCCTGTCCAGAGGGTTAAAACCCTGTATAAAGCAAGTGATTGTTGGACATACCTGTGGCTGAGCAGCATAGTGGTCCAGCTGGTTCCTGCTGGTGGCTCTGTAGCTTGGATCCAGAGTTCTGTAACCGTCTGGATGGACCGGTCTGGAGAGGGATGGGACAGGGAAATTGAGCGGGAGAATAGGAAGAGACGGAAATATTGGCCAGATTGTCCATTTAAATTGTAAAGTTGAAGTCCACCCTGTCTCGATGGCTCTCAACTGTACCTGTAGCGATCATCCATGCGAGCTCCCCTGCTCAGGCTTGTGTAGGCCTCAGATGGGGGTCCAGTGCGGTAGTCGTCGTAGCCGCCTGGCGGTCCGTAGTGGTAGGGGCGGGGCACAGTGTGAGTGGGGTAGTCCATGGGCACGACACCCCCCGGGGGTCCCTGTCTGTAGACCATGGGTGCAGTGTAGCCGCCCATACCCGTCACTGAACCCCCACCATCCAGGGACAGTGTGTCTGACACGGAGGGGATGACCGTGCGAGTGGTCGTGGTCTTTACGACTTTCTTTACCTGGAAGAGCAAACCAAGGGCGGCAGGAGACAACAGTTAATATTTACAAGCTCCAAATGACGTCACTTACAAGTTCATCCAGAAGAACAATATAAAAAGGAAAGGTCGCTCTGACGTATGCAACCCAAACGGTTCTTCTTTTGAAGTCAATTATTAAGTAAATTCCCATTTTTACCGTGGTTTCTGTGCGCCGCGTGGTCCCGTCTTCACCGGTCTCCACGGAGACAACAGGTGGCGCCTCCTGGGGATCTTCCTCCACCGTGTATGTCTCCTGCACCACCTGACCAGGGTCCATCCTGAACTACACACATTTCAGAGGAAGTCTCAAATAACAGTAATACATCCGATATGCTTAGGGTTGCCCTCAAGAGTTAAACGGATGAAACGGAGAGGGTTCCGGGAGATGCTTACATGATGTGTCCCGTTGATGTAACCCTCGTTCAGTGTCAGCCTCTCTATGTCTGCATCACAAGGAATGCGGCCGTTCTGCAGGGAGGACGAAATACACATGAGGGCGATCCAACACACACACACACACACATACACTGACTGGTTAGAATAACAGGATGAATATGCATTTATAAAAACACACATCCCGACATTGACTGAGCAGTTGAACTTTTCCAGCCGTCCAGAGTGACGAGCTACTCATGTGATCAACTTTCATTTTAATGGCTCCCAGATTTATCCTGTGAAGTTCAGCCACTTTAAGTTGCATTGCTGCAAAAAGAACAACCGTACTCCATTGTTTTCTTATGTGCTGCTTTACAGTGATGCGATTAGTAGGGCTGAACAATAATCTAAAATGTATTGGAATTGCAATATCCAAATTGCATGAGGCACAATATTTATTAAAAAAGGCAAAATATGAGTTTTATACACAAATTATCATTTCCTTCAATATTGTGAATCATATCGCAATTGCAATATCAGTCGAAATAATCAAAGTTACATTTTTCCCCAAATAGTTCAGCCCTGGCAACTAGCCAACAACAAGAAACAAAAAAAATTAAAAAAACAAGCATGATGCTTTTCAAAAATGTTGTGCTGGATTGTAAGAATGACACTACATAACTCCAAAGGTATGTAAACATCATAACCACAAACAGATGCGTTCATGTATTTAGTCTCCACCTTAAAAACACAACTGTATGGAACACACTCATCCAACAAACTCGATGAATGAAATGCGATAATGCAATGAAAAGATGAAATCATTAGTAATGAAGGAGATATGATCCATGGAGGGAGACAGACGAGGAGAAAAAAAAACATATTTCTCGTTTGTATCGACACCACCACAATGGCCGGTCCGGGAGAGTTGATGGGTGTGGTGCACTTTCCATTTCAGCCACAGGTGGAGCTCTATATATATCTTTACTACCATCTCTGCAGCTTGATCTCAACTACTATGGGGGAAAGGGGGGATGAGTTGTCTCACACTGACAGAAATGCTACGTCTTTAAATAAAAAAACAAAAATAACATTAGAAATAGGCCCAATGCTTGCGGGAGGGGCATATGACAGCCTTTTAAAAGTGGCAATCTGCTCAAGACTTCTAACAAATTAAAACTCTTTAGTTTAGAAGGACTCAGTCAGAGAGAACAGTAGAAAGTGTCAGACATATGTGAGCGTGTGGGAACCTGTCAGTCTATACTGAGGTTGTGTTGAGCTGCTTGGGAGAGTGGCAGAGGCATGCGAAAGCCTTTGGGCTATGTAAACACACACATAACAGAGATAAGAACCAGCACAGGTTACATTTCTCTCACACGCACACACACACACAAATTACCTGGGACTGGGATGTGTCCTGCGTGCCCACATGCAAGAGCGACAAACGAAAGAGTTAAAGTGAGCGAGAGAGCCGGGCAGTTTATGGGAGTGCGTTTCAAAGGTTGCCTCAGGGTGTGCGAGTGTCAGTTTATTCACGCATGCTAATGGCTGAGCGTGTCAATAAGGAAGTGGAAGAATCAGCAAGAGTGGGCGGGCGGGCGGATGTGCCTGCGTTTCTGTCTGTGAGGTAGTATGAAGTCACTCGACAGTCTGAACCAGGTAAATGACTCACGCATGATACAGAGGGTGTGTGTAAGCAAACAGCAAAAAACACACTTCGAAACAGACTCAGTAGTCAAGATTTCTACCAAGAATTCACAGCTGATGAAACAGGCCTGAGTGGACCCAAGTTAATGGACTGAAAAAAGCAGCTGAGGGACGTCTTCCATATACCAGAAATAAATGCAACAAATTATATATAAACCAGCTGGCTGACATACTGTAACTACAAAGGTAAACTCTTGACGATGGTCCAGGAAAAGCCCAAAAGCATAACAAAAAAGATCAAGCAAGACATCGCTCTCCATTCAAATTAAGACAGACATGATGAGTTACACCAGGGTGTGAAGCTGGATTGGTGAAGGGATAGGATTAGGATGGGAGGACTTTTATTTTTGAATGAGACAGTTACTGAGGAACCGATGGGAGGATGGGGAAAGTTTGAAAGCAGCGAGGAGAGGGTGCAAATTACCTCCTCAGGAAGGTTGTATTGGAAGGTGCTTCAGTCGCTTTATTTGAGCCAACTTTTAACTCCAAAATTCAAGCACACTTCAAGACTCCAACCTGATTAAATCCTACCGAGGAGGTATTTTCCCCCACAGGTTTGGTTCAGACTCTGACGCCATCCAGCCGGTCCACAGAGATGGGATGAGGGTGACCATGGAGATGACATAGGATGAACCTCGGATCAAAAAGGTGAATCCGAGGGACTTTTTCGCTGGGAAATGTGCGTGAGGGTGGGTGGGAAAGGGCGAGGGTTTGTTCCGTGTTACCTGCATGTTGGGGAGGGGGCGGGGCAGGGTGCCGGCACACGACCTCCGCTCCTCCTCCAGAGCTCGGCTCAGCATCTCAAACTGCCTCTCCTGCTCCCGCACCGAGGCCAGCAGGGAGGCCGTACTCGCACACTGCTCCATTCACACGCTGAGAGCAGAGCAGAGCAGAGCACAGGACAGGACAGGACAAGGTCAACACCAGAGAGCAGAAGAGATTCAACCAACACCGGGATTTAATCAAAGTACAGACATACAGCAAGGCTGAATCACCCATGTACACAGATATAAAAAAATTAAAAAAGGCAGAGCGGCCTTGGCACCGTGCACATCTGGGAATGCACACACTGAGGTGTTAATGAAGTTGAGATTTAGAGGTTGAAAAGCAGCAGGAGCTGACGCAGGAAAGGCAAAGCAAGGGAAGATAAATGAGGCAAGAGAGAGAAAACCGGGGCGATAAAGACGCAGGTACAGAGAAAATGCGAGTACAGACTGAACAAGAGCGAGACGAACAGCAGGCACAAAGAAAGAGCTTGCTACTTGCGTATTAATCTACAAAAGTGATTATTCGCTGCGAATTCAAGGTGGGACCAGCATCAGCAGAGCAGGGATGGAAGCAAACTGTCGTCACATTTCCAGTGTGTTTCTTCACCTTCTGCTGTGCAGGGTTATAGATAGATACATGACGAGAGACAATTGCAGCACGTTTCCGCTGCAGCAGCGTGTGGAGCTCGTTAGCACTTCTTCATTCCAAGGTTGCAGAGAAAGTGAGGAAAGAGACGAGAGCAAAGTGTGAGAGTGTTCAGAGGAGTTATCGAGAGAAACTCCAGAGTTGTTTGAATTGAGAGGGCGTGTTCTCCAGAGCGGGGGAAAAGATGGACGGCCTCGTTTTCCTGTCGGAAATGGGGGGGGGGGGGGTCTCAGAAATCTCAGAATACCCCTAATAACCTGTTTGAGGGACAGAAATTGCACCCCGAGATTAAAAAAAAGTCAGTTTAGGTCAATATTCTAATCAAGCATCATTTAATGAATTTAATTTTATGAATGTTATGCCTGATTTACCATATTTTAAAAGTTACTGCCCAAATATTGTTTTCATTTCCAATACTGCTCGCTTTCTACTATACTGGAAATTATAATATGGCACTTCATTTTGCATGCCATCAATAACAATTAACTTTAAACCAGAAAATGTAATTAGGACCATTTCTTTCACAAATGAAACAATTGTGATCTCAGACAATAGAAACAACAACATTCAGAAGAAAAGATTAACACTTTTCAAAGGTTGGTAGAACCTGCCTGCTCCTCCTTCTGAACTTTCACTTTCCTGACATGGTTAGGAGTTTAACGATTATCCAAATGTGGAGGTTGCCTGCTTGGCACCACACAAGGGAACGCAACACACTACCAGCATGCATTTCAAAACAAGAAGCTGAATGACATGGTATAGTATTTGTCATGATTCAATGCTTTTTAACAATCATCCATTCTGCAGCAATAAAGAAAAGTGCCTTCCCACAATAAGGATACAGAAAAGAAAAGAAGGAGAAAAGTTAGTTTGTGTGTTTTTTTTTTATTTTATTTTTTTTTTTTTTAAATCGTCAATCTGGATTTCTGGAAGACAATGCAGCTTAAACGCATGCCACAGATGACCTAAACCTAAAATTACAGAGGCATGACAATAAGTGAACGTCACTCCAGACCAAATTAAAACAATGACAAAGTCCCTTTTTCTCATGATGCTGCTGAGGGAGGAATGAGGAATCTGGGGAAGATTACTTGAACAGTGTCTGTCTAATAACGGGATGACATGAGCGTGGCTCATCTCCAAACCGGGGCAAAAGCCATTTTCTACTTCAAAGTTTACTGACTCATGTAGATCCAATCTGCTCTCCATCTGCACATACAGGACTGGCTGAGTGAACAAAAGACCCCTGTACGAAGTTTAAGTGTGCACAAATGCCAGCGCGAGTGCGTGTGTGCGCGCACACGCACGCACGCATCTGTGCGAGGGCGAGTGATTGTGTATGTGGGTCAGAGACTAAATAAAAAGGTGGCAAGTGTGCATGGCTGACGTTGGTTATAGCCTTGAATACTCAAACAGAGCTGTGGCAAGTGAACGCTGCCTTGTTTCTTTCCATCGTGTGTGTGTGTGTGTGTGTGTGTGTGTGTGTGTGTGTGTGTGTGTGTGTGTGTGTGTGTGTGTGTGTGTGTGTGGCAGAAACACACACATGCACCGCCATTGTCATACATTCCACAGTGAGATGTAGCGTGTCATATCCTGTCTCAGCTGTCCTAATAAGCCCTTCACTCGTTCATTGTGCTGCTCTCATCCACCTCTAACACCAGCATGTTTTCTTCTTGCCAGTCAAACACATCAATCCTGGGAAGAGAAAGTGGGCCCCATTGCTTTCTCTGACCCAATCAGGGCGTCCGGCCACAAACTGACAAAGTGCTTCTTCAGCGGATAGTGCTCACAAATTGAGAGATGGCTTGAAATGATCTTAAGTGGGTAAAAGTAACCTCCGTGTGTAAAGCTGAGCATTAGAACTTCCCTTCACTCAACAATGACAGATCTTTGCTGCGATCCACACAAAACACAAAAAGAAAACTTGATGCGGCAGCGAGCTACAAGTAAGCGTTTGTTGTGTCATGAAGGACGTCTATAGCAGCCGTGAAGTTTCACATTAGGGACCAAGACTTCAACTTAGCGATGGAGCCCCGACACCGTACATCAGATACGTCGACATAACACACTGTGGGTTGTTCTTTACGGCCCTGTCAAAACATCAACACTTCTGAGAGCGTAGAGGAAGGCGGTCTCTTGTGCCTCCGTGCAACAGACACAGACACACACAGACAGGCACACAACTGGCAAGACACACAACCTCTGCAGCTATGTGAACCTCACTGCTAACATTCTTGTGGCAGGGAGAAGTTTTTTTGTTAGGAGTTTTAAATGGCTTTAGCCACTTAAAGCCCAGGCATTAGTCATTGAGCTATTGTAAGGCCATTAGCAGCGACGCTAAATCATATCTGCTAATGGGGTAGCCCTGGAATTATGCTGCCAAGCCACTTATTGTCCAGGGCCGACAGACAACACAGATTATCAACACTTATCAGTGTCCACTACTCACTGAAAAATTTCAAGTACTCACTCGCAGTCCGTTCGTTCCTCTATCACCCACTGAGTATTGTGACTGCAGTGTATCATATGTTATCATTACTATTTCAGCGAGTGTGGTGGTTGGGGCAGGCTGACATGCATTCTGTTCCTGGCTGCACACACACCGGAGGTGAAGCTATGGTAAAATGCTGTTGTGGCTTGGCCAAGTGCTCTGCTGATTCAGCGTCATTGGAATGGTCACAGAGAGATTTGGCCTCTGTGTGCGTGGTGTGTGTTAGCCTTGGCCCACATCCAAATACTACCGCCTTTACCGTCCTGACTCGAAACCATGAACCCCCCCCCCGTGTCTCCCATGTGGCCTACAGTGTGGTAGCTGCACATGCCCACACGCCCACCCACCCACACTTCTCAGGGACCTCTGCAAGGCCAGCTGTCTAATCTACAGAACACCAACCTACTATTCTTAGTGAGGAAGGAAACATGCAGGCAACTGGAACACAGAGCAAAAAAAACAGCCAAAAAAAACGGAGCAAATCGGTTCAAGTATATGTTCACCTACATGGAGCGATGAGATATAGTGATACAATATCGATACGACTCTGGATTTCATCTGTGTTTTTGGTCATGATTGTAATATCACGATAGAGCTTTAATGTTGTCTTTTCCATGCCGTGCATGCAGCATTACAGTTAAGTGATAAAAGTTAGTTCCAACCAAGTAAAATGAACAATAACAGCCTCTACCTTCTTGGCCATCATGCCCACATTACAAATTAATTTCTCCCCAGTCACAATATCGCCTTCCCTTTTAGTTTGGGTGAAATATTGAGTCCAATAAGGACTGCAATCAAGTATTATTTTCATTTTTGAATATTCCGTGATTTATTTCTGCCTATCATCACTTTGCCAGAGCGACTTTTTTTTTTGCCTGGTTTGACCAGTTAGCAGTCCAAGATATTAATTTTACAATGATATAAGCCTATAAATAGAAGAAAACCCTCAAAATATAAAAAGGCAGAACCACAAAATGTTTTGTATTTTTACTTGCTTAATAACGTTAAATTTTTTATCGATTATCAAAATTGTTGTGTTACTTTTCTGTCGATGGAACGAATGACTAATTGTTATGCTGTGTGAAATGAATAATTAATGCCACTAGCTGCTTGGCCATTACACCCAATTAGTACTGAATTTGACTTCCAGCAGAGTGGAAGCCTATTTTATAAATTTGTCTGTCTATATTTAATGATTATGGCTATTAATTAGGTCATAATCTAATTAAATTGCTAAAAAGACAAGATTCATCTGTGTCTGGGTGTCTCACCCCCCATGTAAGGGTAAGGCATTATCACTAATACCATCATATTATAAATAGTGGTACCGAGTCAAACATATTGTAGGATTAGGAGATACGTTTGATTTTCCACATTGATACACTGGTATATCACAATATGGTAAATGGAACCAAAGTTGATCAAAAGTCAATAGAGAAAATAATCAAATTGATGAGTAAATCACACTAATGCAGCTAAATGGGTTCCACTGTTATACATAAAGGCTACATTAGACAAAAATGACAACTTGAGTTTCTTTGTTAATGCTTATTTCAAACCAATGTTTATAACTCTGTGTATAACTTTTTTTTAACAATACGAGTCCACTGAAAGTCAACAAATGTTGATGTATTGTCACCCAGCTCTAAAAGGTATATTTGATTTAGTCAACCAAAACCAGCTTTACATCTAGGCAAGTACATTCAATTCAACTTCAATCAATGATGAGATGTTATCACAACAGAAACTCGATAATATTAAGGCTTCAATTTTAAAACACAAACCTGACAAATAATGAACATTGCCAGTCATTTGCTACGTGAAAAATGGCAGAGCAATCTGAAAACCAACGTTCAGCAGTTGCTAAAGATTTACTATTTACAATCAAGAGTGTGACCACCACTTAACAAGGAAGTGGGTTAAATAAATTGCTGCAGTGAGGACCATAAAAGTGCAAACTGACGCTCAACCTTTCCAAGAAGTTAACCACCAGCACTGAGGGAGGGTACAGTGTGACCGTGTCGCGTCATGGCTTTTGAAATCTGTGCACTTTGATTTTGTCCTGTGTACTCTCTCTCACATGTCCTCCCATGCATGGAAAGCAAGCTGGAATGCTCACAGTTCAAATAAAAACAAGGACTGCAGGTGTAACCGTTGGAAGTAGAGGGAGGAAGAGAGATAAATCGAGAGAGAGAGAGCGGGAGAGGGAGAGAGAGGGAGAGGGAGAGAGAGAGCAAGAGCGGGAGAGAGCGAGAGAGAGCGAGAGAGAGCGCAGACAGACGGGGAGGAGGAGCAAATATAAGAAAACCCCAGCTTCTGTGTGTCAGAGGGACACACCCGTGGAGTGCACTGAAAGCCCGTCATTACAGAGGCACACAAATGATAGCCCTGGTTAAAACAACTGGCTGAGCAGCAAGACTTCAGCCCCCACAGACAAAATGGCTCTGAATAAATTCTAGGCAGCAAAAGAAATGCACAACTTTTTACTGCCACTCCTTTTTACATCTCACAGAAGGGACCTTTTTCTGAAAAAAACGAACGTGTCCAAACTCGCTCACAATCTTTTCCATCGCTGTTCCAGCAGGTCAGAGAAAGCAGACATGCCTGCGGGGTATCTAGGAGAATATGACAGCCATGCACTGAAACTCATTGATCAGTTGACTGCAGCAACTCAAAATCAACAAATCACAGTTAGCCTGTCAAACATGTCTCAGGCTGGTCTGTGTGTTGTCATTGTGAAACTCAAGACCACCAACTAAAAGTAGAAAGCTTACTCCGAGAGTGATCCCCTAGGAGCAGATTTTAGCCAGGTCCCGATGAGAAATCCAGTATCCAGTCACACCGAAAGACTGTAAATTGAGAAGGTGTCTGTGTAGCCTCCACACAAGGGACTGAATAGTGAAGCAACAGAACACGCCTGCCACCTTACCACACCCCACACATCCAGCCCCACAAAACAGGTTCTTGATTCCCCCCCCCCAGCTGCTCCACCACCTTCATCTTCTACCTTGCAGACCACATCAAAAGACAATTGCTGAAACATTAAACAGTGCGTTTTCGCAGAAGACTATCAACACACAACATTGAACAAAAGTCAAAAAGGGAAATCTGCCAAAAGAACGCACGCCATGCAAGCATAGTCACCTGAACGCTCCATGCGAGCATAGTCACCTGAACGCCCCATGCAGCTTCTCTGTCCGCAGAGAGTGGGCGTCGCAGGTACAATGCAGAATAGGAAATTGATAAGTAAGCCGAGGCTGGACTTTGACTCCTAACTTAGGGTCTGTGACGCGGCGGGCTGGCCAGTCACTTCCGTGTACTCACCTGTCCCAAATACCCGAATAGCTCGGGGAAAATGGCGCAAAAGCCAGTATCTTGCGGCTTCGGTGTTTACATGCAAACACAAAAGACTCAACATGACATATTATAATGTTATACCAGCCACCGAAAAACCAGACCATTCATGTAATAAACTGCTATGTTAGCTAGTTAACGTCGCGTTAGCGGGTTCATTTACATTGTATCCGTCTTGATATCCATCTGTTTTAACTGCACGTATGAGTTGTGTTAAACTTCGCCCCCAAGTCTCACTCTAGATAAGTTATTCATCAAGCGGACGACTGGAATACACCGATGCTAGCTGAATTAGCTTGTGCTATCGCAGCTAGCCTGCTAACGCTGCGTTTACCAACAACCAAGTTCGCCAAATTAAAAGGTCACTCCTCGTTACACGTACAACAAATCCCAACCAGCTGTACCGGGCACGAAACGCCAAAAAAAGACAGGCCATTACCGATTGTGGAGACTGTTAGGCTTGTTTTTCAAAGTCCATAAGTGTTTGCGAGATGGCTTCAGGCCTAGCCCAGCCGAGGGCTGCTGCGCTGACACGATCCGAAGCTCGACCCGCAGCTCGCAGACGAAGCGAGTTGAGATGAGACAACAAAAACAGCTCGGCGTGCTCGAGCAGACCCCGTACAACGGCACGGATAAAGTGTCCACGGCGGGGCGGGAGCTCTCCCAATGAAGACGAAGAAAACACCCACCTATGCGATTTCCTATCTTCCTTGCCTTCGCTTGTTGTTCACTTGTCTCTGCTCTTCCTCTCCGCTGGGGGGAAGAGGTGGGGTGGCAGGGGCAGAGACGGGAACAGCATGGAAGAGAATAGAGCAAAATGGCACGGGGGGGTGGGGGTTTGAAATATGTAATTTGACATACTAGGCACTATTACTTTTTCATTATTCTCTAACTCATTTTGTCGGACAGCTATTGTTGATTGGCTACATCACTTCAACTAAAACAGTGCAAGTATATTCGTGAGGATGTTGAGTGGATTTGGATTCGTCCTAATACCACGATATCATTATTTAATAATAAAACAATAATACATACATTAAAAAAAAGTTGATTTAATTTAATTGACCTTCCTCCATCATTAAGAAAAGAAAGGCTCTTTTCCGAGAAGTTTTCTCATTTCACAATTGATAGTGTCATTAATTCAGGCCATTCTTGCTCTCTGCTTGATACGCATTCAGCATTATCTCCTTGTCTCAGCTTTTAGCCAGAACACCTCACATTCTTTTATTCATTTATATCTGGAAATAGCCCCCAAAATCAAAGACGCCACTTATAGAGGTCCGATACTGCCCTCGTGTGGTCGGGGTGCTGCCACTGCAGACCACTGTTGGTGGTCAGTTACTAAGTACATTCACTTAACTTTACCCTGGAAACATTTGCTGTAGCCAACCGGTACTTTAGTATCTCCATTGTACGCAACTCTATACTTCTCAAACACACATGTCGTATCATAGTTAGCGCCTAAACTACACTTTGTAAGTTTGCATCCAAAATATATGATCATCTTTTACAATCTCGATGCTTTGTTTAATCTAGCTACTGCTACCTGCACATATCGATCTTCATTATTGAGTTATCCGCCAGTTACTTTTAACATTAATTGTTTAATCGTTTGTCCAAACATGTCAGAAAGTAGCGACACATGGGGAGTAACCAGCCCATCCTGGGCATCTTAACTTGAAAAAACGACTCAAACAAAATTAATCAGCAACTATTTTGCTAATCGATTGAATGATCAAAACAGTAAATGCTCTGTGAATTGACTAATGTAATCCTAAATATATCACCACCATGACCAGCTTCAATTAAGTTGCTGTTTACGCACTGATGCCTCACGAATAATAATAATAATAATAATAATAATAATGATGATGATAATAATAATAATAATTATTATTATAAATAATAATGATAGTAATAATACTATAATAAAAGTAATAATACTATAATAATAGTATAGCCTATATCAATATAACATTCAGAGGGGGTCATTCTGTATGAGTACATTTTATACTTTAAATACATTTTGATGATAACACTTTACTTTAAGAATTCGGATTTACTGAACTTTCAGACACATACAAATTAGCTTTGAGCAGGAAATAACTGTATTGCAGGATTCAAATCACCTGTATTAGTAATGATATGATCACAATAATCTGCCAAAAATAATCTCGAGTGAAACTCCTCCTTTAGAAAAAAAATCTGAACGCTTGACTCTCATTTGTAATGCAGTAGGCTACTTTCACACTGTGGTATTAATCCGTATTTTAAGTCGAAGAACTGACTTATTCTGCCACTACTGCAGTGCACATTAATCAACACTGCCAACCAGAATATGAATGTAACTGAACTGAATACAACAGATAAAGCAGATTAAAACAAGGGCATTATTTTATTTTAGAAAACCAGATTTTTGCAGATCATTTTGCAGTCCCACAAACAGCCAGTAAATAGCGCTATAGTGTCATTTAGAAAGTGCCGGGCAGGACGTGCTGCAGTTTACAGGCATACAGCGAAGTGTGATACCAGACAGAACAACACAGCACCGTCTTATTTGGGAACAAACCACCTAGATTATCATATTCGGTAGATGGAGTTTGGTGTTAGTTTGTAGAAACAAGAGTCCAACAGAAAACACATCTTGAATGATCAGGTGTCGAACATTAGCCAGGTGAGTCACACACACAGTGCTGTGCTCCTTTTGCTGTTTGGATTACAATTCAAACTGTTTACTCTAGGATCCACCCAGCAGATCTTGTTTTTCAGGTACTGTGTGAGTGAGTGAGGGTGTGAGTGAGGGAGGGAGTGTGTGTGTGTGTGTGTGAGGGAGGGAGTGTGTGTGTGTGTGTGAGTGAGTGAGTGAGTGAGGGAGTGAGTGTGTGTGAGTGAGGGAGGGAGTGTGTGTGTGTGTGTGTGTGTGTGTGTGTGTGTGTGCGTGCGTGTGTGTGTGTGAGTCAGTCAGTAGTGAGTGAGTGAGTGAGTGTGTGCGTGTGTGTGAGTGAGTGAGGGAGGGAGGGAGGCAGTTTGTGTGTGTGCGTGTGTGCGTGTGAGAGAGAGAGAGAGATCTGGAGACAGATAAAGATAATCGGTGTTCCTGTGATTCCTGAGGGGTAAAAAGAGAACCTGAAAAACTTTCTGCTGAAGTCGCACATTCTGTTCAGGACCGAGCTGGGTTTTGCTACTCTGCAATCCTCGCTCCTTGAAAACCACCTGGATGATCTGCACAAACATGTTGGAGCCTACTACGAGTTTCGTGAGTCATTCCTTGACGCTTTTTACGGGAACATGGTTTCACAACGATGTGTCTCAACGAACTTTGTACAGATCAATGGTTTTTCCCATATACGCTCCGATAGAGATGATAACTCCGCTAAATAAGGTGGAGGGTGTGTGTGTGTGGGGGGGGGCGTCATTTTGCGATGAGAGACAGTATATGGAACCCAGACCTAGAACTGCTGTGCATCACCCTGCGATCACACGACCTACCAAGGGAACATGTTGCCAACAAATGTGTGTGTGCCGTGTATATTCCACCGAATGGGAAAGCCCCCAGATCAGCTGGTCAGACTGTGTCCAGCGGCATCTCGGAAATAAACCCGATGCACCTATGTGGATCAGGCGATTTTAACCACTGCAAACTGGAGAAATCCCTGCCAGGATCTTTTTCAGTATGTCAAATCCAGCAAACCAGTAACTCAGACTGTGTAAACTAGCGACCATACAGAGGAGACATATATCTACATCTCGGGCGGAACACAATGCGTTCAAATCGCACACAAAATAACTGTGGGACTCAAGTCAGAGAAATGACTCCAAGAGGAAGCCCATGTTTTCCCACAATGACACTGCAAAGGCAAGTGAACTGAATATGTTTTACTTGCAGTTTGACGCAGCTTTTAAAATAATGCCATGAAGTTATAGATGAAGTAAGCTGTAATGTCTGTGGCGACAGCATGTTAATGTATAAACTCTCCAAAGAAACACACCGTGTTGCCAGAGAGCTGGAAAAAAATAATAATAATTCCAGTCTCGTCCTCAGGAAAACAATGATTATAGGCCAGTTGCTTTAACTTCCAATGTCATGACATCCTTGGAGAGGATTGTGACAGAGGGACTATGTAAGGAGGTGGAACCGTCCCTAGATGAGAACCAATTAGCAAAATCGCAGTACAAAAGAGGCCATCTCCACAATAATGCACTTTCTCTTGAAACACTTAGAAATTCCTGCTGCATATGCCAGACTGCATTTTTATCCATTTTTAGTTCTGCTTTTAATACTGTCCATACTCATATCTTGCTTTAAAAGTGAGTGCTTTTTCTGATCAAGAGGTATTATTCTTTTTTTTTATTTTATTGAACAGGCCACAAGAAGTGAACATTTATGCAGTACTCTCTGATATAGCCCTAAGCAATACAGGGGCCCCCTCAAGGGTGTCCCTGTTTACGCTGCATACCAATGACTGAGTCGGCTCCAGACTGAATCAATTTCTTGTGGAACGTGCCCCCGCCCCCCCAAGACATTTTTACTACTTTTTACTACTCGGCAGGCCAGCAGGATTTTATCTGACCCCTCTCATGTGTTGAACTCTGAGTTTGTGCTAATGGACTCTGGAAGGAGGTGCAGGGTCCCTTTGTGTAAACACAATCCTTATAAACACTCATGTGTCCCTCTGTCACTTAAACTGATCAATGGAGGCTTGTAATCATGTAAAGTGGGACGTGATTAGTTGTCTTTGGAGATGTGTGCATTGAATATCTGTTGCTCTCAACACGGTGAATGGAATGTGATTGATTGGCTGGTTGTTTTTTTGTTTGTTTGTTGTTTGTATCTTACTTTAAATCTCAGGCTTACGTCTGCATTATGTGTTTTTATGCAATGTGTTGCCCGCAATTTCCCCAGTTCTCCAAGACAATTTTCTCCCATGGGAGACTATGAAAGTAACCTTAACCTGAAGCACACGCGTTTGCTATAATAAATACAAAGGTCACCGCGTGTGTCGAGCTCTGTCATACTCTAGTTAGTAATGTATGTCCTTTTCTAGGTAACCTCCCGGTTATTGCTGTGACATTTTTACCACCCCACTGGTAATTATTAGAAATCATCGTCCTGGCTCAGCGGCGAAGCAACAGCGTTTGGCAGGATGCTCGAATGCCGAGGAGGACGAGACAAGCTGCACTACTGTTTGACAGTGCTGTCTGGACTCGTGGAGAGTTTGTTCTTCACAGGGGTTGTCTTCGGCTGGGCTTCCCTGGTGTTTGTGCTGAAAGTTGATGGATACTTTGCTGGATACTGCACCAATGCCACCAGCGAGGAAGACGACGCTGTGCATATAGGTACACTATATGAACATGCACGTGTATTGAGGGCAAACACAAAACCTGCTCTAGTCTTCTACTTGCTCTGTTCACATATATCAGTCACAGTTCATGTGTTTGACTTTCCTACTCTGCCTCCACTAAATTGTAAGTTGTAATAGGATACGTTGACCCTGATGAACCAAAACATTTAGTATGCAACCACAAAACGTTCAACTCTTTCCATATCGGCCTCTTCTCCTTCTTTGATCTTTCTTTCTTTATTCCAGATTGCAGCGGTCAGGATGAGCATTTCTCTTGGATCATGTCCGTCGCTTCCATCGCCAACACAATAACACGCCTGCCCATTGGATACGTCTTCGACCGCTGTGGAACCACAGTGGCAAGGCTATTAGCTTTGTGAGCACGCCGTCACAGAAAATGTGTTTTACTTTTCGATGTTTGGTTTCTAATGGTTCAGGACTTTGCGAGCTGTTGAGGGAAAGGAGAGGAGCTAGTGTTCACCTTCCTTGTGAGGTCGCTTCAGGCTGCTAATTAAGGTGTAGATGGTGCGAAGCTGACAAAGTGTTATTTACTCACTGGCTGTGGCTAAAACCTCCTCGACCTGTAGTGGCACGGTTGCCAGCATGAAGGGGCAGCGCAGGCATACATTGGCAAGGTAAATGTTTTTGCATGTGTAAGCTGTTGGAGCTTACAGACTAACTAGCTAACATTAGCTTTCCACAAATAGAAAATGACACAACATTTTGTGTCACCTCTGCTCACAGAAACCCCCTGAGAGGTCAACCCGGGAGCGTATTTATATCCCCAGCAGGGTCCTGTGTTCCCCAGCTCAATATCCTCTTCATGTGACGCATTAAGACGACCTTTCGAAGACCTTATTCTCAGCAATGATTTGTCCCTATTTTCATGTTCAATTTTCCTTGGGTTATTATGTTGAAATCACCCACCTACAGCTTGTAGCCTACTGAAGTCATACGCCTTATAACCTACGCCCTCAAGTTTGCGGTCAGGACAGTTTTATTGACTTTGTTATCTCTACAGTGGCTGAATGGATTATTAACCATTCAAACTGTATATGAAACCCCCATATCCCTTGGTTCTTTTGCATATTTGCAAAACATAGCTCTCACCATCCCCTGTGCTCCGATTAGCTAACATTGACAACTCAACTGTTTGGTAAGAAGCATTTACTTCAAGAAGTGAACGTGCAAAGTTTGCATAGATTATGCTACAGGAGGTTCTGATGGTCTAAAGTAAGTGTGATCTCTTACATTTTAGTTGCCCAAAGATTTCTTTTACAGAGGATCGGATGCAGACTTCTCTGCAGAGCCCCGCAGAAAATGTTTGTTCCTTCAAATGACCAATTACACGTTTGTGGCATAGTGGCTTGCTGCGTGATGCTGTCACATCACAATTCAAATGTCCTTGGTTCAGACCGAAATATCTCAACAACTATTGAACGGATTGCCAGGAAATTTGTTACGGACGTTCATGTCCCCCTCCGGATGAACTGTTATAACGTAAGCGTTCCTCGTACCATCATCAGGTCAAGCATACATAATGCTATTCACCCAACCCTCAGGACATCCATATTATTTAAAAATATTTAGTTTGGACGTTTTGAAGGTGGGTTGTATGAGGTACTTATCCAAAGTCAGTGTATTCACGACAGTAGTTGACGGTCAGAGACAGGAGAACAAGCAGAAAGCGAAGCAATGTTCTGCTGTAGACCGGGGCAGCAGCAAAACGTATTTTAGCCACCAAAAAAAAATAAAAATCAATATCAGTTTAAGTGTGCTCTATATTTAGAATGTTTTCACCGCTTTATCCTTGCCTTCAGACAACACTTTGAACTGAAGCTGCTATTTACGCTCTCTTCAAAGCCACCAGACTCCTTTTGACAAACATTTTTAATTTTACCTCGCAAAACAAGGGAGCTGCCGGTGTCTTGATGGGTTAGTTTGGGGAAATGATACTACTGGTTAGATTTGACCTTTGCATTTACACCCGAGAGGATTCAAAGGGCACTATGACACCTTTTAAAATGTGACCTGAATTAGTTCAATCTAATAGTCCAATTAATTATCCTTATGCAGATCTTTGTACACCACTGGCACGCTGCTCATCACACTGTCAGACGCAGGTAAGTTGTTTTTGCACATTGTAGTTTCAGAGCAGATACTGTATCAGAAACCTTCCCCCATACATCTCTCTGCTCTGTCTCTCTCACACAGAGACGTCGGTCTTGCTGTACCCTGCGATTGCATGTCTAGCTATTGCTGGAACAACCCTCTACATCACCAATGTTCAGGTTTGTGGTGTCCGGCCTAAAAACTTGCTTTGCTATGAGTGAGAACGTTGGTATGTATGAGTAGGAAAACAAACACAATACCAGCTGTCATCAGACGTAACTTATCCGTTTAGGTGGCGAACCTGTTTGACTCCTACCGCTCAACCATCATCAACATCTATAACGGGGCCTATGACTCCTCTGCTGTCGTCTTTCTCATCATAAAAGTAATGGATATTCAATGCAATGACACATTTTGAATGTGCTCTTCAATCCACAACGCAAATGTAAAGTGTATTTCTTCTCCTCTTTGTCTTTTTATCTCTAGCTGCTGCATGAAAAAGGAGTGTCTCTTTATGCGTGTTTTCTCTTCCTCACCTTGTGTAGCATAATTCACCTCCTACGTACCTTCTTCTTAATGCCCAAAGGGCATATCCCCTACCCGCTGCCAGAGGCATACACGTATGGGTAAGGACCAACTGCACCATCCCGATGAAGTTAGCTTGTTCCTGCGATAGTTGAATTGTTATCGCTCACCACCTCTGCTCTGACAGAGTAAGCTGCCTCGGCCGAAGGAGGGGAAAACGAGGGAAGGAGGAGAACAACAAGGGGGAAGAAACAAAGCAATTAGATGTAAAGAGGAATAAAAAGGACAAGAGAGCAGAGGATGAGACGTCTGCCTTGCATCTGCTCAAACCAGCGCATGAGCCCAAGCAAGAGGAAGGTATCGTCATGTGTCTTTATTTCATATGTTATCAGTTCATTAAATGGCCGTTATCAGTTGTCATCAGGAGCATAGATTTGAGATGGTTTGGCTCTACTATACCTCTTAATTGGCTCAGTGGGCCGTTATCATCTATTGGTAAACTGGGAGGTTCAAAAGTTTTAGGCGGCGACCTCTAGTGGTTGTAGAAACTATGATTTGTCTATGACAAAGTCTGCATAAGGAGCAGATTGGGGTGAATGGATGGATAAAAAAAACACAGACTTTCACCCAGAAACAAAAAGTCAGCACGTTCACTTATTTGAAGTTACGTACGTGCGTCAGTTAATTGACATATGTTACTTAAGTTAAGCAACAAACGTACTTATTTTAACCCAAACCATGACCTTGTTCCTAAACCTAACCAAGTACTTTTGGAATTGGAGTTGAGAGACAATATAGCCAGTTTACACTCAGTCGATAGTTTTCAGCTAATAAAAAGCTTTATCGCCGTCAAACGATAGCCAATGGGTTCCGAGATTGCATTTTGGCCAATATGTTCCTCCTCTTTTGCCCTCCACCAAACTGTTTATCTGCATGTAACCAAATTCCGCTCAAAAGTAGTGGTCAATACTACTCTGACCACTACGAGTAGTCGTCCGATTACTAACGGACTGCAAACAGTCACCAGAATGCTTCTGAAACCAAAATCTGCGAAACGGAGATCTTCGAGATTGTAACTTTAGGTAATAATTTCAGCGTAGTTTGTTATCTCCAGTATTGGCAGTAAACATCAAGGTTGGTGTCAGTTACTCAAGTTTAAAGAGCAAGAGTTATCTATAGGCTTTGTGTTATACCAACATCCAACAATCATACATCATAGAGAAGGATGCGTTTAAAAAAATATTTTTTAACACTGGCAGCAGCTTCAGTAGCCCAGAATGCACTGCTGTCACAACTTGTGGATCTGCCTTCTCCATCTAATCAAAAGTAATTCTGGGAAACTCGATCTCAAGTACCTCAGGTGGAAGTAGGAGACAAGGCAGGTGCAGGGAAAGTAGATACACAACGAACTACACGGCAACATTTCATTACAAAATAACTCCCAAGAGATAATAACATAAAAGTGTAAGAATAACCAAAGCTTTTCCTCTAAAAACATTACCTTTCCTGTTTTCCACTCTTCTCTTTCCTTACATTCAGCCAGTTTCCGTAGC
Source organism: Bovichtus diacanthus (assembly GCA_943590825.1). Lineage (NCBI taxonomy): Eukaryota > Metazoa > Chordata > Actinopteri > Perciformes > Bovichtidae > Bovichtus > Bovichtus diacanthus. The sequence continues at coordinate 3,644,807 of CALSBV010012168.1, forward strand.
TGTGCTTTGTCCTGGCTCTTCCAGTGGCACCTGTTGTGGGTGGTCACCACACTCCTCTGTCAGTTCATCTTCTTATCCAACGTCAACCCCATGCTCACACGGCTGGCCAATAATGACCAAACCTTGGGTGAGGAGGTATACAATGATTTCATTTATAGGAGCATTTTTCTATGTGTAACTTGCTGCTTTTCCAAATTAAAAGCAGAATGCCAATGTCACATGACGTGCAGTCATCATGTTGGACTTTTCTACATCAGTGCTTGAGGTATAATAAACTGCCATAGGCAGCTTTTACCATGGCTGAGTACTCTTAAATTCTGGTTGTTGGAGCTTCTCTAACCCTCTAACAAGAATGACAGATAAAATATCAGAAAATAGTAATATGCACATGTTTTGTAGCTGATGGTCTATAACACATACTAGCATGATTTTATTAAAGGTTCAATATGTAATTCCGAGCCACCTGCTTCAAAGAAATAGAGGGCAGTATTTCACCTCTAAACTGGGTCCATACAATCTCTAATGTTCATATTTTAGTTGTAGTATTTTGGCACATTTATTGTAATCTAATGTATCTTTATATTGCGTATTGCATTTACTCCTGTGTAACGCCTGTCAGTCAGTCAGTCAGTGGGAAAGAATACCAGAATTTGACCAAACTGCTGAAACTCAGAGCCAAAAACTCTACTGTCTTATAATCTTCACATGGAGCTGATCCATCTGTGTTTACTAAACACTGATGTTAACCGGGGCTGTAGTCTGTGCAACGTTACGTTACTTTGTTTAGTAAACTAAATCCAATCCAACTAAATGGCAGAAACTAGAAAACCACGGCACATTCGTCTCATCTTCCCGGTGGCAGTGCAGCTAGGAGAGCAGCCCGCCGGGGAGGAGAGATGTCGCAGCCGCCTCTGGCATATCTTATACATTGAACCTTTAATTACTTTTATTTCCTTTGCCATTTTTGTTCTTTACCGAAGTGTTTCCTCCTCCAAACTAAGCGTTCTCTTTCCTTCAACCCCTCCAGTGAGTCACTACACCAATGCCTTTGCCCTCACCCAGCTGTGCGGAGTGCTGCTTGCGCCCATGAATGGCCTCATCCTGGACAGACACAAGCACAGGCCTCTGGCTCAAGGTTAGTTTCTTTTCTTCCAAATTATACTGTGGAACAAAGCTTTTTATTTCACTAAATGTTGGGGCCATATGTCACTGTTTTGAGAGATCCACAGATGAGGAGTCCAAGACTCAACATGCAGAGCAGTTTTATTTTATTTGTAGATCTCTTTATATGCACGTGTGTGTGGTTTATGCTCAGTGATTTTAAGTGTGTGATCATGTGACATCTAACAGGCACCTAACTAAAGGAAATAAAATAAAATAAATCCTTAAATGCCCTTGTCTGGAGCCAGGCCTGGAAGGGGGGCCCGTCAACGAGCGCCTGGTGGCCGGGTTTGCCACGGAGCCCGGCCGGGCATAGCCCGAAGAAGCAACGTGGCACCCCCCCCCCTCTCCATCATGTGGGCCTACCACCCGCAGGAAGAACCGTTGGGGTCGGGTACATTGCCAGACGGGTGGCAGTGAAGGTCGGGGACCTCGACGGACCAGACCTGGGCGGCAAAGGCTGGCTCTGGGGACGTGGAACGTCACCTCTCTGTGGGGGAAAGAGCCGGAGCTTGTGCGGGAGGCGGAGCGCTACCAGTTAGATCTGGTTGGGCTCTCCTCTACGCACAGTCTCGGTTCTGGAACCGTACTCCTGGATAGGGGTTGGACCTTATTCTTCTCTGGAGTTGCTCAGGGTGTGAGGCGCCGGGCGGGTGTGGGGATACTCACAAATCCCCGGCTGAGTGCCGTTACGTTGGAGTTCACCCCGGTAGGCGAGAGGTTACGGGTTATGGGGGGGAAAACTCTGACTGTTGTCTGTGCATATGCACCGAACAGCAGTTCAGAGTATTCGGCCTTCTTGGAGACCCTGAATGGAGTCCTCTTGGGGGCTCCAGTAGGGGACTCCATAGTTCTACTGGGAGACTTCAACGCGCACGTGGGCAACGATGGAGACACCTGGAGAGGCGTGATTGGGAGGAACGGCCTCCCTGATCTCAACCCGAGTGGTTGTTTGTTATTGGACTTCTGTGCTAGACATGGGCTGTCCATAACAAACACCATGTTCGAACATAAGGATGCTCATAAGTGTACATGGTACCAGAGCACCTTAGGCCGAAGATCGATGATCGATTTTGTAATCGTATCATCTGATCTGAGGCCGCATGTTTTGGACACTCGGGTAAAGAGAGGGGCGGAGCTGTCAACTGATCACCATCTGGTGGTGAGTTGGGTCAGGGGGTGGGGGAAGAGTCTGGACAGACCTGGTAAGCCCAAACGGGTAGTGCGGGTGAACTGGGAACGTCTGGAGGAGGCCCATACCCAAGAGACCTTTAACTCACACCTCCGGCGGAGTTTCTCTGGCATCCCTGTGGAGGTTGGGGGCATTGAGCCTGAGTGGTCAATGTTCAAAGCTTCCATTGCTGAAGCTGCGGCGGGAGCCTGCGGCCTCAAGGTCTTAGGTGCCTCAAGGGGCGGTAACCCTCGAACACCGTGGTGGACCGCGGTGGTCAGGGAAGCCGTCCGACTGAAGAAGGAGTCCTTCCGAGATATGTTATCACGGGGGACTCCAGAGGCGGTTGCAAGGTACCGACAGGCCCGAAGTGCAGCGGCCTCGGCCGTGACAGAGGCAAAGCAGCGGGTGTAGGAGGAGTTCGGAGAAGCCATGGAGAAGGACTTTCGGTCGGCACCAAAGTGCTTCTGGCGTACTGTCCGGCACCTCAGGAGGGGGAAGCGGGGAACCATCCAAGCTGTTTACAGCAGGGATGGAACACTGTTGACCTCAACTGAGGAGGTACTCGGGCGGTGGAAGGAGCATTTTGAGGAACTCCTCAATCCGACTAATACGCCCTCTTTGATAGAGGTAGGGCTGGAAGATTATGGGGGATCATCAGCAATTTCCCTGGTGGAAGTCACTGAGGTAGTCAAACAACTCCACAGTGGCAAGGCCCCGGGGATTGATGAGATCCGTCCAGAAATGTTGAAGGCTTTGGGTGTGGAGGGGCTGTCGTGGCTGACACGTCTCTTCAACATTGCGTGGAAGTCGGGAACAGTGCCTAAGGAGTGGCAGACCGGGGTGGTGGTTCCCCTGTATAAAAAGGGGAACCAGAGAGTGTGTGCCAATTACAGGGGTATCACACTGCTCAGCCTCCCGGGTAAAGTCTACTCCAAGGTGCTGGAAAGGAGGGTTCGGCCGATAGTCGAACCTCAGATTGAAGAGGAACAATGCGGATTCCGTTCTGGCCGTGGAACAACGGACCAGCTCTTCACTCTCACAAGGATCCTGGAGGGGGCCTGGGAGTATGCCCATCCGGTTTACATGTGTTTTGTGGACCTGGAGAAAGCCTATGACCGGGTCCCCCGGGAGATACTGTGGGAGGTGCTGCGGGAGTATGGGGTGAGGGGGGCGCTTTTGAGGGCCATCCAATCCCTGTACGCCCAAAGCAAGAGTTGTGTCCGGGTTCTCGGCAGTAAGTCGGACTCGTTCCCGGTGGGTGTTGGCCTCCGCCAGGGCTGCGCTTTGTCACCAATCCTCTTTGTGGTATTCATGGACAGGATATCGAGGCGTAGTCGGGGGGAGGAGGGGTTGCAGTTTGGTGGGCTTGGGATCTCATCGCTGCTCTTTGCAGACGATGTGGTCCTGATGGCATCATCAGCCTGTGACCTTCAGCACTCACTGGATCGGTTCGCAGCCGAGTGTGAAGCGGTTGGAATGAGGATCAGCACCTCAAAATCTGAGGCCATGGTTCTCAGCAGGAAACCGGTGGATTGTCTACTCCGGGTAGGGAATGAGTCCTTACCCCAAGTGAAGGAGTTCAAGTACCTAGGGGTCTTGTTCACGAGTGAGGGGAAAATGGAGCGGGAGATGGGCCGGAGAATCGGAGCAGCGGGCGCGGTATTGCACTCGCTTTACCGCACCGTTGTGACGAAAAGAGAGCTGAGCCAGAAGGCAAAGCTCTCGATCTACCGGTCTTCGTTCCTACTCTCACCTATGGTCATGAAGGTTGGGTCATGACCGAAAGGACGAGATCGCGGGTACAAACGGCCGAAATGGGTTTTCTCAGGGTGGCTGGCTTCTCCCTTAGAGATAGGGTGAGGAGTTCAGTCATCCGAGAGAAGCTCGGAGTAGAACCGCTGCTCCTTTGCGTAGAAAGGAGCCAGTTGAGGTGGTTCGGGCATCTGGTAAGGATGCCCCCTGGGCGCCTCCCTAGGGAGGTGTTCCAGGCACAGCCAGCTGGGAGGAGACCACGGGGAAGACCCAGGACGAGGTGGAGAGATTATATCTCCACACTGGCCTGGGAACGCCTCGGGGTCCCCCAGTCAGAGTTGGTCAACGTGGCCCGGGAAAAGGAAGTTTGGGGCCCCCTGCTGGAGCTGTTGCCCCCGCGACCCGACCCCGGATAAGCGGTTGAAGATGGATGGATGGATGGATAAATCCTTAAATGCTGTGCTTTTCATCAGGGGTATTTCCTGGAATATATACTTCAATAGTCCTCATCTGCAGGTGTTCTAAATTAAAACGCATGACTTTTTTTTACATTTGCCTGGGTTGACTTTGAATCGTCTTTCTATTGGTAGTTCCTACAAAGATCTGTTAACTATCATTATCTTTCATCTATTTCTCAGGAGAGACCAAGCGGGAAGAAGACCTGCGTTCATTTCCTCTCGCCCTCTTCCTGTCCTCCCTGCAGTGTTTCCTCTTCTGTGTGTGTTTCACCTGTCCCGTGCTCCCTCTGCAGTACCTCACCTTCATCCTGCAGGTTGTCAACAGCGCCTTCTTTTACGGAGGACACCAAACTTTTATCTGCACAGCGTACGTTCACATTTCCTCCTTAATTCGACTACACTGTAGAGTAGAGAGCAAAATCAGTGAACAGCATCTATCTTATCCCTCAATCTGACGCTCCTCTCCCTCTTGTAATGACGCTTCTCCTCTGCTGTTGTCTGTTCTCTCAATCCCTCCTATAGGTTCCCAATGTGTCATTTTGGGAAGCTGTCAGGGCTGGTGATGACATTATCAACTCTGGTGCTGCTTCTCCAGTTTCCAATCCAACATGTCATCCAGCACCAGCTCCACGGTGATCCGCTCTACGTAAGTGATGATGTGGGACACTGTAATTATCCTTGCCTAAAGTCTGGGTAAAGCAAAAATAAATGTGATCTGGGTTTGTCAGACCACAGAAAAATGTGTTCTTAACCATCGAGCCAAATTTGAATGAATTTGCCAAGAATATAAAATTTTGTTTAATAATTGTGAAGAAATTAGCAGGCAGTGGTTCTCAAACTTTTTCAATAAGCTACCCCTTTGAAATCTGTTTTTCGCCAAGTACCCCCTGACCAGTAAGTGAACAAACGTAACTGTGACATGATTGCGTTTGTTGTGGCAGTTGACGGTTTACCGCAGTTAATGATTGCATTGGAAAAAGAAAACTATTTAATGTGTGGTTATTTGGAATTTACACTTTTTTTATTGAATTTATTATTGTATAATTATTTAACAAATTATGCATCACTGATATTTTGTTTATTAACTTAAAAGAAATGATCTCACTACCCCCTGCAGTACCCCAAAGTACCACTAGGGTAGTGGTAGTACCCCCATTTGAGAACCTGAAGAGTTAACCAGTTCAATAATCTAATAATCCCCCGTCTGTCTCTCAGGTAAATGTGGGCGTCACCTTGGTGTCTCTGATGACCTTTATTCACCCTGTTCACGTCAGCCTCTACTGCAAAAAGCTGGCCAAACGGAGAAAGACAGAACAAGAAGTGAATGATAAAGCGTCAGCAAAGTGTTGACGGTGTATCCAATTGTAAATATAAAAGGAAGAATTCATATGGATATGGTTTCATTAAAAGGACCGTTCCCCCTTTTAAAAACAAATTTTTTTGTGGAAGGGCTTTTACATGGTTTAGTTGATAACGTTTGGGGTTTGTGTGGATGTCTGTCTGTCCGTATCTCAGGAAACACCTGGAGTGTCTTCAAATTTAGCAAAAATGTTCTGTCGACATCCGACCAGGGGGCCATGGCAAGCGACCCAGGAGAACTGGGCATGACAGTTGGCCTTGCTGCGTTGGTGACATGAATAATAATAACTGCAAATAAATGCCCATATTTGGGGTTTGCTGTATCTCCTGCCTCTGCCTCCTTACTTATGGTCTCGACCGCTCCCAAGGTCAGTCTAACATGTCCACTAACATGACTCAAGAATGAATGATTAGAATTTGATGGACAAAGCTAAAAGGTCAAGGTCACTGCGACCTCACAAAACACGTTTTTGGCCATAACTGGATGAATTGCTTGCCAAAGTAAATTTTCAGCATGCCGGTTTTTAATGACCGTTATGTCAAAGCAAACGTATCCAGGTCTAAAAATTGTGTATTATACATGTTAGTGATGTGCCATGTGAATCATTTAGCTAAAGATTAGCCTGAATTGCTAAGAAATGCAGTCTTTTCTAAAAATGGCGATTGTGTGGTAAATTGAGCCAGTGGTTTAATTTACCCCACATGCAATTTCATTGCACCTCTGTCTCATTTTATCTTGCCTCGAGGATAAAATTACATCGGTGTTGTCATTGGCCTTCATTCATTGCGACAGCGGCGGGTTACGTCGCCAGGTTACTTAAAGGTTCAATGTGTAAGATATGCCAGAATTTAAACCTAAAACATTAAAACAATGAACTAACATTATCAACAGAGTGTGAAGAGGTAACAGTGTTGACGTTAAGTCAAAGACGTCTCTGTGTTGTGTTGCAGAGATATCTACTGAAGTTAGCATCTGAGTAGCTGCGCTGCGTCCAGACTGTAATACCACTTGTTCCTCTAGAGGTGATAGTGAGTCAGTGTAGCTCCAGTCTGCCTCAGTACAGAGGGAGAAGATGTGCAGCTGCCTGACTGTAGATATTACAGCCATGTTCTGTGTCTGTGTTATAGTTTTGTTTATTAGATTACATTCAAAGTGGCAGAAACGAGAAAACCCTCCGCACCACCTCGCTCCGTCCTCACAGCTGCCATGAGGATGTTTCTCTGAGTGTATATCTGTCTGCAGCCCCGAGAGACGGCGTAGCTTCCACCGGGAAGATGAGACGAATATGCCGTCGTTTTCTAGTTTCTGCCACTTTGGATTTAGTCCAATAAACAAAGTAACGTAACGTTACAGCCCCGGTTAACATCAGTGCTCAGTAAACACAGATGATCAGCTCCATGTGAAGATTATAAGAGTTTTTGGCTCTCACTAACTGACTGACAGGCATTACACGGGAGTAGATGCAATACACAATATAAAGAATAAATTAGAATACAATAACTATGCCAAACTACTACAACTAAAATATGAACATTAGATATTGTATGGACCCAGTTTAGAGGTGAAATACTGCCCTCTATTTCTTTGGAGCAGGTGGCTCGAGATTACACATTGAACCTTTAAATAAAAATACAAAAGTATTTGCATCAAATCTACTTAAAGTACCAAAAGTAAAAGTATGCAGAATTGCCTGTTTCAGAACAATCTTTATCATATTATTGAATCATAATTATTTATGTATTCAAATGTGCATTACTTCAATGTTGCAGTTGCAAGAGGAGCTTTTTATATTATATATATATATATATATATACAGTGCAGGGTAGCTTTTGAATTTTACCACAGGATCAATAAAGTTTAATCCAATTTAATGTATCAGAAGTATTTGTTGATAATATTTTGCATTATTAACCGGAATCTATAAAGTAACTAGTATCTAAAGAACTAATTAATACATGAATTGACTCTTAATTGTAGTAGAGAGAAAAAGTAGGAGAAAATGGAAATATTCAAGTAAGTACTTTTTTTTAAGTACTTTAAAATTGTACTTGAAGTAAGTAAATGTACTTTGTTACATTCAACCACTGAGAGACACTTGTTTTGTTTTCAGCATAAAACAGAACATATTATTCCTGCAGCTCCTACCAACTGTCCTTTGGTCTCATGAGTGAGTGTGTTGCATTTCTTTATGTTGAATGTTGAACTAAAATGTCCTCATTGTGTAGACTAAATAACATCAAATCCCTAAAATGATCCTGTAATTCACAACAACAACAGCTGCTTGTGAAAATACCTGCGTATAAAAAAGAGCCATATGTTTCCCGCTCTGCGTCCACCTGTTGCGATTACAACTGGATCTCAGACAGTCAGGCAGACAGACAGACAGACAGGCAGGCAGACACTGCGGCTCGGTGCATCACTGTCCTGCAGAGCACAGACCCGGATGCACGTGAAGAATGAGATGTTTTGATCACCTGGAAATCCCAGACATCATTATAATGTAAACTATAGGCGGACAGCAGGTGTGGGTGGGCGTGATTAGACTGAGGTGAGTTGATTCAACGTCACCACTGAGAGAAATACAGAATGTATGTGTGTTGTCATACTCACACTTACGATGCTCACTCATGTTGTGTTGATACATGTTAATAAATCCTCTGACGGTCACGTTTATAAATGTCTGATATCAGTTGTGTTTGTGTCCACGTTGTGTCATGTGTGTCCGTACTTTATATATATTGTCTATGGGCAGTACACATAGATTAAGTGAACTAATCTGGATTACAGTAATCACCGCCTGCCGATAACTGCCGAACTGTCCCCGTGTTGCAATGTGTGTTGGCCTTTAGACAGAAAAAGATATAGGACATCGGATTGTTTCATTTAAAAGGGAATTCCACTTTATCATGTGTACAATATCCACCAACACAGTGGTGAGAGAAGTAGATATTAGAGTCCTTCATTTAAGTAGTAAAATGTAAAAATAAACAGGGTCTGGTCAGATTAAATTGAAATGTATTGAATACAAACTACATGGGAATTTGTTTGTAATTAGTAAATTAATACATTGGATTACAAATAAATGTTATCTATACTTTTGGATTACTTAAAAGATCAAACATCGAAAATATTGCACCCTATTCTTTGAACATCTCAAAACATTTTCAATGCAAATAAAATGCATTTTGCATATTCAGCATTTGGTTTAATTAAAATGACCCTCACAAAAACAGTATAGGCATAAACTACAGGTGCACTATGGGTATCCTACAACATGTGTGACGCACTTTTCGTGAGTTAATAGCATTGTTTATTATTACAACTGTATAATTGCCATATTTCAAAGAGGTAATAAAACATTTAATCAAGTAATCCTTGACAATGTAACTATAATCTTATTGCTGATCTTTTCAAATGTAGTTTTATCGAGCCAGATTACAGTTAATTAATTTTTGTAATCTGATAACGTATACTGATTACATGTAATGCGGTGATACCCAACCCTGAAAATAAAAGTGAAGAGAGATAAATATTTGGGAACACTTTATAATGCAGCAATGCAACAAAGTTACAGTGTAATTTCCTTGTATGACATTGTCGAATATAAAATACTTAAATGTAATTACAGCGTAAGAAACCCAGACATATACAACAGCAAAAAGTACAATATTTCCCTTAAAATATAACCACTCAACATGTAGGGGTACTTAAATAAATGGACTGGTTACTTTCCACTACTGGCTCCATAAATTCAGAGGACATTTTTGAATTGGTGCCTCTGTTTAGGATATTCCAGACAAATATATTATATTAAGATATTAATTTATTTTAATAGGTTTTACTGTTGTGAATCCAAAAGTGTTCCCTTCATGTCCTGTACAATCTCAATGGGTGCTGTGGTAGCTAGTGTCCCAGCGGCGGTTTCCTTTTCGGGGATATTGTTTGAGCAGCTCCAGGATTTTTGTTGAGGAGAAACTACTTAAACCTGAGCAGAAAAATGTAAATGTGCATCTTGTAAATTGCCAGCATGAGCAGTGTCCGTGACGTTTCTCTGTGTGAACACTGTCTTCACAATATTTACCACTTGTCATTCTCTAAACAAAAAACAATGTCAAAATGCTAGTAGAAAGATACAAAATGATAGGGTGTAAATTGGTTGACATATGTTGTTTAATCCATTTAATCTGCTACACAGATGCTGCTTAGTCCTGGAGTCCATGTCGTACTGTTTGGGCTGTAACTGAAAGATGATAAACACCTGCTTTGTTTTTGTTCTGTATTTTAGAAACTTTAATCCAGCAGAGACCTTCACTGTCCTGGACTTGCTGAGGGGAACTCTTAGAGTCATCTTGAAGAGGAATACGAGGAACAGCGAGCCTAAGAGAAACAGAAAGACCACGACAACTTTCTCTGAGGACTCTTACTGGAAGTAAACCTGTTGGCGGGGGAAAGGGTGTGAAGCATGCAGGGGTACGAGGTTGGTACCAGGCTGCGCTACAGGCTGACTCTGGCCTCGGGGATGCTAGAGTGTCTGTGCTTTGCCGGTGTGGTGTTTGGTTTCGCCTCTCTGGTGTTTGTGCTGAAGGAGGATGGATACTTCAGTGAGCTGTGTGTCAGCGTCCCAGGTACCAACGGCACCGTGTCCAGTACAGGTGAGCAACTCTGGTTCAGGTTTGACCATAGACTGTATCAAAGAAGTTGGACGCAGCCTCTGGGTCTGAAAGATGAAGCCAATGTGGTAGTGCTTTAAACCTGTATTATTTCTAATGTCCGCCAGGGGGCGGCTCCACTGGTTGTAAAAAGAAGTCTGGTTGTATAGAAGTCTATGAGAAAATGACCTGACGTCTCACCTCATTAAAACATTTCCCTGAGTTTGTGGTCTCAATTACTAGTTTCAAGTCTTCTTCAATACAGCCTGATGTTCATTTTGAAAATGATGGTCCCTTTTAAATTTAGATTTATTGATATTATACATACACATAGCAACACATAGCAAGTAAACATTTTGGTTTCCACCGCCAATTTGCTCGCCATCCCGTATTATTCCAAGCTTTCTCTCTGTGCCTGTTTCCTACAGACTGCAGTAGACAGGATGAGCGGTTCTCTCTGGTCTTCACCATCGCCTCGTTCCTCAACAACTTCCTGACTCTTGTCAATGGCTACCTGTTTGATCGATTTGGCACCATGGTAACCAGGCTGCTGGGAATGTGAGTTCATCTTATGTTTCACCCTCCAACTGCAAAAAAGGGCAAATGTCATAGCTGCAGTAGAAAACTACAGCAGTGTTTGTGATGTCAGTCTCGGAACTCATCGGCCATCGGTCTCACGCGGTTTAGCCTCTGTGGACAACTAACTGTTTACCTGCCAACCGAAGCCCAATCCAACGTGGCCAGTACTACTCGGACTACAAACAGACACCAGAATGCTTCCAATACCAAAATCTTGTCCCAGATCATTTGCCTACAGATGCTGCATTCATATGCAGATATTGCGATAGAGATATAGAGATTAGTAATGTCATGGACATATTGTCTGTCCAGGTTGTAGTTGACTGACAAACGGCTGCTTGTGTGAGACAATAGTCAGACCTCAGATAGCATAATGACACAAAAGCTTCAGTATGCTGAACAAGTGGCTAACAGTTTGAAATAAGTTATTGTTCAATGCATGATACTCATACAGGATCCATCAGCTCAAATTTATATTTCAGTTTACACAGGGTGACAGAGATAAACGTAGGGAATGTCTAACAGAGGCAGAGAGATTACAGTCACTTCATTTGAGCCTGAACCCTGTTTGACCCCCAAACATGGGGCCAATATGGAAATATGTCTTTTCTGTATGAAGTGTGAATTCAATCACATATCTCTCTCCAGATCTTTATACACGACTGGAACCCTTCTTGTTGCCTTCTCCAGTGCAGGTACGTGCACACACACACACACACACACACACACACACACACACACA
>CALSBV010012168.1:3656781-3680006 GCA_943590825.1 Bovichtus diacanthus
CACACACACACACACACACACACACACACACACACACAATTCAACTTATCCAGACATGCACACCCAAAAAGTGAGAGGAAACAAAACCAAACAACACAAAAATAACACAAAAGAAAGACCTACATTTTTTAAACAAATGCACCCATATTAATACATCATACAAATCCAGCCATGATAATATCTAGCCTTTGTTTTTCTCACAGCCTTTTAATGCAGAAGCCCTTCATGTACAGGAATAAATGATCCCAGGCTTGCTTAAAAAAAGCCGTTTCAGTCTCAAGTTTAACACATTCAGTGAGTTCTGGTGTTTTGTGTTCTTGCTGCAATATACAACCAGTATTCAGTGTCAATCCAAACTCTGCTTTGGTGCTACCCTGTGGTAAAAGTGTTTTATCACCCAGAGACGTAGTAGAGGGAAGTCTGGTTGAGTTTCTGGCATAACATTGTTGATTGTTAAATTCCACCATCTTAATACTATGTATTTTTTTTAGGGTGAGACAAATTACTTTCCAACTTTTTTTTTCTCTTGAAGTAGTTTTAGCAAATTGATAATAATATTCTCCAAATATGCACACAATCTTAAACCCAACTATTTAATTCCCTTGAAATATACTTGAATTGGAAATGAGAAACTACTGATGAAAAACATGTTCTAGGCATAGCCTCTGATTAAGAATTAAAGGTATACAACTACCAGTATCTTACATAGGTAATAAGATATCACCTGCGTACAGAAATATTTTGTGTTCACAACCCCCTCCCCATATCCCTGTAATGCCTCTGTACATTAGCACTGAAGTTAGCTCGATTACTAGCTAACGAGCTGTGTAGCTAGCAGGACTCTGGATTCTTATTCCATTTGTTTTATAAAAATACATTTCTAGTTAAAACAAAATAGTTGGATAGAGCGTGAATATATACTCAGTGGCCACCTAATAAGGTACACCTTTACAAAGGTAAATCATTTCTCAACTTGTCAATAAAGTTTGTCTTCCTCCGTCATGTAGCATTTTCAGAGCTGCTTTTTCCTGCCTTGTCCTGCATCGCTGTGGGAGGAATTCTGCTCCTTCTAACCAACATGCAGGTGAATTCTGACACAACATAGCATAAAGACATATTCTATATACAAAATAAATTATATTTCAAAGACGTTTAAACTCTTCAGTTACCCAAACCTATCATTTTTGTTTCTCTGAATTGGGTCTTTGTGTGTCGGGAAGGTGGGAAACCTGTTCGCTGCTCATCGCTCCACCATCATCACCCTGTATAATGGTGCCTTTGACTCCTCTGCTGCTGTGTTTCTGATCATCAAGGTAAAAGTGGAGCCATTATAATGAATATAATATAATTATATATTAATTATATTAATATATAATTTCTGTCAGCATCTGAAATCATTTACTAGATGAGTAGTTCAGGCACTATACAAGGCAATCTACGACAGCGTATTAGGGCAATTGTAGGTTAAAAAAGAAATACTGAGCCGGGGGAGGGAGTTAATATTCTGAGAAAAAATTTGAGATTAAAGTGGTAAATTTAGTTTAAAAAAACTTGAATATTCAGCAAATTATTAAGGCAAGTGACGGCAACTGTGGTGGGATGAGGTTGATCCAACCTTCCAAAGTGAAGCCATGTGGTTCCTTGAGAAAAAAAACACAAACATTTATTCCAGAAATATATCTCAATTCATTTCTTGGAATATTATCCTGCCTCGTAGTTTGCACACCGTCGTAGCATTCACATTGCAGGGTGATAGGTTGTACTTGGTTTTGACTCTCACAAGTTCACAATTTGTTATGTTACATTGTACAATAATCGAAGTCCACTACAAAGCGTTGATAATTCTCACTTGTCATTTGGTTTGCTTCAAAGTGGCCAACACAAAATGGCGGACAACAACATAATGAACAGAGGATTTTTTCACACATTGCATCAGGACAATGCAAATCAAAAAATGTTGCTAGATCTTCTATGAAGTGAAGAACTTTTTCTCTAAAGCAATATTTACCATGGTGCTAGGTTTGACATCAAATCCACTTTAGCTTGAAACACACCATTTGAGGTCATGGTGCTCTGTGCTCCTTTGACATACACATTTTTAGCAGAAAACAACACGTGCATCAACCTTGGCAAAATGTTGTTATCCATTGTCTTTTCCAGGTTCTGCATGAACAGGGAATATCTCTGCGCTCCTCCCTCCTTGTTTTGTCCTCCTGCAGCGTCATACACCTGCTGAGGACCTTCCTGCTGATGCCCAAAACCCACATCCCTTACCCGCTGCCGCAACACTTCACCTACGGGTGAGAACATTAGCTTGTCTTTGAAGCAGCTACTATTAGTGCTTCATGGCTCAGACATGACATAGACTTTCACTTTTCCTCATGTGCAGGTTGAATTGCGGGAAGGCCAACACTTACAATGTGGAGCAGTTTGAGTGGATGACGGATGGCGCCATGACAGTTTCACAGGAGTCCCCGCCAGAACCTGAAGACGGGACAGAGGCCCAAGGCTCAGGAAAAGGTACTTAGTCAGGTGTGGATAACATGGTGGATCAATACAACTGCAGATCATTGCATACTTAAAGTGAGACTTTAAAAATAGAGATCATATAACCAATAACCCTATATACTATTATTTTCATTATCAATTCATCTGCCTATTACTGTATTACTTTATAATCTTTTAGTCTATACATTTAAAAAAAAAAAAAATGGCATTGGTAATTTCCCAGGACCCACGGCGATGTCTTCAATTGTCTTGTTTTTTCTGGCCAACAGTCCAAAAGTCAAAGAATTTGAATTTACTGTCACATACAGTATGACAAAGAAAAAGCAGAAACTCTATACATTTTAGAAGCTACTGTAAAACCAGGGAATATTTCTTGGGCCAAATTCACTTGCATTTATCAAAAATAGTTGCTGATAAATTCGGTTAACTATTGGATTAGACATGTTCTGTACTTTCAACTGTCATGGAGTGAAGGAGATGATGGCTGGTTTTGAATTTAGAGGTGAACTATTCCTTTAACCAGGGGCTTAAAGGAAAGAAACACACAACTCCATTTCTTTCAAACATCACAAGTAGGTATTAGTAAATGTGTTCAACTTTTAAACCACTTTTCAGTTTTTTGGACTTGCTTTCATTTTCCCGTACATTTTCCATGTGTTTAGTGGCGAGTTTCCAGAGCTGTGTGCTGTCCTGGTTCTTCCTGTGGCACGTGTTGTGGTTGTCCATAATGCAGCTGAGGCACTACCTCTTCATCGGCACGCTCAATCCCATGCTCAACCGGTTGGCCAACAATGACCCCGACCTGGGTAGCTCATTTTCAAAAACTTATCATAAAAGTCACTGACTTGACTGTCTTTGTCGCACGTATTAACAGCGTTCTCTTAATCGCCAACCAACCCCAACTCCCGTTTTGTGTCTTTGCTTCTCTCTGGCTGTTTGCTCCCCACCATATCTCCCTCAGTGAGTCAGTACACCAATGCTTTCGCCATGACCCAGCTGTGTGGAGTGCTGTTTGCTCCCTGGAACGGACTCCTCATGGACAGAAACAAGGGAAAACCTCTGGCTCCTGGTAAATCAAATATCTGCTGTTACAACTGCGTGTGTGTGTGTGTGTGTGTGTGTAACAGAGCAAACTCTACTCATTTCCTCCATTTTACCTCCTGTAGGAGAAACAGCGCAGGAGGCCGACCTGCGCTCCTCCTCTCTGTCTCTGCTCCTGACCTCCCTGCAGTGCCTGCTCTTCTCCGCGTGCGCCTCCGTTCCTCTCCTCCCGCTGCAGTACCTGACCTTTGTGCTGCAGGTCCTCAATCGCTCTTTCCTCTACGGAGGAAACGCGGCGTTCATTATCATCGCGTGAGTAGCAAGTACACACCAGTCGGGGGATGGACAAAATAAAAGAAACACCTTACGACACAATAGTCCTGCAGAAAAGACCACGTTGGTTAAGGCCATATTGTACTCCTCCAGGTTTACACATGAAGTCACGAGCAGTGCTACTCAGCCTGTGACAATAGCTGAATAATGTCATCTGTGCCTCTGGAGTGAGCTCACACTGAAATAGAATTAATTTTCCGCCAACTAGTGAAGTTGTATTTTACATCCATGTCTGTCCAGACTCATATAATATACAACACAATATGTAGTGAAGACTGAGGGAATTTAATAAAAAGGTATTATGTATTAGGTAAGTATTAGGTGTTTTGTTATAATTAGCGTACAACTTTGTGAGATAAGGCCAGAAAACGTTTTTTGTGTGGTCACGGTGACAAATTCACTCTTTGGTCCAAGTTGGTGTTTGAGTCAGATGTAATGAATTTCCCTAAAGATGCTCCCGAGATATCCTGTTCACGACAAGGGGAGAGGCGTGAGGTCAAAGTTACATCGACCTTTGACCACTAAAATCTAAATCAGTTCATCCTTGGGTCCAAGTGGACATTCCTGTCACATTTGAAGAAATTCCCTCTAGGTGATTGTGAGATATTGCGTTCGTTTTAACAGAAAGCCTGAGTCAAGAATTTGGGATCTGGGGTTTAAAATACTTGGTCACTTACCAAGCAGGGTCAGCCTAAAGAAAGACACTATTGGGGTGCAAAAGTCAGGATGTCTTGGCATCTCCTGCTTAGAGTTCAGCCATTCGACTTTACAGATTCATAAGTAGCAAACACTATAAAGTGATGCAATGGGGTGAGGGGTAAACAGAGAAAAAAAGGCATTGGCAAAGAGTATCAGTGGTTAGACGTTTTCATATGTGCTTAAAAACACTTTCTACTACAGACTCAATCAGATTCAAACGATAATGATGAGCTTCACTACGGTTTAAGCTACTGACCTTTCATCACAGACTATACTGAGCTGTACATTGTTTTTGGTTGAGCGTGACGGAGGGGCACTAGATCGTTGACATATGTGGAAATGTTATGTCTCTCTCTCTCCCTCAGTTTTCCAGCCCGCCACTTTGGGAAGCTGTACGGCCTGGTGATGTTCATGTCTGCTATTATCTCTCTCCTGCAGTACCCCTGCTTCGCCCTGGTCAAAGGAGCTCTGGGTGGAGACCCCTTCTTCGTAAGTGCTCAAGAAAGTAGTTTCACAGAAGAAGCGCTGGGTGAATATCAAATCCTCATGGGGCGGGGTACAAGAATAGACATTTTGTCCCACTGTTACCGATCAGCACTGTATGTCCACATGTCGAACTTAATCAAACTATAGTGCTGGTGTGGTGTAGCGCCTTCAGACAAATGGAGAACTGTAGTTCTGATCTGTTACAGGTGGACATCGCTCTGATCGCCCTCAGTCTGCTGGTGTTCATCCATCCCGTCTACGTCTTCATCCACAGCAGGAAAGCAGCCCGTCTCAGAGAGGAAGACGCCCAGACTGACGCCCAGACTGACGCCGGCAACGGCTCCAAAATGGCCGGAGCCAGGTTATAGTTAAACGGATAGTTTAAGAAGTTTTTACTTTTCAAGTTTTCTTAGAGATGTTTTCTTTTTTTTTAATTTGCCTGGCTGTTACTATTCAGGATTTTTAACAACAATGTAGAGACTCAAATATTTTGTATAACTAGGAATCTTTTTTTTATCCAAATGCACCGACATCATTTGAAATGTTTTTAATGCTTGCGTTTTTTAATGTTTTGTATAATCCAAAATGTGTTGATAGTTTAATAAAAAATTTAAAAAACGTGTTATTACATGTTTACTCTCATTGTTTATTGGAAATGGGCTACATTTTGAGTGGTTGACAGACATTTTTGAACTTTAACTATTATTAAAATGTATATGTCCATTATACACAGTGCATTATTCATGATTCATATAATGATCTATTTTCTTTTCTTTTAAAAGTACAGGTAAAAGGACAAGTATATTTATATTACAGTGAGACACCTAAAAGAAAAGACAGTTATTCTGCACATACGTGAACATCACAGTCTACAACAATACAGACATTGTGCTAATAAGCTCCATTCATTGTGTTTAAGCTACAGTTGGTAACTTTAGTAAGAATTACTTTTTGTGATATTTGCTGAAGCTGTCACTATATCATGACAGTATCTCCAATGTAACGAGGGAAGTCAACCAGCCGGTGGGCAGTGCTTGATTTTGGTTTGACCGTTTTCAACATGGCGGACGGGTGACAAGCGTTCTCATTTCACAGCTGAACAGTACACTGAAATATGTTTTTGAAAACGTTTGAGTCGAGAAAAAAAAAGGCAGTGCAGTAACATATTCTTGATTCATATTTGATCACAGCTGCCTAGTTTGACCGTTTGGTCGGCGTTGACGAGCAGTGAAGGCACATGATTGTCACTGCGTTAGAGACTCCTCAGCTCTGATTGGTCGTTTTCATTCGGCCGCGGTGGGATCTTGAAAATGCCAGTGTGAGCGCTTTTACAGATTACCCGTCTCGTGCACTACCTTCAGGATACACCGACGGTTTCAGCAAACATTAGTGTAACTAACTGCAGCTTCAATAGTGTACAATGTACTCATCATCATACTATGTAAATATTTTAAAATGTTTAGGTTTCACTAAACATAAAACAAATCACCTTCAGAATTACAGCAGGGCTACAGTGGCAAAGAGTAAACAATGTTTCTCTGACATTTTAATGTAATAGCAACTCCTGTTCAATTCAAGTGAGTTTAAAAAAAAAAAAAAATCTTTTTGAATCTCTTTCATGATCATGATCGTAATTTACTGACAAAAAAAAAAAAGTAGCATTAAGTAAGGTAATGCCTCATACGCACTGCAGGACTCGACTCACTTTCGCTACCAGGTCGCAACGCTCTCCGAATCCTTTCATCGGCAACCAAACAGAGGAACGTCTGCACTTCGTCAATTGTACGCCGCAGTGTACGCCGTAGCTTTGCAAGCTACCATTTATACATTTTTTTCAATCTCGTCTGAATAAAAAAAGAAATTGCTTTTTGGCAATTTGGCTATTTAATTTAACGGGTTTGTGCAGGATGTCCGCGCGACACGGGAAACCTCGACCTCAAAGAGGTTAGACCAAAAAAAAGTACAAGGTGCTACCACAACTTTTGCTCATGGAAAACCAAAAAAAGAGCGAGTTGAGCCGCACCGTGCAGTGACAATGCGGCATAATATTTGGTCTTCGGAGTTTTCTTTCATCATATACCGATTCATAAATGAAAAAAATAAGTAAGCAAAAGGCACATGGTAGCAGTTTTACACAACGCTACCATGGAGGACTTTCATCTATGTCTCAACCTACACACTTATATATTTATATCACAGTTATATTTGTTAGAAATTTGCATTAAGGGTATCCAAAGTGGTAAGGCACTAGGCGCTAAAAGGTACTTAATACAAGTTAAATGTAGACAAAGTACAAAACTGATTTTCTTTGTCTCTTTTTTCTCTAGTCTCCGAAATGAAAAATTAAATATCACGCCACTATTACTTTTTTGGGGGGGAAGATTGAATCTTGAAAAGTTACATTTGAAAAGATACATTTGAATTCTTTGCTGAACAAAGAGGGTAAGTGTTGCACATGTAGCTGAGAGGGGTTCAATTTAGAGCTTGTGGAATAGTTATGAATGTGGTTTGTGTGTTTATAGGACCTTGTCCATCCTGTCGTCGCTCCTAACTGCTGCTCGCCCACTCTCAGTGTTTGGCATGTGGTTGTGGTGCAGAAACAAGATTGAGTCCAAACTTTCCGGTGGAATGTTGGCTCTCTTCCTGTACGTGGCTCCCGCTCCTTCCTGAGCGAAGTCCTGTGCGGCGCTGCCTGCCACTGCGGGGGCAGCCAGGTAGGCCCTTGCCGCTGTGGCCAACAGTGGAAACTGCCCTGCCTTCGTCCTCCACCACTGCAGGGGCTCCACTCCTAGCGAAGCCCCCTTGTCGGCTCTGTAGACGGACATCTCCATGTCTATAGACTCCTCCACAGAGCTCTGCCTGCTCTTGGGGGAAGAGCAGAACAGGTCTCCCAGGAGGAACTCCATACCTGAGAGTCCGCCCTGAGGGACCGGGTCTGCACACTCGCTCTCATCAGCCTCTCCCGCGTCACTCTCTTCTTCTTCATATTCCATCCCTCTGAAGTTGATCGGGCGGGATTCTTTGAGGCGCTTGCTCCTCCGTAGGAAGTCACACTCGGACTCTGGTGACCCAGGTGAGGGGCTTCTCTTGCTCTGGCTTGGCGTCTTACCTTGGCTTCTCCTCCTGTCCTCCTTCACAATCCTGACTGCCTCTTTCTTCAGCCATTCAAAAGTGGCCGTCTGCTCCTTAAAGAGAATCACAACAAAAAAGATTTACATTTTTGAGTATCCCTCGATCTAAACATTGAGGGGGATGAGTCGAATAAAAAAAAAGAAGGATTTTGAACAACAGATCGAGAAGGCAGCCTCAAAAGTGAATGCAATTCAGACTTCCTGGCAAATGACGTTCAAGCACATTAGCACCAGGAATGGACAGCAACGGAAATCTCTCAGTATGTATGAATCATTAATATGTATTTAGAAATTGAATAGAAATCCCAAAATGAAATAAATGAAATGTATGTGCTATACATACATAATTAAAGCACAATCTGTCTACATCAAAGTTTATTCATTTCATCGCCAGTGTACCGCAGTAAAATATGTGATATTATTTTTTACTTCATTCTATTTGATAAATATTCTGTTTTATTCTAAAATTTTAATTTTTATGTCTTGGTTTGAACGTCTAGTGTGCCACTGTTATCATCGTATGCGTGTGTGCCGTGTAAGAACAGAAAGCTTAGCAATAGTAACCAAGAAGCGCAGGGTTGAGTGAAAAAAGGTCGATGTGCTTTAACTTCACCGCTCACCTTGTCCTCCATGAAGCCCAGCCCATGGAACTGGGGGTCGAGGGAACAAGCCACACACAGAACCCTGTTGACGATAGGGTTGTCGTAACAGCTCGCCAAGTTCCGCCTCATCATCCTCTTCACTTCCTTCAGGACAGATGACGAATCACCCGGCCGCGACACCAGGTGGCGGGAGAGCAGGCCCGTGAGGATGGGCTTGACGAGGGACAGGCGGGGGAACGCCTCCTTGGCGAGAGTCCGACACGCCACGTCCAGAGGTTTGAGGACCAAACACAGCTCCTCCAGAACCTTCCACTCAGATCGCACAGAAGATGTGTTGGAGGTGGAGTTGGCGTGGCAGCTGCCCGGCGAACTGGATTCTGAACCCGTGTCTTCTTTAGACAAGCCCTCGCCTTTAATCTCCTTCATCGTGTCGGAGAAAAGGCTTTTATGTTTGACGAGCGTGCTCAGCAGAGGGTACAGCTTGTTCCACGTTGGCCGGCTGTGAGCCCACGACTTCAGCTCTGCGTGTTCTGCTTTCGTCAGGCTCTGCGACAGACTGTGGGCGTGGTGCTCATACGAGCCTCTGTTTTGAGCCGGTGGCAGGAACAGGGTTGCGAGAGTACCCTGGAATTGACTGAGGGTCTTGGAGATGACCGAGTGCGACATCACTTCCTCGATGCAGCCTTGCACGACGCTGAAGAAACATGGCACAGATGGAAGTCCTTCGATCGTATGGCCGTGCGGCTCCTCGGGGGACACGGAGTCCTCCCTCTCGAGAAATGTCGTCGAGTTCGGGTGTGGAACGCTCCCTGCAGCCTCTCCACCTTTCTCGCTCTTCGCTGGCCCCAGCCTCATCTTGTTCCTTCCCTTCCCCCCCAGCAGGACCAGATTAGGCTGGGAGATTCCCCAGTCCTGGGCCATCACTTTCACCTGAGCCTCCACTGCTCCAAGGCTGTAGTCTTTCACCCCGCTCTCCATCAGTCTTTGGGTTGCCAGAGCCAGGTTCTGAAAACTAAAATGACAGTCTATGTAATGCGCCCAGAGGGTGAGGTACCGCTCAGGGTTGCCCTGCCAGTTGTGGAACCAAACGTCCACACTTAAAGTGACAAAGTGAGGCACTTCCCTCCGATGGCTGAGAGGTCGCCCACGTCTCCTGGACTCGAACTCGATAGGAGCAGTGTAGTCAGATACCTCCTCGCTTTCGCCGCTTCCCATTTTGCTCCTCAGCAGCAGAGCCAGGCTCGTCTTGCCTCTGGTGTGATGTTCTTTCAGGAGGTTCTCCAGCTGACGAGGTGAAAGCAGCTCCTTGTAGGTGGGCAGCAGGGTGTGCATCAGCTGTTTGAAGCCGTCCCCTTCCACCAGAGCTGGGGGCTGGAGATCCTTGATGAGAAAGTTGACGATGGCATTGGTGACATGAGCGAGCGATACCAGAGGGAGTGCGCTGGCCAGACCACTGTTAACCATCACTGGCTGCGAACGCTGTTGAGCTTTTGTGAAAAAAAACAACAACTTCAAACCAGCAAATAAGCTTCAACAGTTTAAACAACATGTTTTTACAAAGCTTGTTCAAACTGTAGATACATTTTAAACTACACTAAATACCAGTGAGGACAAAAACATCCTTTTTTTATTGAAACAGCTACAAAATAGGCAATAATCACATCAAATTAATGACAGCGATACTAATTTGCTCATATGTCGGCCTATTGACACATGAACACACACACACACACACACACACACACACACACACACACACACACACACACACACACACACACACACACACACACACACACACACACACAGCGCTGTCCATGGTCCTGAAACAACATCTTAACGATACTCACATACATGTATTTTGGCCAATCATTTTGTTATTTTTTTCTATTTGTCTCAATAAATATTAACTGGGGGGGGGGCGCCGATTCAGCACCATGCACAGGCCGGCAGTCACTGAACTAATGGTGAAAACTATTAGCCAAGATTTATTTTTACAAAATGAGTATGCAGTCATACATATGTATAGTTTTAGAGCCACCTGGTGGCTTGAAATATAATTGAAATACTTGTTATGTAGAGTATAATTTGTCCTCAGAACATTATTATGTGTAGAAAGTTAACAAATAAGGTTAACTATAGTTCAAACAAACGTTCAAAACAATAATTTAAATGAATCTACTCCAAGGAAAATGTATCTTTCTTTCTTCATCTGTCCATTGCTCACACTGAATCTTCCATCGTTTCTCAGACAACATAAGCACATGGCTCATTAATATGCGGAATTATGGGACCTGGCTGTATGGAACATCAGCAGGCAGGGCCGAATGATGGCAGGTGATGAATCTTACTACTTGAGTGCCTGTTTTTGGAGTTTGCCTTGAGTTAAGACTTTCATTAATTTAGTTTAGTTTACTATCTCAAACTTTTTGGACCAACATTTTAATATTTTTTTTACACCTTGCCTCTCAGGGCTTCTGTACCATTGTAGGTAAGAAAATAAAAAAACATAAATATAATAATTACGAAGCCAGATGAGGGGGATATTATTCTGTAAAAAAAAAGTTTTTTTTACTTTCTGGAAATTTACCACTTAAATCTCAAAAGGTTTTTTTGGAATATTACTCCTCCCCCTATTTATTAAAACTATATATATATATATATATATATATACTTACAATGGCCCTAATACGCCATCGTACAAAAGAGCTTCAGGTTGGTTTATGTGGACCAAATTGTATGCGAGAAGGCAAAATGGGACACGCAACAACATAATATATACATCTTTTTTTCAGTTAAATAAAAACAAGTCATTAAATTGTACATGTCTGGCCCTTGATGTGATTCTCATTTCGCAGTGTGGCCCTTACTAAAATAGAGTTTGACACACCTGCTCCAGGGCTATGATGAGGTTGACATTTGTGTTTTTTTAATAAACTGTCTCGACAACTATTGGATGGATTGCCATGAAGCTTGGTACAGATGTCCATGTCCTACGGGGGTGCTTTCTGTGTAGACAGTAATAGTTACCTATTGTCAGAAGACTCCGATCCTTGTTAGTGTCACGCGTTTTGATGTGGTGCTTATTGGTCAGGTGGTTTTGGAGATCTGCTGTTCCTCCTCCGCAGCCCACATGTTCCGCACACAGCTTACACACCGCAGTGCTCCGGTCCAGAGGCCGACCCGTAGGGTCCGGCTCCAACCCGAAAAAGTACCACGGGCTGTTCTGCGTGGCGTTTGGGTTACTCAGCAGTTTCTCAGTTCCGGGCATAAAATCGTATGCCTTTTCAAATGAATGAGAGCTAGGGGACGGGAGAGGGATCAGGGAGGAGCCACAAATCATGCCCGAGTCACCGGCTGCGTCTGGGTTTGACATCGTCGTCACATCACTGATGACAAGCATGGGGCTCTGTGATTGGCTGTGGTCTGACCAAAAGGAGGAGCTGCTGGGCTCTGGTAAAGTGACCAATTGGATGTCTTGCAGAAGGCGCAGGACTGTCTCTTTGTCTCCAACTTCACATTTCACGTTGTCACCTGTATCCCCCCCATCAAAAACAAATGCATAGGACGTTGGTCCATTTTAGCAATCTACATGTTCACTTTTAAAAAGGAATACTTCACCCACACATTGTTTATCTGTATAACAATTACTCACCCCGTGTTGCCTTGAATTTGTGAAGAAAACTTCTTGCATGCCTCCACCGTGAAAGGAGAATTTAAAAAAAAACGTAGCAAAACTATATCAAAACATCCGTTTACAAACTCTCACTGTGGAGGCATGAGAGGAAAACAAAGGTTTCATCAAGACTTCAAGGTTACACAGGACGAGTAGTTGATTAACAAAATTATAATTTTGGGGATGAAGCATTCCTTTAAGACTTTCAGAATAAAAGGTTACGATTCAACTTACAGGTCTACCATCAGTTGAAAATGAAGGTGGGAGTGAAAGACTAATGTAGATCTGCAAGTCTGCTTCATTCTTCCATGCTCCAGTGAGTGTACTCACCCATCCCGAGACCGAGCAGGGTTGCATAATCCTTGCCAATCCAGACTCTGAGCTCTGCTCCCTCTGTGATGGTCTGGGTAACCCTGTAGTAGATGTGCCGATAGAACTGGAAGATGACCAGGTTGTGTTCCTCCTCACTGCTGGTATATGTTACATACCTGAAACAGACAGCAAACATGAATAGTGTGCAAGGAAAGGAAGAGCCACTCGTGGAACACTAGACTACGTTTACTTGCTCAGAATATCCCGTTTTTTTGACCTTAGGCAATATTCCTACTAAGCCGTTTACTTGGCTGAATAAATTTATATTCCACTAATATTCCCGTTTACGTGCAGCCGTCAAAATAGGATTTTTTTTCACAGACTTTGCTTCAACCACCTTCTTGAAATCATAGACTATGCGCATATCCGGAAAAATATTGGTATCCAAGTCTTTCAGAATGTTTTGGAATGTTTTTCTCGTTCTGAACCAGAGATGTGGGCGCACAGAGAGGCCTGGGGTCGAAAACTGCAGTAAAAACTTCCACACAGACGAATATTCTGAATGCATACATGTCCAAAGAATGCTTCTAAAAACCCGATTCATATCAACATACAGTATCCCACATGTTTCAATCAAAAAATGCTACACTTGGAATAAGGACCAGTTCAGAATATGACCTGTATCAAATTCGGAATAATAGTGGAATGTAAGTGTGCACGTAAACGTAGTCATTAAATGATAAAGAGAAAAAGGAAAACTACTCTGAGAGAGAAACACTACTTGAATCAGGAAGAACTCTTCACCTCATCCAGTTAGATTTGCTATCATCAGAAGCATCGATGTAGACAAAAGCAGCATCGTCCCGGATCTGGAGATGGGAGCAATAAGTATGTCAACTATATGACTAATGTGACCAATTCAATCTGGAATATCTGCTCGTCATTAACACAAATGAAATCATGGATTCAAAGTGTGATTGTAGCACAAAAAGCATCTTTACGTCTACTCAAACCGGTCTACTTACTGCCCAGGCGTATTTAAGGTTGGTCGGCATTTGTCCTCTGCACACTTCTCCTACAAACGGTCCAAACATGACGCCCTTCTGAAGGTGACACTTCGCGTACACTTTGATCTCTTCCATCTGCTCTTCGCCGGAAGAGCCAGGACCGGACATCCCAGAGCCAACGTCCTCGCACAGGCACAGGCAGGAGGGCAGGGAAAGCGCCGCCCGGGAGGGGCCGCCGTGGAGCCACGGCTCTCCGGGAGGCAGCACAGCGTCTGGGACGTAGTTCGAGTTTGAAGCACTGTGGAGAAAAGGGAAATCCTCGAAGAATTCTTCATGGTTTAAATCCAAACCTGCAGAGGCAAAAAAAATAATATTGAGAAATAATTATAAAATCTAAATTTGGAATTATACCG
This sequence comes from Bovichtus diacanthus, assembly GCA_943590825.1. Taxonomy (NCBI): domain Eukaryota; kingdom Metazoa; phylum Chordata; class Actinopteri; order Perciformes; family Bovichtidae; genus Bovichtus; species Bovichtus diacanthus. Next base: position 3,670,990 of record CALSBV010012168.1, read on the forward strand.
ACAATCCAGAGGACTTCATTTTCATGGAGCATGTTTAATGTTCTTATGTTGTTTTGGGTAACAAAATAGAGATGCCGGAATTAAGCAACAGAAGAAATAAAGACCATTGGAGGATGTCACAACATTAGAATGTGATTGTTACTATACTACTACATATAGTAAGTACAAAGTATTTTCGTTTATTTATAGCAAAGAGAGAAGCCTCGAGTTTGTTTTGATTCATTTTATTTTGTTCCCCCGCGAGAAAAATGTACGTGTCTTGCATCCAGTATCACGTTCAGTCACATTTATCTGAAGAGTTCGCTCAGACTGTAATTACGAAGATAATAATGAATCCATTGCAGCCGTGGTGCGGAATGTGTGAGTGAACGTCTGTTGGAGGTGCCCACTTGTCTGGTAGCAGACCTGCTGGGCCAGCTGAAACGATCTTTGGTAATATCTTTCTCTGCGGCTTCCGGCTTCCGAGGCATGACGTCTGCTGACTTTGGAGGGAGCTTTCTGACCTGTCATAAGAAAAAGTAAAAAAAACATATTTCAGTTTTTTCAGTAGGTGTAATGGGATTGTAAATTAAGGTGTCCACAGGTGAATAAAGTCATCCTACCTGTGCACGCAGACAGGGATCATTTCTCCTTCCTCCAGTCCTGCGTCACACAGTTGGTGAAAGGGTGTGCTCCTGATGCAGTGATTGGTGTAGATGACTGACGTGCGGGCTTCTTTAGACATGCGTGACAACATTGAGCCCAGATAATTGACTCCTAGGGGGACGAGGCTGTACCAAATCTCATCTGTAAGATCCTTCTTAGGCTGCAAGTAAAGGGCGGTTGCGTTGGACGGGAGCTTGCCGATGTACTTCAAAAGAGAAGTAATGGGGCAGAATTCACTGCCCGGCTTCTCAAACATAGAGCATCGGTCCTTCTCGAGGCGAGTTTTTGCCTCGTCGCCGAAGTATATAGTGCAGTATCTGAGTCCTCTCTCGTCTTTCCTTATTACAAATGAGTCTGGCTTTAGATTCCTGTTGGCCTGCTTCCCTCTGCGGCCGAAATGTACCTGAATATCAAACCAGACTTTGCCTAGGAGACCCCTTGGAGTGCTGGGGTCCATCGCGCGAGAGCGTCTGAGGATACAGATATCATCAGCGGACAGTGCCGGGTGGTGTAAGGTTATGTCTCGACCGGACTTCCTAATTCTCTTGAGCACTCCCAAGAACACCTTATTGGCTGAGGTGAACTCAGCATCTCTCATTAAGCTCACAGGGCGACTGACAGGAGGATCTTTGAAGTAACGGTTGAGTCCAGCTCTAAGCGCAATGTAACTAGAAATCCCATAGAGCTCTCCTTTGCTGTTTCGTACTGATCCGTAAAAGTGTCTCAGCACCTTGTTCAGCTTGGTCTTCTCCACCGTAGCCAGGTCCACCTGCAGCCCCTGGGCCTCCAACCAGCCAGTGAAGCAATTCACAGCCCATGTCGTCTGCTTCTTTGTAAGCGTACTTATTTCGCTCCTGCTGTCTTCAAGTTCATCCAGTTCCAAGTCTGACACCATGACATGTCTAGAAATGTCAGCAGGATTTCCCTCGCACTCTTCCTCTTCTTGAGACTCATCCTCGTCTTTCAGAATGATCTCCTCTTTAGTTTTCACATCTAACACATTCAGTTTTTCACGAGAACCCTTCAGGTCTGCATTCATAGTGTTAGCTGTTAGCTCCATCAGCTATCAAGGTTTGTAGTAAATGTAAAATGAGGGGAGAACAGGTGTTAGGCTGTGGCCATGAAAACAAAGCGCGGAGTGATACCGCTCAAGTACTCAGGTTCCGGTGCTATACGGCGATTATACCACAGTCATTATCATCTTGTATTGAAGAGACGGGGTCAGTCGGTTTAGAAAAGGCATTTTAGAACGCAAAAAGATGGCGGCTCAGACTGGCCCACCATTGAACCAACTGCAGGACTGTTATTTATTACGACATATCATAACAGCGGGAGAATAGCAACGTATCCGTTATCAAATTATATTTTAAATAGCAAAATATGCCCAATTGTTACCCTCGGCTCCTAACAACGGGCTACGTGAAGGACTGTTTAGGTGGTACCATGGCAACAAGAACAACGTTATGAGACTGCCGTAAAACAGACTTCTAGCGCTTGGGTCGCACTCCCTCTGCGCATGCGTACAAGCATATTTAGGCGGTTTACAGATGTTTGCAATAGCCCTGCTACATGGCGAAAATAAACACTCGTCTACTTGAAAGTGAGATGGAAATTACGTTATGTATGAAATTACTTAACATTAGTTAACCACCTGAAACATATAACGTTACTATTTTTACTTGGAAACCTGCTGTCGGCGTTACTTAACCGACTCTCAGAGTGTAAGCGATTATCTTGATTATATACACTCTTTGAATGTATATGTTACAATCTCAATGCATGCTCGGAAGAAAATGTTGCATTCATAGAAGTGACACTACATACACTCACATCAGTCTGTCTAAATATTCTACTCACTTATACCATGACATCTGTGCTTTCACGTTGCCCTTTAACTGCTCACATTTACATGCAACTTTAAAACCCACAACAGTGTCCCACTGCAATTGTATTTTGTCCGTTTTAGAGGGGGTGGGTGAATGTAGTGGCACATGTGGCCAATGCAACACGACTCAAACGTGATGCACTGTTTAGATTCTTGCAGTGAAAGCGTTGAATGTGGTGTACCTTGAGGCTCACACAAAGATCCAGAGGTCGTGGAAGAAGGTGTCTCGAAGAAATCAGCACGATGTCGACGTCTCAGATGACTTCTTAAATTCGTGGTATTTCCACCTTTTGCAAGAACTATTTTTCGGCAAAGACGACATATGGCCTCGCCGGAGTTCAAAGGTTGTCCCTTTTCATCTGCTTTCAAGCCGAAGTACAACCACACGATAGACTTGCTTCTTGGTTTACTGATAAGATCCATGTTTCTGTGGCCCTTCTCTGCGTTTTCTGCTGTGTGAGGCTGTCCGCTGGCTGGCTGCTGGCAGCGGCACTGCTGCAAGAGTTAGGCTCGATAGAAAGGACATCACGTGGAGAATTACACCAATTATCTCGATGCACTTTTTTTTAATGTCGTAATAATGTGTGAGTAATGATAACGAGAAATGTGTGTAAAAAAAACAAAACATGACCAGCAGATAATTGTGAATATATTTAAATAAAACTGTGATATTACCTGGATATTACAAGAGATACATATTCCATCTTCATATTCTAGTTTGTGACATGGGCCGATACTAACCACCTTGCAACAAAAAGTCACTTTCAGATGCTTTCATAAAAATAAAAACACACAGGATGACAGCCATTGAATTGGTGCATCGTCTTCTACCTGCTCTATCTCTATGCTTTCTACGCCTGTATTTCTGGACCGACGACAATATACTGCGACTGGTGAGGGTTGCCAGGTCCTGTTGTCAATAGACCAAATTTAGACTCACTTTTTTAGTAATCCAATTAATTGCACATTTCAACCACCAAATATGAATTGAGATCTCAAAGTGGCAGCTGAATTTTTATGTAATCTTGAGACATGTCTTGCACAGGGGCCTTGTCTTTATTATGTAGCTGATATTGTCTTTGCGAATGTGAGAAAAACCAGGGGGCCAATAGGAGCCCATAGATACATTTTACTCTGGAACATTTTAGCAGGGTAATCTGGCCGTTTGTATGTCTTTCTGTCAGGTTAGAATGATCTATTCAAACAGACAACCAGAGGGATAAATATGCGCTTTAAAGGGCAGCTAAGGAAGGAAGGAGCAAAGGTTTTAAGCAAAATGGTAGACCAATTCAGACTTCTAGAGAGAAGTTAAAATTTGCACGAATATCAAAAAATAAACATTACACCAGCCAACCTTTTTAGGCGGAAGATATAGTGGTGGAAGATCATTTATTTAAGTAAAAGTACCAACAATAAAATGACTCATTATGCAGAATAGCACATTTCAGAATAATGTGTATTATAGTATTGGATTACAATCGTTGATAGATTAATGTATGACTTTAATGTTGCTGCTGGTAACGGTGGGGCCAATTGTAATTACGTTATACACTGTTGTGTTGCTTAATCTATAATAATATGTCAGATTTTATTGTTGACCATATTTTGTATTCATGATCTGAAGCTGTAAAGTAACTAGTAACTGAATTCATGAAATAAATGTAGTGGAGTAAAAAGTATAATATTTCCCTCTGAAATGCAGGAGTAGATTAAGGGTAAATTAGCAGAAAATGGACAAATACTTCAAAATTATACTTAAGTGCAGTACTTAAGTCATTAAATGCGTTTGGTAACTTTCCACCACTAGTGACAACGTAGGTTATACTGTACGCACGCCCACTTTTTAAAAACATATTTACGTCAAATCTTCAAATCTGGCAACACCGGGCTCGCGTTCCCTGCTACTGCCACCTACAGTTTGGCGTTAGCTAGTCACACCGCGTGAGTCCACCGATGTATGAGGAGTCTGACTTTTGTTTTCAGCTCACACACACACATCTTGGGAAGCCGAGGTTTTTTCCAAAAGTCTGCTCCAGTGTTGCTACATAATTCAGGTAAGAATTACACACCCGCTGTTGGTATTGTTCAAGACAGAAGTCGCGAGCGGACTCTCGCGTAGGACCCCACATTATTGTAATGCTTCAAATGCGAAGCTCACCGGACTTTACCTAAACGTATAGCTTTAATTTAGCGTAACGCTCGCTAGTCTTGCGGTTTAATACAACCTTTAGTGACAGCAAATGTATTGGTTTCACGTACCGACGATTAGCTTAGCCACTGCTAACAGCATTTTGGTCTCGCGGGCTTGCCGTAGCGTGCTGTCTTCTTCATGGTGGGGTAGTTGTTGCCATGGCGACCCCACTCACAAGTTATCGGTGGCAGAAACTGAACCTAAAACTGCAGACATTAAATGGCTTCTTGCCTGGTCCCCGACTTCCCGGCCGTTATGGTGGCTCTCGAGCATTTAAAGGAGCTGGACAAGCAGCTGAGAGAGGAGGGAGTACCATTCTCACCTGAGGCCAGCCTCCACCTGACGGAGATAACGGCCGCTATCACTGAACTGGAGCGGGACCGGCGTGCTGCTCATGAACATTTAGAAGTGGAAACCATAGAAAACAGCAAGCTAAGGCACCAAATTAACAATATAAGAGAAAGAATGAGCCAGGAACTTATGGCTGACGTAGCAGCAGCCCGGGAATCTAACGCTGAGGAGATGGAGCAGCTGCACAAAGACCTCAACACAGTTTCTCAGCTACAGGAAGCCACCGTGAAGAGGCAGGAAGCCCTCTTGAGCCAGAATGAAGCGCTGCACCCGGAGCGAGAGCGGGTGAAGGCTGAACACGAAGAGATCATCGCTGCTCAGAATGATCAGATCACCTTAAAGTATGGCCTGCAGATGCAGCTGGATCGGACACAGGATTGGATAGAGGAGCTGAAGGCCTGCATCGCTGCTGTCCAACAGGACAAAGTAACGCTGCAGCAGAAGATGGTGCTGGAGAGAGAGGCCTTCACTGTGAAAAAAGACATGCTGTCCAGAGAGGTGGATCAAGCTCAGGAGAAAATTAAGCAGCAGAAGCAAGCGATTAGGAGGAGCAGAAGAGAGTTGGACAGACTTAATGACCGGAAACAGCGAACCCACAACCATCTGAGCAAGATTTTGATCGACCTGGCCAAGATGGAGAGCAATTTACGAAGACTTGAAGCATCTCGGTCCCAGTGTGAGAAACAGCTGCAGGGGGAGAGCCAAAAGCATCAAGAGTTGAGGCAACAGAGAGAAACGATGAAGAAGGAGTTGCGTGATCTAAGGGAAGCCTTCAGTGCAGCGGTCCAGCGTCTTAAAGAGGATATCGCCACGGTGGAAGGTAAAATAGAGGAGGGTCGAGCATCCAGATTGCTTTGTCAAGGCTCCCTGGCTCAAATCTATGAGATATTCAAGCGTCGGCGCGACGAAGAGAACGAAGTGAGGGCAGAGTATTTGAACGTGTTGCAGCAGCTTGAGCGATCCAAACTGCAGCTGGAGGAGCGCATCGCCTCCGTGGTCAAACACAGCAAGGAGATCAAAGAGATGGACAAGCAGATCCGAGATCTCCTGGAAACGGACACGATCACCAAGCGTGTGTTCGAGAGGAATCAGGAAGAGCTGTTTGACAACGTGGATACAGAGAAGAAGAATATTGGACATTTTGAGGAGGAGAAGACGCGGCTGATGAGGCTCTTGCAGGAGGCGAAGAAGAAGCAGGAGGAGCATGTGGCGAAGATGACCACTGATATCAGCAACACCAGGAGGAGATACCAGGAGCTTCGACAAGAGGAGGCCGCACTCCAAAAGCACCAGCCCAAGAGTGCAAATGCCGACTTGCTGATGAGCCACGTGACCCAGTGTGAGGTGGAGTACAGGCACAAAGAAACCAAACGCCATGAGGAAATAGAACAGTGCACCACAGAGACCGCGAGCATCACGAGGAGCCACGAGGAGAAGCAGAGAGAGTTGGAGGAGAAAGAGGACATGCTGAAGGAGGTGGAAGCAAAGTGGAAAAAAGAGCAATCCAGGCACCAGAGGCTGAAAACGCTGACCTCCAAGCTGAGGAGTAAGAGGAACGAGCTGAAGCTGTCGATTCAGGTGCTTAAGGAGAAAACCGTCTCTCTGCTGCAGCCCAAAGAGAAGATGAAGGCCGAGCTGGAGGAGATGAGAGAGAGCTACATGGACCTGCTCGACAAACAGGCCTCAGAGCTGAGAGCTGTGGAGATGAGCGTCTACGACAATAGCGTGAAACTGGAGCAGGTCAACATGGAGAACAGCAGGCTGCATCTCCGTATCAGACAGATGACAGAGGATGTTGGCAGAGCCAGCGAGAACAAAGACCGATACTGGCAGGAGGTTCAACAGTTCAAGCGTGACATAAAGGCCTTGTTTGAGAGCTTACAGGAAGCATGGAGAGAGGATTCATCTGTAACTCAGGAACGTCAGAACAGCGATGGAGTTCTGCTGGTGTCGATGAGTGCCATGTTGAACCACTTGAAGACCAGGAGACAACATTTAGGAAACGTCAGCACACTCCTACACCAACAAATGTTAGACTTCAGCAAACGACTGGGGGACAAAACAACTGTAGAACAGCACTATTGAGTTGACATGATGTGAGTTCAGATGAACTGCGCATGGAATACTTGATGTTGATATTAAATTATAATTATAAAAAGAATAAAGCTCACAGCAACAAGATCATATGAAGTCATGTCTATTCATAGTCTATTACATTTTATTTTCGTATATATCAAAATACACTACAAAAAAATTATGATTAACACAACTCTACCCCTGAGTAGACTGAGTAAAAGACATATTCCCTATTTCAATTTCTAATACAGCATCTAATATACTGTATATTAGGGCTGCAATTAACAATTATTTTCATCATCGATTAATCTGCCAGTCCAAACCCCACAGATATTCTGTTTTAAGGTTATATTGATAAAAAATGTATTTATTAATTTTACAACTGTCATCTATTTTTACCCGTCATTGTTTTTATGATAAGGCATATTTAAAAAATCATTAAATGACCATTCTTTCACTTACATTTTAAAATAATTAATATACAGATTATGCTTTTATAAGGGCATGGAAAATAAAGATAAACAGACACCGACTGTGTGGTCACTTTTCATGAAGCAGATGAAAGATTTCTTTCCCCGCAGTGACAGCGGAGGCCACTAAAAACACTGCGAACATTGTGCCTGAACAATGCAATTTTACAAAATTAGTTTTTGTGTCTTTGCCTCGAACATACGACTTCTCATGATCGTATTAATTTTCTTCTGACTGCTGAACCCCGGCTGAAACGCGCCGTGTTCCACCAACATATACCGTTTCTGCTTGAAAGTGGTATGCCATTGTCGGACTGTCACACCGGTAACATCCCCTGATCCGCATTCCTCATAAATTTATATTTTCTCTGTCTTTAATAAAAGATTGTCTATATTGATTAAACAATATTTGTATTATGTTGGCATGTTTAATAGTAGAATGCAACCATACATATAAATGTCAGAGAACATTACCAGGCAAACGTGTGACATAATATTTATTATTCATCATACTTGTGAATGAGTATCCTACCAGTTGCTATCATTGTGGCATTGAACTCATGATCTGTACATATTTTCACATGTGTTACCTTTTTTGTGTGTGTTTAATGATTATGGTGTCTGTCTTTGTTCTTTCTTTGCTCTGGAACTGAGCTACCATGCTGTACCAAACAATGACCTAAATATTTAATATCTCTCTCTGTCTCTCCCTCTCTGTCTCTCTCTCTGTGTCTCTGTGTCTCTCTCTCTCTATCTCTCTCTGCCTCTCTCTCTCTCTATCTCTCTCTGCCTCTTTCTCTCTCTCTCTCTCTCTCTGTCTCTCTCTCTCTATCTCTCTCTGCCTCTCCCTCTCTCTCTCTATCTCTCCCTCTCTCTCTCTATCTCTCTCTCTCTCTCTCTGTGTCTCTCTCTCTCTCTCTGCCTCTCCCTCTGTCTCTCTCTCTCTCTGTGTCTCTCTCTCTCTATCTCTCTCTGCCTCTCCCTCTGTCTCTCTCTCTCTGTCTCTCTCTCTCTATCTCTCTCTGCCTCTCTCTCTCTGTCTCTCTCTCTGTCTCTCTCTCTCTCTCTCTGTCTCTCTCTCTCTGTCTCTCTATCTCTATCTCTCTCTGCCTCTCTCTCTCTGTCTCTCTATCTCTCTCTCTGTCTCTCTCTTGTTCAAGTGGGACTTCAGTCATCACATTTTATGACTGATTTATCAAGTGAAGTTATTAAGTTACACAAGCTAATTAACTAAACTTAAATGTATCTGCGGCAGGAATCTAAACCTTTTGTCAACTATTGCACTAGTCGCCTTCACTAAGTAAACCCACACTATTGCCAAACAATCCTGTAAGTTATTATAATGAGAAACTTTCTCAAAATAATGACTTGCTAAAAGTCTCATTATTTTGCGTTAACA
>CALSBV010012168.1:3685006-3707455 GCA_943590825.1 Bovichtus diacanthus
CTCCCTCCCTCCCCGAGGCTTTATAGGCAGTGGACAGTGAGAAGTGCATTCACATTGACAAAAACAATGAATGATGAAAACACTTGAGCTCAGACAAGAAGCTTCAATCAGCTGACAATAAAACTACAGTATCTGTAAAAGAGCGAGGGCAACGTTAAAAGGAGACATCAAGGACAATTTACTCAAGTGCAGAGTGGACATAGCCGTGGACAGAGATGAAGACTATGGGTAAGAGGCAGCTATTCTTTATTTTACTGTGAGGTGAAAGATCAGAGTGACGGTGGTGCTGTGGAGCAGAAAGTGTGGCTTTAAACCCCATATTCAGACTGACTGGGGTTTGCTATGCATATGGATAAACAGGGACCCACATAATGATTAACTATAAAATCGGAAAGAGTACAAAGGTCTGTTTATTATGTTGGGAAAAGGAGTGTTAGCTGGTTCTTGTCACAGAAGTCCTGTTGACGCTCACTCACACACAACTGGATAGATCCTGAACATCAGTGATCAAACAAGACCAGACTGCTCCTTTTATAGTCGTATAATTCTGGTGTAGAGGAACCGAGGAGAAGAGACCACAATTAGTTTGACAGAGCAGAGGTCAGTCTCAGTCGTGTGCATATTAACATGCTTTTTTCTTTTTTGTCTCAGGTGTTAACTAATTGTGGCATACCAGTGTGTATTACTCTTTGAAAAATAACTAATGTCTATGCAAAGCAATTAGGGCTTTAGCTGGAATTCTAAATCGGTTTGCTTTTAGAAAATGAAAGCACTAACTTTTTGTAATGTGTAATGTGTAATGTTAATGTGTGTGTGTGTGTGTGTGTGTGTGTGTGTGTGTGTGTGTGTAAATCAATTTAAAATTGAACGTGGCTTCCCTTTAGTGCTGTACTCATAAAAAGATTTTTATATATATAGAATCATAACTCAGCTCTGCAGTTCTACTTGGCTTTATGCAGCGTTTTAGGCTCTTTTTAGCTTTTTGTTGAGTAATAAACCCGACATTTTATTTCAGGATTAATCAGACTGCATATGGCTGCCTCTACAAAATGCCTTCTGTTGATAATTTGGTGAAATTGTACTACAGAGTCAGTTTTAGTAACTTTAGTAGAAATGATTTCTCTTTTTAGCGCATAAATACAGTGTGGTGTCTTAGGACTTTGAAGAGATTGTGTCTGTTCAGAAACCACACAAACTTAAGGATGGACACACTCAGTCAGTAGCTTTCCTATCTTGTTAGGATTTTTTTCCTCCCTAATACTCTTCCACAGATGTGGTATTACAATTACAATCACAATCCTCACGCACACACCTCACCATCTTCGTCTTTTTCTTCCTATCAGTGTGTCCGATGGGTGGAGGAGCCACCAGGCTGTACAGCGCCCTGACTCCGTCCCACAGCAGCTCTCCTCTCCCCCTCCCTACGTCCCACCAGCCTGCGGACACAAACCTGGATCCAGCTTTCTGCCAGGTCAGTGACTCCTTCTCTTCTGTTCACAGTACACATTTCAAAAAAGTGACACAGCAGACATGTATAGTGAACGGTGTCTGTCTGTCTTGCAGGAGCAGAAGGAGTCCCCTGCATGTCCAGTGGAGCTGCTTCGACAGTGTGAGGAGGCCCTCAGGGGCCGTCCGCCTCGCTTCCACAGGAAGTTCACACACCTCAATGATGGAGACAGCGCCCCCAGCAGCCCCATCAGGGTGATGCAGTGGAACATACTGGCCCAAGGTAGACTGAGCTGTCTAAGATCATGTCACACTGGATTGTAGGCTGTGATGCATCGAATGACACATGTACCTGTCATGGCATTATTTTTTGGGTTTAATGAATTTGTTACAGTTATCTTCCGTGGACAATATTCAACGTAATATGGCACAACGGCAAACTTATTTTCTGCAGCTATGACGTAGCGTAGCTTTAATGTGGGTGACAACGTTGCGTTTACTATCGCGTACGTTTCTTCACTTTCTCCCCAAGTTCCGTCCCTCTGTGTATGTTTGAATGACGCTGGGTGAGTGGTCATTAGAGGGCCATGAAATATTATGTAGTATGTAGGCTACATACTTATGTTGCTGCGCTGTTTTTCTAGACTAGAAATTAGGTTATAATCAAATGCATTTAGAATAAATCAATGGTGCAATAGGTTCCGTTTCCCATCATGCTTGAAAGCCAGTGCCAGACTGATATACTGTAAGTGCTTTTAAAGCTTCTTTTTTTTTTTTTAATTAAGAGCAATGTCTGCCTGTAGTATTTGAAGTGATTATGAACATAACCAGTTATTCAAGATTGAAAAAGGTTTACTTTTCGTACAATCATTAACATTTGAGTACAGTATACTGTACAGTTCTGTTTGTGTACGCAGAGGTTGTGAATGGTTGAAAAACAATCACTAACTATTGTTTAGCTCCTCGAGGTTAACTCCACACTGAAGTCAGATCTTTTCTCTCTCCCGTAGCTCTGGGCGAGGGACTTGACAGTTTTGTCCAGTGTCCCTCGGAGGCCCTCAGCTGGTCCCGCAGGAAGTACCTCATCTTAGAGGAGATCCTCACCTACCGACCTCATATCCTGTGTCTGCAGGAAGTCGACCACTACTATGACACCTTCCAGCCGGTCCTGGCAGGCCTGGGTTACAGCAGCAACTTTTTCCCCAAACCCTGGTCACCATGCCTGGATGTGGAGGGCAACAACGGCCCCGACGGCTGCGCGCTCTTCTTCAATGAGTCGCGGTACGAGTTCCTGGACAGCGTAAACATACGGCTCTCCGCCATGAGGATTCCAACCAATCAGGTGGGTAGAACATGTGTAAAGTCTAAACACTTTAGACGCATAAAAAGCTCCTCCTTCGCACCACTAACACCGTTGCTCTCTTGCTGCAGGTCGCTGTGGTGACGATGCTGCGTTGTCGTGGCACAGGGAGATGCATGTGCGTGGCGGCGACCCATCTGAAGGCTCGTTCTGGTTGGGAGTGGCTCCGTAGCGCCCAGGGCTCCGACCTCCTGCGACACCTCCAGAGTCTGGTCCAGAAACACGCTGGCGACCCCGCGGACGCCGAAAGCTCCGACATTCCTCTGCTCATATGTGGAGATTTCAACGCAATCCCAACTGAGGAGGTGTACCGACGTTTCGCCACGTCGCCTCTCGGTTTGGACTCGGCCTATAAGAAACTCAGTGAGGACGCTTTGACTGAGCCGGAGTACACAACGTGGAAGATTCGGCCTACGGGGGAATGCTGCACCACTCTGGACTACATCTGGTACAGCCAAGACACACTGAGAGTAGACGCAGTTTTGGACATGCCCACTGAGGAACAGATTGGGCCAAACAGGCTCCCGTCCTTTAGCTATCCGTCTGACCACCTCTCTCTGGTTTGCGACTTTAGCTTTAAGGAGAAGGAGTGAGGTGAGCCAGCACACGGGAAGGCAAGACACTGAGAAGACTCAGTCGAGACTGGCTGCTGGTTGGCTACACTTTACAAGAATAAATAATAAATAATTATTTTGGAGATGTGTTCTCACATTCTCCAGATGTGCGGCTGAGACGCCACGTGGGAGCGACAGGGAGAGGATGAATACACGACACCGAGACACCAGTCTCCAGTCTCCAGAGTGGGAAGTGTGTTATTGTGATGGAAAAGTTGGATAACTTTTGACGTAGAAGTTGCAGAGATGCACACTGCAACAACATCATCTACCTCCCCACAGTCTAACACTGTGCGAGTGCGTTTTCTGCACCAGGTTACTGATCTAGACCTTCATCTGTACTCAAACACAAATTGCACAGTGAAAATAATGAATGGGATTGGAAACTTTTTTGTTTTTATTATATATATTCGGGGTGGAAAATGGACATTTATATAGCATCTTTTTAGTCTTCCGAACCACTCAAAGCGTTTTTACATTATTTGTCAACATTTACCTGTTCACACAGGGCTGCCAAACAAGGTGCCAAACTGCTCATCACGAAACTCATCTAATGCTCATTCACACAAAAGTACAATGGGAGCCAGAGCCTTCAGCTATCAAGCTCCTCTGCTGTGGAACCAGCTCCCAGTTTGTGTTCGGGAGGCAGACACCCTCTCCACATTTAAGAGCAGGCTAAAGACTTTCCTTTTTGATAAAGCTTATAGTTAGGGCCGGCTCAGGCTTGCCTTGGACGAGCGGCTAGCCCCTAGTTATGCTGTTATAGGCTTAGACTGTAGGGGGACTTACACCTCTCTCCTCCTCCTCTCCCTATCTCTCTCCCTCTATCTGTAAGCATTAATGTTCCTTAAATGCATGTTACTAACTCATCATCCGGAGTTTCTGTCTCATCTGGCAGGTTGCCACTATTAAAGGTTACGTCTGTGTCATGAATCGTGGCTGCGCCTGTTGCCCTGGTCCTGCCTAACATCCACGTTTGTTTTTTTATTGTTTATTTTTTGGATGCAGGGAGAGGGATCCTCCTCAGTTGCTCTCCCTGAGGTTTCTTTCATTTTTTCCCCTTTAATTGTGGGGTTTCTTTTGGGGAGTTTTTCCTTGCGCGGTGTGAGGGTCTAAGGAGGGAGGGTGTCGTATCCTGCACAGTCTGTAAAGCCCACTGAGACAAATGTGTAAATACACACATTTAATTTGATTAGTAAATGTTGTGCTTCACACACCACTGCACTACAGAGTGACTGAGAATCAAGGCCTTGAAAGTGTTAGTAAATGGGCATGGGTCATTAAAAGTGCTTAAATGTATATAATTTGTACAAGAATAGAAACTGAGGTACTTTGACTTGTAAATCAGTCTCTATCGCTCAACATACATAATATATAGTTTTTTCATATCATTTCATGTCATAAAAAGTCTAGGTATAGTATGCCATTAAATGTCATTCAAAAAGTCACACTATTGTGTGCTGTACAAAAGTCATAAAAGTAGTATAGTATATAATGTTATAAAAAAAGACATAAGAAAGTTATAGTATCCTATAAATAATATCACAAAGAAGCCATAGTATAAATGGCAAGAGAGTAAATAGTCTGCCATCACCGAGTCACAGCACAATTAAACAAATTCAAGCCTCTCTCTGCCTGTGGTCTGTGAGCTGCCAGTTCTCATTATAACTGTTTGTAACTAATTAATCTTGATCTGTGTCTCCAACTATGCTGTTTTGGGTGCTTGAATTTTAATAAAATTGGCCTGCAAATCCTAGAATGTGATGTTTAAGAAGGTGGGGGCCCTGTCTAATAGAGGTGAATGTAATGTAGTTTGTGGTGCTCACAGCCTTGCATAAAAGAAATAACTGCAGTGAGTCCATGAGGAAACAACGTCCTGTTAACTCTGAATAATCCACAGACCTCACTGTGAACATTGGAACCAAGAAGTAGTCCCTATAAAAACTGCCGACAGCGCGCTCTGTGGTTTATTTAGATTAACAGAGTCATTGTTTATGAAGACACCTCACTATTGGAACTTCCAAATGTTTTTTTTTTTTTTTTTTTTAACTGTTTGAGCAACACAAACATGATTCCATTCACCCATGAAATGTATTCATAATATGGGTGAACTGACCCTTTTAAAGCTTACTTTGTCCACTTAAACAGGATAACAGGGTCCTCTAAATACCCAGTGAGTAAAATTCGATGTAAATGTCAATATACTGTTGTCAGGAATTACACATAAAACATTTTGTGTCTGTAAATCTGCAACAGTACTGGCTGGTGGGACAAACATGCGACCGCACAATGAGCGTGTAAATGTGCAACGATCACGTTTGTCATGTTACCGACACAGATTGTCAAATCACTTTTTATGAATTGTTTTACAAAGCTAATGTTCCGGATCCTGTTTTCATTGACTCTGTTGGGACATTACACTACAGTTGTGGTCAAAAGTCTACATACACTACACAAGAACATGTATGTCAGGGCAGCACTGACTTTCCAATCATTTCTACAGCTGTTATTTGTCGGTGGTGTTATGATTGGAGCAAACAGTTCGGCTAGAATGAAGGTTTAGGAACTCCCTCGACCACATGCGGACTGCGCTGAAGAAATAAGTCAGAAAGCCAACAAATTAAGTTGAACTGCCCCAATTCTGTCAAGAGGGGAGGTCAAATATTCAAGCAGAAGCATGCGGATGGCGACCAAAAGCACCTTACTGAGGTGAAAATGGCTGAGAAACTAACCAAATATCAGCATTGCACTATGTACAGTATGTTTGACCCAGCAGACTTAGAAGACCCATAATAAATTCATAAAATAACCAAAATTCATGAATGTTTTTTTTGTTGCGACAAAGTAATGCGCTCCAATCATTCCATTACAGAAATCAGAGTTGTAGAAATTGCTGGAAACTCAAGACTGCCACGTAAGACACACTTTTTAAATGTGCCGCAAAGGCTACGTTAGTCATTTGAAAACTGTTCCGACAAACTGCCAAAGAGAACATGTACTGTACGTATTTTTACAGTACATTTTTCCATTTTAAAATGTAATTTATTTTTTGCGCCAAAGCAAATTCCTTGTATGTGAAAACCTACATAGTTCCGATTCTTTATCTTAAACAATTGTTGATATTTACAGGATTGGACAAACTACTCAAAACCCTGTATAAAAAAATAAAAAAGTAAAATATTTTTTACTTTTTAAAAGCCAAATTAAGTCAAATAAAAAGCACATACACATCAATGTAGAAAACAAATGAATAACACCATGATGAAAACGACAAGTTTCAAATGTCTTTTTATATTTCAGTAAAATCTACTTTAATACACTTTGAAACAAGAGTACAACAAAATAGAATATACTTCAAATGTTGAATATACAAACAGTTCAGTCTGAACACAAACATCTTTCTCTCTTTACATAAAAATAAGAATGAAATGTAGGGGCCGGACCAAGAAGGGCAGTAAAAATTAAAAAAAATGTATGCTGGCAAATTGACCCTCTGTTTTAAGTAAAGTGACCTGGGATCCACAGTGGTTTCATATAATTCTCACAGCCATTTTGCATAAACTTGTGATTTTCAATGCTTCAATTCATTCTTGATCTAAACACTATTTGGGTTATTTTTCCATCATGCATCAGCACTGAGTCGCATTTCCATGCAGCCAGAATGTGTAAGGTTGTGAAAAGAGCAAACATCCGTCAAAATATAAAAAGAATTGAGGAATAGCTGAGGTTGCTTTCGTTCAATAAGTGTGACATTCAAGCCCAGAGATTTCCCAAGACGCTGGAGGACACACGGCAAAGATCTGGCCACAGATCTACAACATGTTGCCGTTTCAACCTATACAAGCGTGTAACAGCCTGATGCTGACAGAGGAACTAATAATACAAATATTAGTTCCCCTCAGTTTCAATAATACTGTGCTTGGTACAAGGTATCAAAACACAACAAAAAAAAAACAGCAAACTGTTCAGACAATACATGTAAAAATTAAAAGAAGAAGTCCAAATTAAAATCTAAGGCTGTTCTGTTAACTTTAGCTCCATAAACTGTATATAGTAGATATATATATAAATATGTACATACATGACCATTTTCTGTCCGATATTGTTCCTTCTTAGAGCTTCTCGCAGCTCCACCTTCTCTCACTCTTTTAGCACTCACGTAGCACCACCCACACTTTATCTGCACAGTGATATAAGTATTAAAAAAAAAGTTGCTGGTTTTTAAACATCTGTAGAGGCCAAATAAACAAATAGTCTAAAAAAGTTTCATTACACCCCTCATTGTGTTTTTCTGTCATTTGAAAGTTCACATTTTGGTTAGTTGTAATTATTTGCCTTGTTTTGTAGTGTTTCTACTTTTTTTTTTTTTTTTGTATTTTCACGGTTCTTTTTCCCCAATTTGCGTCAGTGATGGCCATCCATGTAGAAGGCAGAAGTTGTAGTGGTCAAGGTTGGTCCCTTTCACCTTTTCCCAACAAGTCCCTTTAAAGTCTGTGCATTCCTATGTTGCAGAGACGTCACTGGAGAGGCGCCAGTGTGGTTCAGCGGACTGACTTGGATCGGTAAAGTTCTAGGGAAGATGTGAAGACTGTTTCGGGACTGAAACCCGGCCTTCGGGAGTCTTTAAAGTCTCACAGACTGCTGCTGGTTATTACAAGAGTAAAAATGTCGTCAGACACGTGCACGCGAACCCACTGAAGTGTGTGCATTTCAACACTCGGGCTCTTCAGTCTTTATCGTCACGTCAGGTGTTGCCAGTTTGATAACCACCTCAGCGTCCACGCTGTCCGATTGGACGTTCTGGACAGTTTTGGGGTTGGCCTGGTTCTGCTGGACTGTCATCGGCACCGTTTGGACCTGGATCCCTGCAGCCTTCAGCTTCTCCATGGTGACTCCTCCGGCTCCCGCCGCTCCTATCACCAGCTCTGAACCGTTAATGATGCCGCTTATGATCCGCGGGTGCGCCGTCATCGTCTGATTGGCCGCCGATAACGTCACCACCCCCGCCCCGCTGCCCGCCTGCGACACCACCAGAGTCTGTTGTTGCGCCTGCGTCGGCACGGTGAGTCTCATCACTTGCGTTCCCGGGCCAACGTTGACGGGCGCCAGGGCCCGGACCGTCAGGGGGCTCCTGAGGAGGCTGATGCCCGCCGGGGAGCCCCCGCCGCTGGGCTTGTTTGATCCTGTGGAGGTCTGGAGGTGACACTGAGCTAACTGGTGGGCTGGGATTGTGATGATTTTGGCCAGCTGGACAGTGATCTTGTCTCCGTTCTCTGCTGTGGCCGGGACCATGGTGGGGATGGTCTGGATCACAACCTACCAAAAAAAAAAATTTCATTTTCATTTCATTATCAATTAATCTGCCATATATTTTCTAGATTAATGGTTTGGTCAATAAAATTTCCATCATAGTTTCTCTAAGTCATAGTCTCTAAGTCTAACCCAAAGATATTAATTTTAATACGAGAAAAGAGAGACATTTTCATATTTGAGAGGCTTTTTTTGCATGAAAAATGACTAATCAAAATAGTTTTTGAATATTTTTCTCTCGATCAACTAATCGTTGCTACTCCACATACATTTGAGAAAAAAAAAAGGACTACTAACCAGGAATGTTACCTGTAAACAATTTACCTTAATTGATCTATAAGCCTGTACAGGAATTCTGCAAGACCTTTTAATAGCACTTAGAATGCAGTTTAATACATAACAAGTATGAAAACCAGTAGGGATGATAAGGCCTATAATTAGTAGTATATACACCAATAATTCCTAATTAATTAAAATAATGCGCCACGGACCCGGATAAGCAACCGATGGAGGAATAAACTGAAAATGATTCATTCAAAAAAGTTCCTTAAAAGTTGTGTCTAAAAGTGACACGTTGTGAGACGAGCTTCTGGGCGTCAGCGAGTCTCCGCGTGTGCACACCTTCTGCGAGTTGCTGGTCCCTGCAGCAGCACCGATGGCGGAGGTGTTGGTGAGGAGGGTGGTGTGGCCGGCTGCCCCAGTCGTTCCTGTCTGCTGCTGCACGGCAACAGTGGAGATCTTCTGACCCAGCGATGTTGTCATGACTACGGGCACCTGCATCGCCACCCGCACCGTCCTGTTAGATGAGAGGCAAACCAAACAGAGACAAAAGTCAATACTTACGGTTAGAAAAGATGTTGCATTAGCACTGCGGGTGTGAAAAGCCCTGGAACAAGTTCCTCGCCTGTGCGAGTCTGACCTGGGCCCGGTGGCGGTAGGGATGATAGCCGTGTGAGAGTGCTGCGTCTGACTCCCGTCCGATGCGCCTGAAATGGACATTATCCTCGGTAACCCAGCCACCATCGCCGCAGCGCCTCCCGCCACAGTCTTGCTGCCCATGGCGACAGTAGTGTGGACCACGTTGGCCCTGTTCCCGCCGCGCAGGATGTTGGGCTTCTTGGAGGACATCAGCTCGGTCGCCTGCAGCAGCATGTCCGACGGAGGCGACACGCGCTCGTAGGATACGGTCTCAGAGTCCATCAGATCGCCGGGGGAGGGCATGTCTGCCTTGTCGTCGTCGATGATGACGATGTTTTTGGGCATGTCTTTGAACTGGTAAACCAGCCGCTGGCCCTCCACCTTGGCGAGGATGCCGCGCTGGTAGTAATATCTGAGGGAAAAAGGGAAATCAACAGTTACGAGTGCTTCCCAAAAAACACACATGGAGAAACAAATCGAGAATCTCCCCCACACTCACACCACGGTTCCTACACGCTGTACAAAGTAATATTCAAGCACCTTACAATCACTGGACAAATAACTTCTTTTCAATAAATATCTTCACGAGAAATGTACACCATTAGTCTTTGGAGGGAGGCAGTCTGCCAATCAGCTCCTTGAGCCGATTATAATACAATGCAAATTAAATATTGTGCAAATTAAAACAAAATCATTTTCCAGCAGCTTACGGCTGTGGTACGTGACATATTTCTATAGGAAGAGTCAGTAAGAAGGACCCGGACACACAGACTGCTCACCTGAGGGCCCGTCCCATGGTCTCATAGTTCATGTCCGGTTTGTTCTTGTGTTTGCCCCACAGCTTGGACACCGCCTTTGAGTCGACCAGTTTGAAGATGCCCTTCTCCCTCTGGGTCCACTTGATGTACCTGGGACATGTGTTCTTGTCCTGGAGGAGGTCTAGCAGGAACTCCCATAGGTAGGTGGTGCTCCCTGCTGGAAAATCAAGCCGGTTTATTGCACTGCTAACTCATGTTTATCACATCATCACGGCAACAGATTTCCGTCCACAGCCGGGTTTATCCCAGCCAGTAACATTACTGTGAGGTACCTTTCCCCTCTCTTGGTTTCTTCTTGATGCCAAGGTCCAAGGAGCCGTTGGAAATAACCGACTGATGCGTCTTTGGCTTCCGTCCAGCTGTAACGAGGAAACATTTCAAATGGGACTTTAAATCACAGAATCCCTGACTTGCGAGGTTGCATTTAGGCCCAACAGTCTACCACTAGATGGTGCTCTTGGATAAACTCGATAACTGTAATTAACAGGGCAACTCAAAGTTTTAGTTTGAGGTTTGCGGCCTGGCTTGTGAGGTACGGTTAATCACAGAGCAGCCATATGTCTTCCATTTAAAACTTGGGTTTAAAAAGCACATTTTCCAAAGCTCCACAATATGGTGCCGATAGTGGGTCTACAGCGGCATGGAACAGAAGTTTTGCACATTTCTGTATGGTTTCCCACAGCTTTGGACTCCTGTGGGTTCTCTTTATAGAGGAATTGTGTGTTGGTAAAAAACAAACGACAAGCTCTTTCTGCCTTACCTCTTCTCTTCCTGACAGGCTCGTGGCCTGGCTCTGGTTCGTCGAGCAGGGTGACCATATCCTCGTCTTCCTCCTCGCAGCACTCCTCCGTCGATATCTCCACCTCCGTCTCTGTAATCATGTCTGGACGCATGGCAGCGTGAAGGAAGTCTGGCGTCACAATGCAAGGCGGGATAAAAGCTTCTGGATGGAGGAATTAAATGAGGGTTAGGATTGAGCATTGAAGCTGCATTATGACGTTTAATAACTGATGAGAAATGTCACTATTGCGTTAGAGCTTAAGGTGTAAAGCTCCCTGTGAGAAAGTGAACGTTTGAAAATGTTTATTTCCTAATGTTAGTACTTTACCGAGGTGTACAGTACTGCTAACAAGAATCTATTTAGTTAACCAATGCTTATGGTTTAGGATTAGTAATTAAAAAGATGAAGAAAAACAGATCCATAGAATTCTGTTTTCTATAGGTGCTGTGAAACTAGGCCTCTCAGGATAATGTGCCATCGACTTATCGTACGATATATGGAACCGATCGATAATCTTTGTGTTACCGATTTATCGCACGATGTACAGACATGATCTCAATCATATTATCGACTTATCATATGGACATTGACATCAAAGAGTCCATTTTTTTTGCATTTTATTTTATTTTTTATATTATTTTATATATTTTTTTTTCAAAAGGTCACATTCCAATTCGGAATATTATTATTCCGAATTGGAATATTATTATATTATTATTATTATTTCTCTTTTAAAAAGGGTGTACATAAATTATTATGCCATTATATTACCGTTATATCAGTGGCATAAAATGTCTTAAAATTACAATAATATTTGTTTATCGCAGTTATTTCGGGGACAATATATCGTCCAACTAACGTAGTTATCATGACAGGCCTATGTGAAACCCTCTCAAAACTCTACTTTGGAGCTTTTAGAAATATTTAAGCTAGAATACGTTACTTTCTTCATGTTTTAACTACAACAAAGATAACAGAACAAACCACATTTCGTGTTTAACTACACTGCATCAAACAGAAGAATACTATTATGTTGACTTAATTATGAAACATGACACATATCAGTTTCAAGTGTAACCATTTTTAAATTGCGGTTATGGGGTGTTATTGATTTGTGTGCGTTACCTAGGCTACGGTCTTCTCTGAGGCTGGCGGGTGAATCCATGCGGAGCAGAGCCTCTGCAGCCTCAATGGTCTTGTCAGAGCAGTAAACACTGGTGCCATGGACAGAAGCCTCCACTGAAACACACACAGAGGCAAATTAGTAATTAGTAATAGTTTAGGGAAAATAAAGTTTGAGCCCAGTGGAGCCCATCTTACCAAAATACATGAGTTACAATTTATTAAGCCCCACAGTGAAAACCTGTGCGCCGCTAAAGGACACTACCCTGCTTTCCCATATCCAAGTTACGGACACAATTTACATATTAATGGTTAACTTTATCATTTCCCAAAGTAAAAAGAATAAAACATGACAACCAACGTTGTGTCACCTCTATCCTACTATAAGCAGTGCTGTAAATGAGGCACACAAAATGCAACTATAGGGGGCCCCCTAGTGAAAAAGCAAACAACACAATTACTCTGATACAGGCACAGTATGACTTAAATTACAACCTTCACAGTGGGAAATGTCTTCATTATATTGCCCAATTGTATTTGTGAAACTAGTTATGACGTTTTTTTACACGACACCTTTGGCTTTTGTTTGAAGTCGCAAGATACCAGGATTGGTTCAGGATACGAAAGAGTGACATGATGTATTTACTATCTCAAATATGGGATTCAGCCCGAAGGAAATGGTATGTGGCCACATCTGAGACCCTGAGAAGGAACCCCGGGCACCTGCTGTTGGTGTCAATCACTGGTGGGAAACACGAGATGCCGTTACACCCCGCACTGTCCATGTTTGGCTATCTCACTGAGGCAACAGGCTCAGCATAGGGGAGAAATAGGCTATCTTTAGATTCCAATTCCTTTCAGAAACAAACAGGACATGCTGGTAGCCATCACAGCAGAGACCCTATAGCTTACTGAGCTCAGCTGCCCTTGAAAAACAGGCAGCCGTGCTGCAATAAGACAACTAAAAAGGTGTGAGGTCAAAGAGCTGCAGCTTGGCTTGATCTACATATTCCCATATATACACTTTGGCCATTTCTAGTATGTCCAAAATGTTAGGATTTTGCTTTATCCTTAATTATTTAAATTGTTTATTTAATTACCCACAGATAATAGTGTAACAAATGCGCACTATGTGTAGGTAGAATATCATAAAAGCAATCGAATATGTTCACAAGTTAGGAAAATTCCTATTATGAACCTATACTACTGTGTAACGGCGCCAAGAATAGCAGCAAGTCCGACAAGAAGTAGTGCTGCCTCTGATGACTTCCGTGTTTACAGTCCTCATCCTTTCCCTCCAGTTCTCTTCGAAGAAGCTCACAAATCCTCTTGTCACTCAACAACCGCCTCACCTCCTATTGGCTCATTCTCTGGTTGAGAGCCCGCCTCCGGTGCAATTTGATTGGACTCGCCATGACGTAATAAATAAACGCAAGCGCTATTGGACTAACAGGCAAGTCGCTCAACAACACGCCACGCCCGCTCCACACACAATGCTTCCGCCATCGAAATGGGACAGAAAATACTTTGAAATGTGCGAAAAAACGGATGTGCAAACGACACGGTTCATTCACGATATAATGTTCATGATCAGGAACGGTTAATACGCGAGTGAAATCACACAAAAAGTGTATTTTCAGCTCAGTGTGGTCGAAGGCTGAAGCCGCACTTGAAACAACTACAGGGAAGAAAGCGAGTGAGCCAGGCCGTACCACGCTTCAATCAGCGGCTGCACAACGCGACAACGCAAACCAAGACACACAAATATCAAAACCTCTCACATTGGAAATGTGCCCTACACGCATACAATTCACACAATCACAATATTATGGTAATTACTTTTCAGGTCTAATGGACTGTTATTCCGGGACACTGAAGACCGTTAGTGCACACAATTCCCACTAACGGAACAAACTTACGCCAAACACAGTTAAATACTTCCACACACGTCAGTCATAATAATACCAGAGGTGATATCTGACGGTGTTTTCCTAATGTATGCTAGTGAAAATAAACCCACATGTCCTTCCGATTCAGACAGCGTGGCAAATACGTAGGAAAGACAACATCTTTACACTTCCTGGTTGTGCAGAGCCGATCTGCAAACCGTTATTCTAACTCGCACAGCGGTGGGAAACATCTACTCCTACATGCAAAACACACTTCGTGCAGATATCGATCGGTTTGTGCAGACTGGCAAGCCCTGCGGAAGTTTTTCACCTCTTTTAAACCGGGTTCGGCAAACCGTGTAGCAACGCCATGCAGGTTGCTAACCAAGGTGATCACTTCCTGATTGCCCTCCATTACTTCAGCACACTACTCAGCAGACTGAGGCGCAGCGGTCGAGCTTAAAAACACACCCCGCACGTTAAAGTTAGCTCCCGGGTCGAGGTTACAGGTACACAGAGATACGTTACCGGCTCTGATGAGCAGATCGAGCTGGTTTGAGTTCCCCTCATGCTGTGAAGTCGCCATGTTTTCCCCTTGCTGCAGATTCACATTGACTTCTCACTGAATTGTATAGGAAGCTACTAGCTCAGATCACTCCGCCGCTAATGGGAAATCTCTTCGTATTCAACGGGACACACCACGGCGGCAGCAAGGTATCACTCCGCAGTCGACACAGGAAATCCTTCCTTCGCCCTCCCTCACTCGCGTAGTAACTACGTCAAATAAAGCTGCACTGTGTATAACAGTGTTTTAAATAAACTCACTGAACATACAATTGATTTCTTACAAAACAAAGTTATGCAAACCCACAACAAATTGACTGATAAGAATACTAAAGCAACCAACTTCAGTTAAAACAATGAACACTATGTTTTGTATTGACTGAGATTACATGTGTGTTGCTCTGTTCAAACTAAAGATGAGAATTACTCCAAAACAAGTTATTTTTGTACAAGCCAAATGTACAACAAATTCATTAAGTATTAGGTAATTATCAATTCTATCATTTGAATGGCTTCTTTTGCGTTACCCAATTGCCTGTGAGAATAATATACTGTAAATTATGGAGGGCAACATTGAATTATTATCAACGCTAACTAAATAACTACTTAAGTGCAAATAACTTTGTGTGAAATTAAATGTAAGGTCTGAGGCAGTGTTTTTCCTTGACAGAATCAGAAGTGTTATAAGACATGGGGTAAACCCTGAGGATAAAGTCTTACATTTGAAGTGTTGTCTCTACATTTACCGCATTTTTTTAAAACTTGTTTTCCCATCTGTACACCATTTACACCTGTTCTTTTGTTAGGTGTCATTTTGGGACTGTGAGAATAATGACACAAAATAATGAATTACACAAAAAGACAAGGGCTGTTCTCAATTTAAGAAATTCTTAGTTTCTCCACATATAATTACGCAAAAGCTCCACTTTACATCTTGTGTTTACCAGAGATGTGCTCAGAAGTTTCTTGGAAATAACTCATTCAAAAAGCATTAAATAATTACTCATCGAGTAAAGAAATCTTGGTCGACTAAAAGCAAAACGATCAATTAGGTTTACACTAATATACTAGTTACTGAATACAAGCTGACTGAATATCGAGTGATGCAAAAACATTTCCTGGTAATTATGACAAATCCTCGATCCTGCTATCAGATGGGCCTACTTCTAATTTAGATTATTAGATTATACAATATAGATTAGATTCATTTAAACAACGGAATTTAGAAATGTAAATTGGGACAGTGTTACTGAATGCAGCTTTCATTCGTTCAAAATACACTGCTCTGGATTGGACACTAGTCACCATTAATAAGGGATTTAGAGAGTTAATACTGGATACCTTCACTGTTCATGAAATAGTCCAGAAAATACCCACAAGGTGGCAGTGTGTGAACACAGAGGCCTGTAACCCTCACAGCCTACTTCACCAGACCTTGTCAAACGGATGCTGGCAGCAGAATCATGGCAAATATGTCCCATTTCAACATAACCATAACAAACAGAAGAAAGACTTTGTAAACTTGAATTTATGAAACCTGTCGTCCAGAATTACGTGAACTCACAACATATTCATATCATGCTCTAACCGCTGTAATATAGCAGAACACATTTGAGAAAAAAAAAAAATGTATAGACTAAAAGGCATGCGCAAAAATGTAATTTTGACCTGGTGGATTCAGTACGAGGACGGAAAAATCAACTGCCTGTTTTAATTGATTAGCCTGTCTGACAGCTGTCTATGGCACCAGCTGAGAATATGTACATGTGTGAATCTTTACAACTGTGTGAATGTGAACCATGGAGTGACTCCTGGTGGTAAACTTAACCTTACAGCCTGTCGATTAAAGGAATACTTCACCACAAAATGATCATTTGTATATCAATTACTCACCCCGTGTTGACTTGAATTCTTGAAGAAAACTTTGTTTGTCTTGTATGTCTTCATAGTGAACGAAGAATCAAAAAACTGAGAAAATTCTTGATGAATTGAAGTACATTGGGGCCGCGTTTAGCAACGACAACAACAAAACTATATGAAATCATCCGTTTACAAACTCTCACACAACTCGTGCGGTAAAATCCAAGACTATTTCATCCAGTCGTGTGCCCTCTACTTCCCAAACACATTTTCACTAAAACCTTGCTGTTTAAAAACACTTCTGCATAAACAGTCTCACTCTTGAAAGTGGAAATGCATGTGATTAACTGATATACAAATGGTCATTTTGGGGGTGAAGCGTTCCTTTAAAGCTAAATTGGAGTCCAACATCAGGTAAAAGCCCTATCTTTTTCTAATGACGTACAAAAAAAACCTAAATGTAGAAAAGAAACACAAGTGTGTAGTGTTATGTCGTGCAGAGACTCCATGGTACTCATCTGATGCAGCAACCTACAGCGCCGAAAGGAGCATTATGAGGTAACATTCGGTCCGATTACTGATAAATACAGGAATATTTGTGTCTCACCTGCCTCCCCTTCTGTCTCCACCTCCTGCTCATCTCCCACTTCCTGCATCAGGTAGGCCTCGTCATCGTACACGAACACCTGGGCTGAGTAACCCTGCTCATCGGCCAGCCTGGCGCCGGGTACCTCTTCCACTATGACTGCTGGGTAGTCCTCAGCCTCCTCTCTGTCCTGTACTTCTTCATAGGCCTCCTCTGCCTCACACTCGCCTTCTTCCTCTCCTTCAAACTCCAAGTCCCCCTCACCCTCTCCTTCCTGCAGGGGCAAAGGGATTGGGGTTGAGGATAGCAAGAAAATATATTGCAAGAAGAGAATACGACAGATATGAGGAAAGAAGTCAAGACACTGTTGTGAACTGCAGTTGCAGTGTTACTCTTGTGTCTGACCCACCTGCAGGGGGTCCTCCTCTTCGGCTGTGACATACTCCACCACCGTCCCACCAGTGTCGACCAGCACCACCGAGGTCATGACTCATGCTCCTCAGGGATCAGCGGTCACTGGCAGTGATTAGCCCCAGCACCTCTGTCTGTCTGGTGGACTCCACCAGTTTGGTGAATAGAGGCCCCTGGAGAGAGACGAGACACACTTGGTAAACAAAACGTTGTTCAACACAATAAAGTTGGTGACAAAAGTGGGTTTTATGATGAGTTCGATGATGACAGTCCGCCTATTTCCATTTATTACACCAGAGTTGTGTCGCTGATCAAAACAATGAATGCCTTCCACCTCCAGAGTTGTTTTTGTCCAGATGCCCTGTGCTTTCATCCTCTGCTGCGGAAAATGTTGCTGCGGGGATCCGGAAGAAAAATAGTTTGACCTTTTGAATAATATGCCGATTTACTTTTTTTGCGAATGTCACATGAACTTTAGAGGTTCTGGTAGGTGGATTTGTTACCTTTGGACAGAGCCAGGTTAGTTTTTTGCCTCCTTATATGCTCGGCCGAGCTAAATGCCATACGGAACAAGAGTGCTATTAATCTCCTCCTCTACTTTCTGCAAGAAAGCAAATAAGCATATCTCCCACATTGTCAAGCTATTCCTTTAATGAATGTAGTTGCTTTACAAAAAAAAAAAAAAAAAAAAGACTTTTCGTTGGAAAATCACTACTCACGCTCAACAACCTGAAGAATTCTTTACAACTACTATCTGTCCCATCTGTAGAGCCCGACCTCACACAAAGGCCCGGGATCTCTTGCATCTCTTCCATCTCTTTCCTTCTAGCTTTGGTCGGCAGGAAGTGCCTGTCTGCTATTACAGGAAGAAATGCACTGACAGGATGCCAAGTCAGTCCCTTAAACACGCACACAGTGTCCAGTGGAGGATCTAGACAGGGCGGACTGGAGCTATGGTAACAGTTGCTAAGAACCACAGGACCCTCAGTCCCTGTTCTCTGCTGGTCTGCGGGGTGACAACAGGATACAAGACAAAAGGAAAGCAGCCGCATGGAGAGGCAGACAGATATACACAAACTGCTTGATGTAGTTTTACACTGATTTACTCGTTTTTTCTCTCACAGACCTACTGGGATTTGATATATTGTTACAGTGGTGAGTCATCATCCCCCCCTTGGAACAGCAGCGTATGTGCTACTGTAAGGCAGATATTCTATATGGAAAGAGTATGGAGGGTGGTGCTTTTTTTTTTTTTTTGGGCCTTCTGGAAACAGAAAATGCAACACCACGATTGAGGAGAACCCGTCTGAAAGTGTGCGTTATTATTTCTATTTTTCCAATCCCTCGCAACTCTGCTCTCCCTGTAGCCAGGTTTCCACGAATACGTGTCTCCATCCACTACCTTTACGGGATTATCAGGCGTTGGTTCATGGAGCGGTAGGTGGCGCCAATTCTTCAGTCGGAAAACCGGTTTACCACTGCAGGAGAAGGACCCGGAGCAAGAAGACGCGACTAAAAGAGCAGCAGACGAACCTCACACAGTGAAAACCAATGTAGAAAACTGGATGGAAATATGTCAATTGCGTTTGTTTCACGTATTAACGTGAGGACGTTTACATCAGATCTGTGTGGAGCGATGAGGAGAATATGTATCCTCTCTTCAGTGGACGTTGAAGTCAAATTCATCATGTACATCATCATTTATTTAACTAAATACGTTTCTTTGATTTTATCGATACGTCAACTTTTCCATCTCAGCCAAGCATAAAAACGTTTTTTTTTCAATAACTCAAGATTTTTTATTTATTTCAGCCATTTCCACGCAGGTTTTTTTTATGTGCAAATTGAAAATACAGCTTGAAGTGTAGCCACACTATTTTCAACAACAACACCAACAACAAAGTCCCAAACAGAACAAACTGTATTGTCCTCGTCAACCACAGCACATCTCCCCACGTGTGCCCACCCTTTGCTTAGAGATAATCCTACACAAAATTCTTCAAATTCTTCTGTACACACAAAGACATTAGAAATAACCCTTTCTCACTGACACTTTTTTTCACATTTTCTCTCTGTCACTCTAACCGCTGTATAATAGATGAGTCATGCTGTGCTGGTGCTCCCTCCGCTACTGAGACCAACATGCCATCAGGTCGGATAGAAATCCTCTCTTCAATTATTCAACAGCCTAGAGCAGACACTCATCTACAGAGCTGTATGTTCTGTTTTGGACGGGCTAGATTAATTGTAGTATGCATACAGGAGTAATGTTCAATAACCATGTGGAACATCCACAGGTCTCCCAGAAGGGCATCTAACTGGCATGTGCTGTTTCAGAGTCCCAGGAAATCAGGACCCTACTTTATACGTTCAGGTTCATTTTCAAATTTCCAATTTCTTCTCCTCCTTCCATTCCAACTTGGTTAGAATATTTCACACTTCACCTATTGTTTCATGCCTTTCACTCTCTGGCACAGAAACAGGCTCACCAAAGAAAGATGTGCACATAACATTTGCTGAACTATGTGCCGTTGTTTTTGCTGTTAAACTGACAGAAGTTATAATGTATACTTGTGGAGGAGTTGGAGATCGTGACACACTGGGCTTTTGTAATCTATCCAGCTCATCCAAGTGATTTCATGACAAAGTCAGAAAGAGATTTAGTGAAAGAAAGGGGCAGGGTGCAGAGTCCTGTATGTGGTGCCGGTAGGTTTTCACTTGGTCAACAGAATGATTTGGCACTAAAATGACAGCATACGTCAGAATAACAATAACCTCTCCTTGCAGCACTGTGCATGTTCTGTCTCTCTTTAATGCTAGTCCTTTTAATTTTCTTTATATCTTTGCTATATTTCCACCTAGTAAGATATTAAGAACATCCATCTCAGGGGACAGACTCTCCTCAGAATACAATGTACAGGGTCATATGGAATATGAGACATGAGACGTGCATATACTGCAGGCAGAGTGCCAAAATGGGTTAATCATATGCATGCACAGACACAGGAGTAGAGTCTCTCAAGCAGGACTTGCAGGTTGATTTGATTCAAAACAAGAATTACAGGACCTGCTGGACGACTGTGAACACGTGGCTGCCAGTCTCATTACATTACATTACATTACATTACAGTTCATTTAGCAGACGTTTTTGTCCAAAGCATCGTGAGGAAAGAATCATGAGGATACGACTCTAAACAGCGAGAATGTTGCAAGTACATCAGCTTCAAATAGGTGAAATCATACAAGTGTAGAACAATAGCTTCAAATAAGCCAAATCAAAGTAAGAGCAACAAAGAGAACCAATCGAATAAAAATTCAACAATTAGCTTCAAATAAGTCAACCAAGTGCAAAAGTACAACAATTCTCCTCTGAGCGCAAACATAAATGAGTGAAGAGGCTACATTATTACCATTACCAGCAGATACCTGACACGTTACAAGGAAAGGACTGAAGGCTATTTAAAAAAAGGTCAAAAAGCAGTCCCTGTGACAGTTTCACTTCTTATAGTTATCTGCTAGTCATATTGGTATGCCAGCAATGGAAAATATTCCTGCTGCAATGAAAGTCCTTCTGGGGCTACAGCTACACATTTCAATGTAAAAGCTTTGATTAACAAGCACATGAGTAGCTTGATTCTTTTACAAACTTCTTCTTTCACAGACCTTACAAAATACAGCAGAGTCATCCTGGCAGGACCACTTTTCCCACTATGAAATCCCGACAAATGCATCAAAACTAAAAAAGGAAAACAGTCCAAACTTGCCTGGTCACAGAAAGGTTGATGCAAATAAAAATGCAGGCTTGCATCTTTACTGGGCTGCTGTTTAAAAATCCATAGAGACACAAGGAAAATTAAATAATGAGAGTGCGGCTTTCTTTTTGTGGTAAGAGAAAGCAACAGGGCTTTTTCTGCACCTTTCTCTCTCTCTCTGCCGGTCTGAGGCTCTCTCCCACACCTCCTCTCTGTCTGACATCCATCCATCGGGCCGTCCATCTCTCTCTGCCTGCATGCTTGCAGTCTGCCTGTTCCCTGGACGGAAGGAACCTCTCAAAGAGAGTCAGCACTTCTCAGACCCTGCCCTGAGCTCAGATCACATGACAAGGGTGGAACTCTCTCTCTCTCACTCACACACACACACACACACACACAGACACAGACACAGACACACACACACACACACACACACACACACACACACAGTCACATGATCTTTCAACAACAGAGCTTTTGTTCCAAGTAACTGGGGCTGCTGGTAAAGATACAACGCCCTGCCTTGTGCCCTGCCCTCTACCAACACACACGCACAAGCACAGATATGACACAACGTCCAAATACATGGCAAGCATGACCTCACATAGGCGAGTTCCACTATAATTCAGTCACTACATGACATGGTGAGGAAGTTGTATATAAATGACCTGCAATGTTATAGGGTCTGGTGTCAAAATAAGCCTGAAACTGTCACAGTTGTTCTACAATACAAATTCATCTTGCCTTATATCTCAACATTGAGATGCTTAAGAGGGGTGGGGGAAAAGGAAAGAGCAAATTGTGTTATTTTAACTATACTCACACATAACCAACAAATAAAATGTACTAAAAATGGACTCGATATTTTGCCTCGGTAAGTCAAGAGCCATTCAGGAAATGACAATTGAATCACAAAATGAGCACGTTTGGCAAAACCGAACCTTTAACATAACGCGTAGTTGTGAAACAGTCCATTAATCAATTACCTGATCAACCTTAATTTATCCGAAATCTGAAA
>CALSBV010012168.1:3707555-3722240 GCA_943590825.1 Bovichtus diacanthus
ACACACACACACACACACACACACACACACACACACACACACAGTAAGATGCACACCCAGCATTTAAGGTTTACTGATATTAGCACCCCCCCATCATCTGCCCCATCTCTGTCGTACAATCCCTGCGCTCAGTGTCCGCCTTTTCTCGACAGGCCTCTCATGATTTAGCCTGATGACAGAACATTCAGCAGAAACCTTCAGACAGCAGTTCAACTGTTGGCTTAGTCTGCAGGATATACTGGCTGAGCAAAAGGCAGGCTGGTCAATCATTGACCAGCACAAAGCAAAGACACTTCAGTACAGCTCACACAACAGGTCCCCTGGCTCCTGTCAACCAAACTACACTACCTCACCATACACTATCTAAACTGCCACTAAAGCATAAAGACCAAGGACTTAAAAAAGAATACTGTGCCACACTAGGACATTTAATGATGCTAATTTACAGTGTCCTCAAAGATAAGAACATAGGCATGTGGC
Organism: Bovichtus diacanthus; assembly: GCA_943590825.1. Classification (NCBI taxonomy): domain Eukaryota; kingdom Metazoa; phylum Chordata; class Actinopteri; order Perciformes; family Bovichtidae; genus Bovichtus; species Bovichtus diacanthus. The sequence continues at coordinate 3,708,036 of CALSBV010012168.1, forward strand.
GGTACTGAGGAAATTATAAGGGTTTCAAGTTTTTGAAAGTTTGATTTTGCGTCTGAAACAACTACGTGATATGATGAGCAGCAGTTTTGAAAAGTTGTTTAAAAAATGTAAGCATATTTTTCATATTTGTATTGTATTTTTTCCCAATTATATATTTATGTTTTGGATTTTTAGCAATATTTTCTTTTATTTTCAACTGAATTGTCTCTTACTATTAGTTTATGTGTGCACCAATACACCGAAGCCAATCCGTACTTGGTTATAAATCTGATTCTGAAATTAATTTAAAAAAATAACTTTAAAAAAAAAATAATAATAATGTTAGCAGTGAAAACATCAACAACAATAATATCAATACGTATTTTTACCTTCAAAAAATTCTAAATGTACACTTTCCAAATAAACTAAATAATATGAATGTCAAAAAGTAATACAAGGAGGAAATTAAATCCTTACATCAGTTATTATCTATTCAAATGTTTCAACAAGGGATGAGCAAATGTAAAAAGAAACTAAAGTGTTACCATGTTGACAGGATGCCAGCAGCATCAATGGCCTACTTATCACCACCTGATACTACATCACACTCCAGGGTTACAATAACATGTACTCACTTGCCATCCTGCAAAGCCAATATAGGTTCAGTGTGTTAACACAAAGCCTTTTCGCTTGTGTTATTAGCTCTGACACATACAAAACAGTAAGGTTAGATCCAAAATCGGAGGGATTAAAGATCACACAGTTGGCCTGGCCCTTGCGATGCTTACAATGAAGAGGCATGAGACAACAGTGTCAGCGTGTACAGCGAGGCACACTGTTGCAATGATACCTTTGCTCCTCGCTAACCTTATCAATGAATTAGTAGCCAGCTCTTGCATCATTTTCATATCGTGTTTAACATCAGTATGCTGATCAGAAAATTATGCGCTCTAAGACGCATTTCCAGAACCGTTGTGTTTGACAACACGTCGCACACGAGACGCAAACTGGGTAGAAACAGAAACTGAGCGTTGGCATGAACTTGGCTAATGTTAGCTCGCTAAGTTAGCACTGCGAGAAAAACAAGCTGTCAGAAAAGAAACACAACGAACCATGTGGCTAATGCTGGCTAATGTCAGCTCACCTACCGTGAAATTATTCTTCACGCTCCTTACTGGTGACCAACTTAGTTTACCGGCGCGGCAAGTTGACGTTAGCTGGCTGGCTAATGAGAGTTTGCGGGTTGTGCCTGTGACACCCAGTAACCTCTCCTCCTCCTCCTCCTCCTCCTCCTCTCCGGGCGGCTCGGCTCTGATGCCGCTGTCGGGCTGAGGAGACCCGCTGCTCACGGTAACGCTAGCTAACCCGACAAAAACAGTTTGTATACATGGGGAGGAGCCCGGAGCCTGCAGACAGACGAGTATAAATTCCTCCGTGCCCTGGTTGTCTCATGTGGGACAGGAATTAAAGGAGTAACGAAGCAGCTGCTCCTCCGCTAATGGAGACGGACTCGGTTGTCAGTTTACTCCGCTCGCCCAGGCGAATTACACTCGTGACGTCACGCCGTACAATAAACAATCCCAGCTCGCCAGAATAAAGTCATGCGTTTCAGTTTGATTCGTTTATTATCAAGTTTTAGCAAACACAAACTCCTAAATCCATTCCCTGTCCCATCCAGTTATAAAGGATACATAATGTGTCGTTTTTACTCGGAATTTATTTCCTTGCTTCTTTTTTGCCTTAGGACACAAAGATGATGGTCACAAGTTATTCCCAAAAAACTTCTAAAAAGCTAATATGCATAAGCTTAGAAAAATGATCAAACAACAGTTAAGGGTCTCCACCAAGTGGTTAGTTCACTGACATAGCACAAAGCATTACCCTGTTAACATTAATTAACACATGAATAATTGTATGCACAGCAAAACTGAACTAAATTGTTCACATCACTTTATTTAACATGTCTATGTAAATACATTTACATAACAGGGTCATCGTAATTAACTGAATATAAATTGGTATATTAACTATAACTTATATTGATATGGTATATAGTTAACATATGGTTATGTATGCAGTGCACCCGCAAATGTATTTAAAACACAACTCAGCATCCATCTACCACTCTTAGAGTAATGGAGGAGACTTACTGCTGAATATAATCGTTGAAGTGAAAGGGTTCAAAATCAATTTATATTAGTTTGAACCTCGATATAATTCATCAATCTTTTGTAGTTGAAGGTAATAACACAATAACAAAAATAAAAGGTATATATGAACCAAAATATGGATACACTATACAGCTTTAAAAAGCAAATATCAACATTGGTGCAATATTTTTATGTTTTCTTCTACGAATGGATCACTTTCAAATAAGCGTCACAATAAAAGTGTAATGGCCTTAAAACATAAAAAGATCCAGCAAAATTTGTGCTATGACAAAAGTGACAAAAATGCATATCTTTTTGCTATTACATCAGCTGATATAAGAAAACACAAGGGTGCACCCCCACTGAAAACGCTCGGTACATTTTGTAGATAGTGTTAGGCTGATTAGGCGATATCTATGACAACATTACATGAACAACAACCCTTCCACTCCACTGCCTACAACAACAAAAACAAAGAAACTTGTGCTCCAGCCAACGGGTCATGAAAAGCTCTGCAACAGTGGCACCTAGTGGACACAATGGGAATCGTTTCAAAAGTGCTAATATGATCAGAAACAGATGGGAAACCTTGAACAACAACAAAAACAACCTCTGATAATGTTTCAAAAAGGACACATTAGCTAGTTACACCAGTGGTCGCTGTCCTCGTGTTGTTTCCTGCTCGTCCTGGTTCGGCTGACAGAGCAGCGAGTGTCATGGAAGGCACACTGTCTATCATGACTGGGCTGCCGCCACCACCACCATGGTCTCTGTGGCTGAAACAAAGAAGCACAACTCGAGTTTGTATGGTAGAGATGCTCACGTTTAGCGTACGTGACTATGTCATTTTTGCAACATACATATCCTAGAGTTTAAATAAGTAGAATGGACATGGCCAACAGGATTTAAGTAGAGTGACGTGCTCATTTACACCAGGGCTTTTAAAACATCATTGTTTACTGAGGCTTTCTAATAAATTAGATGCATAACTTGTTTTTTATCTGTAACTAATCTTTATCTGTATTTGCTTTCTTTTTGTTTTTATTGCTTCTAAAAAATTGCAATTCTCCTATTTTAACTACTTATTTGCTTTTTCTTGCTTTTTTAAAGAAGAAGTTTCTTAAAGTCTTATGTTTAATATATATAATATATTCTTATGCCTTATAATTGAGCATCTAAAATGCGGCTATCGGAGAATAATACCTATCCTGAAGATGTCCATTCTACTGTCTCTAGCTCTACAAAGACAGCTGTGCTTATAGCTGTGCTGCTTTTTACCTTCTTAACTGTACTATTACATCACTGAGCAGCTTTTTACACTCCAGATAGACACCTCTGGCTCTGTGGATACAGGCAGAAATACATGTGGTCAGAGCCAAATACAGGGAAGACTGTAGGGAAGATTATATTGTTTTGTTTTTTTAATGGTAGAATTGAAAAGCAGTAAATTTAGCCACATTTTGTTCTTCATATTGTGTCGTGTTAATGTGATGCTCAACAATTAAGATTCATTTGAATCTAAAAATCTAGCAGCACTCACTGAGAAAGACCCTTTAATTTGCACCTCTGTTTACTGACACGTTTTTATTTTTTGTACTTCATCTGCTATTCTTCTCAAGACTCAAAATAGCAGAAACCTGTAAAAAAAAAAAAAAAAAACATGTAGACGCATCTTACATTTTGACATATGAGCTCGGTCAATATTTTCCAAATTAGGTTTAATGAGGTGGTCTCCACAAAGCACTAATTAGAAGACCTTAGGATCTGAGAGCTTTCCAATTGAAAAGCCCTTTAATATAAAGATGCAGGTCTTTGCTGCAGCTGTCATCATTAAAGATAAATGTCAGCTTACAACAAAGGACACGCAGGTTGAAAGTCAACGGAAGAAATTGTCCATCTCCACACTAATTTTGGGAGAGGTGAGCCGTGGGTTGTGTAGCCACTCTAAAACCTTTTATTAAAGATGAATCATTACGTTTTAGATGTTTTTTAGGTTGTTATAAATAAATAAATACCCAAATACATGTCTGACTACAGTATACTTCAGTTCCTCACAGCAGGATCGAGCCAGAACCCCGGCACACATAGATTTAAAGGAGCTTTTGTTGTTATTAGTTACAACTGTGTGTGGAAGCCCTGAGAGGCAAGTGAGAAAGAACATTTATAGTGATCTATAGTGATCAGAATTCTTTTCTTTTTTTTTTTTAAGTTGATCATTTTTATTTTCTTTCATCTGTGGGGTGGGAAAAAACGTTTTGGCAGGTGAAAAATATATTTTGTGTAATAGTGCTTGTTGTTGTAATACTGCATTCAGCCACAAGAGGCTGAAGTGGAAGAAAACACAAATGGTTTTAGTCTCATTTAGAAAACAGGGGGTAGTGGTGCACTTTAAATTGAAATGGTATTACAACTACAAATGCTCCTGAAAAATAAAAAACTTTACATGCCAAGACTTTTTTTCCACCTGTTTTTACAGATGGGAAAAACAAGCACATTAGAAAAAAGTAAACCTTTTTTTTTTCACCTTGTAAAAAACTTATCTTTATCTTTATTAGATAAAAAAAATATCTTCACTTTCACTCTTATCACATCCCTGGGCTTCCTTAGGATTATCTCATTCTATACTATTTCCTATTTATTATATCAACAAAGACACAAGTGTAACTATTATGCCACATTATAGACAATACTAAAGTAGGTATGGATTTTCAAAAGCTTCTGACTTTGCACTTCACACAGTATGTTCTTACTTTGTCCTTCCACCAGGGACACTTCCTCCTTGACGTCAGGCGTTATATCCACAGCTTCCTCACCGGCCAGCTGCCCTCCCGAAGCAGCAGGCGGCGCCACCTCCTCTGCTTCTGATGGGGCAGAGTGGCAGGAGTGGCAGAGCTTGGCCTCATGTACTGGAGCCTCGAGTGTAGACTCCGGTTCAGCAGCTGTAAGGACCTCCAGGTCCGACCCAGAGGAGGCTGCTGCCAGCTGAGTCGTGTCCACAACTACTGCTGCCTCACTGTGCGTCTCCACAGCTTCGTCTGTCTCCTCTGCTGCCGACGCTTCAGCTGCTGCCTCCTCCTCCACTGACGTCTCAGCAGCAGGTGGCGTCTCACCCGGGGATGTCTCGTCCTCTGGAGCAGCTTCATCAGTGGTGGAGGTGACCTCTTCAGCTGGAGTAGCTCCTTCCTCAGCGGGAGCAGGATCTTCAGCTGAGGAGACAGCCTCCTCTGGAGCAGCTCCGGCCGGATCTTCAGATTCAACCTCGCCCACCTCCTCCACCATCAGGGCAGAAGTTGTAGGTTCCTCATCCACCTCCTCCACTGTTGGGGCTGAAGCTGTAGGTTCCTCAACCACCTCCTCCACCATCGGGGCAGAAGTTGTAGGTTCCTCAGACATGGACGCAGCCTCCGCCTCCTCCTCCTCCTCTGCTGCTACAGGAGCAGACGTCTCCTCTTTAACCAGCTCTTCAGCAGCTGGAGCTTCTGCATCAGCAGCATCAGCAGCATCAGCATCAGCATCAGCAGCAGCAGCAGCAGCATCCTCCGCAGACTTCAGTTGAGCCGCTTCAGCCGCTTCTTGAGCTACCACCTCTGTGGATACTTCCAGAACTTCTGGCTCTGCCTCCTCCAGTGTGAAGTCCAAACTTTTTACGTCGTCCTCTATATTCTGGACAGCTTTCACCAGACTCGTCTCACCAACAGAAGCTGCTGAGATGGACAAGATCTTCGCAGCTGTGAGCAGGTCGGGCATAGACTCTGTAGGACAGGAGGACAGGAAGTATTGGCTGAGAGAGATTTGAAATGTAGAATATAAGCTCACACATTACAACAGCTCTCAATATTTGAGTATACATTAGCTTCACGTGCAGTAAACCTGCTTTAATATCAATAAACTTTATTAGAAGCCTGGTACCATACAAAGTGTGACTGTTGTGATGTAAACTGAAATTGGAATATTGTATTTTTCTATGCAGCCATATTGTAGGATGCGTTATCTTTGAAGACTGACAAACTCGTACACCACGAGGGCCATGACTGTGTATTTTAGTGCTGAAACAATTTCAGTAGGTTAATTCATTAGTCAAGACAGAAAATGAATACGCAACAATTTTGATAATCCATTAATCTGTTTAAGTAATTTTTTTTTTAATCACACAAAACATTTACTTGCTCCAGCTTTTCAGATTTGCTGTTTTTCTGTTTTCTGCCTTTACTTAAAAGTACTCCACTACAAGTCCTGCATTCAACTAAAAGTATAAAAGTAGTACTTTACTGTACTTAAAGTATGAAAAGTTAAAGTATTCATTGTGCAGTAAAATGTTCCCCATCAGTGTTTCACCATTACATGTTTCTAGATTAATATTACTGCTGCATTAATGTGTATGATGCATTTTATTACTGTACATGTCTATGGTTGTGCTCATTTTAACTCCTTTATATAATGTTGGGCAGTTCAATCTACAGCAACGCATCATATTCTATAAGACCACGTTTGTAGCTTTGTCTCCGTCCTGTGAGAACCACGCATCTCTAGAAAGTCAACTTTCACGGAGTTTTTCAGAAAATCACGATGCATTTTCCAGCGGGTACAAGAGGCTTTTTAAAGACTTTATTTAGCTTAAGGAGAATTTTCTCAACAAAAAGAAAACACTTTGTTGTTTATTACAAACATTCAAAATCCACACATCTGGCGACACGTGGTTTTCACTAAAGTAATTTAAGTTGTCAAGACAAATGTAGTGGAGTAAAAAGTACAATATTTCCCTCTGAGCTTTATTGGAATACAAATATAAAGCTGCAAAAAATTTTTAAAAAAATGTATATTAAAGTACAGTACTTGAGTAAATGTACTTTGCATCACTGGAGTTAAACACATACATTGATAAATTGACTATATTTAGAGTTTTGACTGTTGGGTTAGAGAAAAAAAAAAAAAAGACATTGCGACGTCACATTGGACTCGGATTGTTAACTAAGAAGTATGCCAGATTTACCAATAATGAAACTAATCATTTGTTGCCTAGTGAATTCACTTGCATAAAACTGGTATTACACCTTGTCTAAACACTGAACACAAGGCATGTAGCAATAATCCTGGTGCATACAGTGAGTCGCTGTGTTGTGTACATTTTACTTACCTTGAGCATGTTTCTATCACTGCCTGGTCTACAGTCACCACAGGTTCAGGGACTACTCTACAGGAGACAACCTGCCCAGTTCATGCTCCCCCTGCTGGTGTGAGCTTTTAAGAAATGTGGTGAGCATCCTAAACACCGTTAGTGGAGAGACAGGCACTCTAGTTTTAATGCAAAAACCTTGAAAAAGGCACAGTTCACCCCAAAATTTGAAAAAACACATTTTACCCCTTAGCTGTAGTGCTATTTATCAATCAAGCGTGTTGGAGACATCGGCCGTACAGATGTCAGCCTTCTCTCAAATATAATGGCACTAGATGGCACTCTGCTTGTGGTGCTCAAAGCTCCTACAAAATACATTTGAAAAAGTCACCAGAAATGTCTGTTTCCAAAAATCCTGACCCGGTTACTCAAGATAATCTGCAGACCTTGATGAGAGCAGTTTCATGTAGGAACCATTTTATTTCTACCGAACTAAACCCAGCAAATGTATCACTGCGCAGAAGGAAGCGTGCATCTACTAGTGGACAAGAGGCTCGTGACAGCAGAAGATGTGAGCATTAACGGCATCCTCAGCTGGGGTATAACGTTAGCCAGCTCAGGAGAGCCTCTCTTCCATCAGTCGATGCACGCTTCCTTCTGCGCGGCGATACGATTTGCAGGTGTAGTTCGGTCGAAAGAAAATAGTTCCATCTGAAACTGCTCACAAGGTCTGTGGATAATCTTGAGTAACAGTCATGATTTATGGAAAGAGACATCGCCATTTCGTAATACGAAAAAATAATTGATTTCTTTCCACATTGAGAGCCATTATAGTGGACAGATGGCCGACATCTGTACAGCTGATATCTCAACACCTGCAGCTCAGACTAAAACAATCTGGATTGATAAATGGCACTACTAGTAGGAGGATACATAGGTTTTTGATTCTGGGCCAAGTCCCTTTAAGGCTTTTGTATTGAAAAGTGCTAAACGAAAATGGAATTTCTCTCCAATAAAAAGGAGTTCGGAGCGCTCACCACATACATCCTTTAAGTTTTGGGGCAAAGCTTATCGGACATTTTTATGAAGACGATCCCCACGGGAATTCATAATTTAGTTATGACATTTGCGTATTTAGATAGTAAACAGCCTAGATTTCCACTAACAATCACATGATCCGTCTGTTATCCTGGTGAGCCACCACAGGACACCCTGAAACAAGCATTGTAATCTAGGATTAGTCTTAACCTGGCTGCCATGGCGTTAAACTGCACAATTAGGGCTCCCAATAAAAAGCTAATACATATCTGAAGGAACTTTAATTTATTTTCTGCCCATCCCTGCCTACTGCGTGACATTGTGACCATTTATTCTGATAAATGCATTCCAGAAAACTTCAGGGTAGGTAGGTTTTTGTACCCTCTACTTTTGTTGCACACAACATTCTGCGATTGCTTATGGGTTAGTTGGAGCTCATTCTTTCCTCTAAAATCCTTTGAGAAATGCTGGTGATAAAGAGTTTTTTTAAAAATCTATTTACTTTATCACAAGTTGTGCAAGAGGTCACAATATCCTGGAGAAGAAAGGATTGAAGGCAAAAAAAACATTTAAAAATGTGGCCATTTGATCTTGAAGGCACAGGAGCATAAACATGGCACAAGAATTCTCCAGGAAATGAAGGATTTCTACAGGAAGTGGGTGTTTCTACACCTACAATACAGACACAATTTACTGTGTTGCTATTATACCGTCCTACAATCAAAGCAACTAGCAGCAAGATAGTCACCATTAATTAACCCTCGACAAATAGTTAATCTACAACCTACAGAGTGTTAAATGCAAATAAAAGAAACTAAAGTTATACTTTCAGTCATACATTTGCCACACAACCATAATATAAAAACTTAAAAAAAAAAAAAAGGCAATATTGAGACCTCATTCTCATCCAGTGATGTTTTATTCTTTGAAATATTGACTATTAATGACAACTTGCTCAAAAACAGGTGATGGAATTTTCTGTAGTGTTCCCTGAAAGATTTCACATTTAAAAAGCGTAAAGAAACAGGAGAAGCGAGTTAAACACTGGCTGACAAATTAGTAAATGTTTTTGAATGTGCGAGAGAAAAAAACGAACAAGGTCATTATGGAGTAAAAGCATTAGAGGAGGAGATGTGTAAGCATGCTCAAGAAGACTAGACAAGTGCTGCAGCCAGGAACAAAAAAAAAAAAAAAAAAAAGTTTTTGGTCAAACTTCAAAATGTGAGACGGTTAAAACAAAAACGAGGCGCACTGACTGTTCCATCTCTCTGCTGTTTGCATGATGAATCTTATCCTAAGCAAAGATGCATGGGCTGTAGCTGGAAATAAGTATTTGCTGAGCAGAAAGAACCAAGTGCAAATGATGTTGAACGAGACAAGACGACTTGAACAATTTATCAAATGTGCTACATTCATTCACCGTACGGACATCTCCTTTTTGTTGAGGAAAATGCGAGGCCGTCCTGTTTTAAGGGCACTTTTGAACATTTCACGGAAAACATAACTGTTCCATCCCTTATGTCACCTAGTTCAGCACTCTTATTAACTGTACAGATGCCAAACCATAACTTGCATTTGCTCTAGTTATTTAAAAAAAATTCCTATTAGAAACTGAATTTTCCAAACTGAATCTCAACAGCCTAATGCCAAATGTTCTGGTTTGGGTCTGAAGGTTGGGGTGAGGTAAGGGAAGGAAGGCAGCAGAAAACTGAACTGATGAACCCCTATGGTATTAAAAGCAACCGCAAGAGAAAACTAGGGGTTCATGAGTCCTTTTTCCCTGGGACACAGAGGTGGGACACAGCAAACTAACTCTGAGCCCTACTTTCTGGGCAACTATTGCACCGTCACAGCTTTATGCAGCCACCTCTGCAGCAGGGGCGGCCTCAGAGCCAGTCTCTGCTTCAGCAGCGGGAGTAGGAGGAACTTCATCTACTGCTGCCGTACCAGCGCTCTCTTCTGCTGCGGGGGCTTCTGCAGGCGTCTCCTCCGTGGCAGCGACTTCCACAGCTTCAGCAGCGGCTTCAGCAGCAGCCTCAGGAACGGGCTCTGCCACTACAGCTTCTTCTACAACTGCTGGCTCAGCTGCGGCCTCAGCAACGACCACCTCAGAGGCTACGGCGGCGGGCGCTTCTTCAGACACTGCCTCGGCGACAGGTTCAGCAGCGGTCTCTGCTACTGGCTCTGCAGGAGCAGGGACAGACTCTGCGACAACCTCGATGGCGTCCTCTGCGGCCGGCACTGCCTCCTCCACTGGCGCGAGTTCAGCTGCGGGAGCCGCCACTTCGGGCACTGCCTCGGCCGAAGGAGCTGCGGATTTAGAGAATGGGAGCAGAAATCAATAAAATTGGAACCTTTGACTTCTCCCTTCATTAATGGTTATGTGCGTCAGCAAAAATTTTACCAAAACTAAAAACTTCATAAAACAGCTAGTTCAAATTACTGTAAATTTTTAGAGCTGATTGGTTATATAAAAATCTTATTCATGATTATTGGTCAATATTGAGCTTATGATTACTCAAATTTGGAAACTTACTGTAATAAAAATATATTAAAAAAATTACAAATATTAAAATAAAATTACAATATAAAAATAAAAACTATGTAGTAACATCACTTCCACAACACTCTGAAAACTAAACAAAGATTGATATGCAAATAAATTAGATCAACTATTCCACAACACAAATTCCTAAACATATTCCAGTCAGTAAACTCAGCAAAGACGGCTGTAGGTTAGGAAAGGCTCGGGGCGCTGGATTTGTAACGCAAGACAAAAATGACCATCATCGCAAAACGGAATAGTTTGATTATCTTGTTTTAATGATTGTGGGCAGCCAAAATCATAATAAAAAATTTTAAAATAAAAATAAATAAAATCTCCCAGCTCTAGTTCAATAGCACTGGACACCATTTGATGTAGAGTAAAGAACACGTCCGTTTCTCAGCAGTAATGTGCTCTAGGTGACCAAGAGGTCAAATTCTTCCTCTAATCCCTTTAACTACTTCCAATGGCCTCAAATTATCTTTCATGGCACTATAAACCAAAGGGGGAAAGAAAAAAAAAAAAAAAAAAGGAGGCAAAGCAGTATGCATTTAATAAAGTGAAGTGTAATCCTTAATCCTAACATATCATGGACAGAAATATAACTGCAGACTATTGAAGTTTTCAATAACTAAATTTTTCTTACTAAAGATCCAGTCGAGGTAGGTAAAAATAGCATTTAGTGTTTTTACTTTGGGTAATGATGAAACAATTGCAATCATTCAATACATTAGGTATTAATAACCCCCCTGATGATACTACAGTTAAAATTTATGACAGCAAAAGTTTGTTTCCAAAAGCACCACCTAATTGCACTGTAATGACACTCTGATGCGTTCCCAGATTAACGAGTCAGGACAATTTGATCCTTGATCACAATCACTTTAAATCCCCATCAAGATGTTTCTCTGACATTGTTTCCAGGACATTTGTGCTCGATTACATAACACGATTACAGGCCCAGTTTAAAGCCAAAGCAGTTCACTCTCCAGTGCTGGAGGGAGCAGAGCTTTATACTCTGACCTAAAACAAACACGTCCAGGCTGCATGAACACAACTGAAGCAGAGGCAGCCACTGCTTATCCCCCCCATCAGGGTAGTTAGCCGCTCTCAGCGCACAGCTATTATCTCTCCGGGCTCATACTGGTTGAACAGACAAATCAAATCGCAGACAGAAATCAAAACGGACAGGCAAGATAACGCTATTGAGTGTGATCATTCTACCATGTTTGGTTCTGGCTCCACTGCCCAAATATCAACTAGGAAATACAGCCAGATTACAGCCTTTTATTCCTCACAACCAGAACAGCCCAGTTATTAAAGTCATCAGTACATGGAGCAAAATAAATCAAATAAATAAAAATGGGCCCCAAATCACATACGCATCTATAGAAGCCAAAAGGTAGTTGCCCAATTAAAAATCTGGCTAACTTTTGATGTTGGCAGATTAAAAAATTTTCACAAAAAAAAAAAAACAGGGAGCGTAAAGAAATACTGTACGTCAATCTTTGTTGGAAATGCCTCAAATATTTAGAAATATTTGAGTGTAGGTGATCAAACTATGTAAAAAAAAAAAAAAAAAAAAAAAAAAAAAAAGGGTTTAATGACAAAGACAGACACGTTCCGGAGTCTTTAGAAAAAGTACTTTGTTTAAGAAGACTTAAATGACCCAGAAGTATCTTAAGTGGCAGCCATCTAAATGCTAAGGAAAGGTCCTTAAACGCTCCCTCTTATCTCCTACACACTAGACAATTGTTTACCAGAGGAAAGGAGAAAATACTGTCCCACAATTCCTTGTGGTAGCACCAGGGCAGACCCACGTCAATAGGGCTGGGTATCATTTATTTATTTTTTAAATGACATTACCCTTAAGGTGATACCAGTAGAGCACTTCATTTGATATATTTTTTCTAATTCATTCATTACCCATCATGTGAATGGAAGCATTCAGTTGCATTACAAGCTGCCACCACTCCTCCCCATCCATGGGATAATTTGAACACATTCTGAAAGTGTTCAAATTAAAATATTTATTCATATAGCACTCTACTTTACCATACACACCAGACTGTATGGGTTGTAGCTGCTGCAGTAGTGGGCCACATATTTCTTATAGAAGAGTACAAAAAAAGGATACAATGCAGGCACCACTTGACGGATAAGTTCCAATACTTCTTGGTTCGGGGTTATTTTGGTCGATAACATCCACAGTCTCATAAATATGCAGTCGGGTCCTCTTAGCACCACAGTTTTCTTTTCCTAAGACTTTATGAAATCTTCTTCACTTCTATGCTCGACCTCATGACGTTTTACAAGCGAGGTCAAGGAAAAGACAGTCTTTTTTTTCTTCTCAGTCTTGATTTTTATCCATTAGTAGCAGTGTTATTTTAGAGATGACTATCAGTTGGTTAACCACTTTTGGTCCAGACTGAAACCTCTCAATAATTGGATTGTGATTTTGTACAGACACATTGCCCTGAACGCCAACTATCACAGCAGGTAAAAAAAATTTAAATAATGCCAAACCTTTGATTTATGATCAAATAGATGCCAAACTAACCTACAGGATCTCAGGAGGGCGAGTGTGTGGCATGCGTGTGCGCAACTGACCCTTTGCTGTGGAGTCCATGTTGGCGAGTTTGTCCTCATAGCGCTCACTATCACCATTGACTGTCTTGTAGGCCTGAGAGAAAGAGGGCAGATATGCACTTATGATACATTTCAGCACACGTCAAATGATAAAGGGTACAAAAGGAAAAAAAAAAAGTAAGAGCATCACAGCCAGTTTACACTGACATGAACAAACACAGCTGATGTAAACTTGTGCTTAGCCAAGAACCTGACGGCTATTGTCTGGGAGGCAGACGTGTTCTTGTTCACAGTGCGTAGAAAGCACAAAGAACCTTCTATGTCCCTTCCAGAGACGGGACGTCTGCGACACAGTCCAGTCTGAGGCTTTTTTATAACAATCACAGCATCTATTCAAGGTTTTCAAATGAAGCATTGAATGACTTTAAATCACACTTTATGACCTTCATCCTAAATAAAATTAATTCTTGAGCAAAATCTCAGATTGTATTAAAAAATCGGTTAAATGTCATTTTATTTGTTAAAAATCAACTTTCTAAAATACATACAACTAGGCAACGCGTGCAGCGAATGGGAAAGCAAGCAGTTTTTTGGCCGCAGTGAAAATGTTTCTGAAAGACTAAGAAAATATTAATTGAAGCAGACCATTTACGTAAATAAAAACATGGGATTTTAAAATGTTTTTAAATTTTTTACTACATCCATCTTTTCTCCAAATTATATATATATATATATATATATATATATATATATCCTCACAGCAAACCACTCTCCAAGTCTACTCGTTGCCT